>JAKSZT010054341.1:15379773-15400406 GCA_026826555.1 Tolypeutes matacus | reverse complement strand
TCTGTGCTCCTGAGAGTGACAGAATTAGACTGAAATAAGTCCTCCCTGCACATGGTTCACCAGTCCCTTCTATTCAAACCTATATATGATCCTGGAGTTTTTAGGTATACTTCCAGAGACTGGAGCCTCCCGCCTACCTATGTGCCAGGTGTGCATGAAATCTAGGTGGAGCTGCAACTCCTACCCTACAGCTCAATGGACTCATCCAAGTCACCTGGTGAGGAGACAACGATGGGCAATGGCCATCCCAGGGAATGGAGAGGGCCTGCATCTGCAGGCAGGATCATCCCACCCACCATATCCATGGGATATAAGCCCTCTCTCACTTGGAATTGGAGTGGACATCACCATCCCAGTCCCCTCAGGATTGGGGGAAGAACTATGGACTAGAGTGGACTTGATGGTATTCTCTTGTTCACATATGGTGATTCTAGCAATGCAAGAAATTATAACAATGAGGTGGAGCCAGTGGCCACTTGACACTTTTGGGGTAGGGAGGGGATGAGCAGTTGAAATACAGGGGCTTCTTTGGGAGTTGGAGGTTGTCCTGAGTACCGTTGTGGCAACAGATGTAGGCCATTTTAAATCAGCACACACCACTCAGAACTGAGTAGGAGAGAGTGTGGTCTACAGTGTGAACTGTGGTCTATGGTTGGTGGCAAGGCTCCAGGATGTGTAAGTTCATTGAGGGTGGTGGGCCACACTTGTGGGAGATGTTTGTGTGGGATGTGGTGGGAGGTGTGGGAGGTGGGCAACATGGGAATCCCAGTGGGTTCCGTGTAATATTTTGGGTAATCTAAGCACCTCTTAAAATATATGTATATATATATATAAATAACATTTTTGTAAGCAAATACACATATATGCATAAATATTTATATATCATTTTGCAAAAAAAAATAAAAAATAAAAAAATAAAAGCATCAAAAAAAAAATGTTAAAAAGAAAAATAACAAATAAATGTAATGTAGTGTTTGGATGGGATCCTAAAACAGAAAAAGGACATTCAGTAAAAAACAAAATAAGAAAATCTGGATAAACTATAGACTTTTGATAATAATAATGTAGGGACTTTGGTTAATAATAATGTATCTGATTCAGGTCACTAGCACCCATGTCAGATAACTGGTGCTTGGATGAAGAGTGTAACTTGAATACTGGGACTGAGAATTTTGAATTGATAAAAGGAATTCTGTAATTTTTTTCTTAGAGTATTTTTGATGCTTTCATTTTTTGATATTTTTTGATATTTTTTATATTTTCTTCAGAATTTTTCAAAATTTAAAAAGACCAATCATTCTCTTCAGTATTAAATAATCTAACATAGTTATAATTATCTTCATTTGGCAATTTTTTCTTGCAGTTTTGATTTTTGCAAAATGGATAAAAACGTTTTCGTAATTGTTTATCCTATGTTTTCTGTTGTGTATTTTTGCTAGTCATCAGTTATCTAGATGTTTCATTTACTCTCTGTACATGACTAGTAGTGCCTGATATCTGGTGTTTTACTGAGTGGCTAGAACTTAGCTGAGCAGTCTTCGCACCACAAAAACAATCTCTACTTCCCGCCCTGCCATGGCAGTCAGATTCCCAAAGATGCCCCTTGGTTTCACATCAGAAAATGAGGTATATCCTATCAGCAGGCAGCTACATTTAATGTAGGATCCACGAACTCATTCCCAACTCTAGAGAAAAATGGATTTGGAAAATTTTAAGTATTGCATTTCATTGGAAGAAAAGTAATATGAGAAGCAAGGCAATGCCTCAAATTCAGCATCCACGTCTGATTCGTGTCTATACTACACAGCGCCTAGAGTTCAAAATATTTGTGGAATAAATAAATGAACAATGATAACATGTCACAAGAGCTGATTATCAACTAGTTTGCAACTTAGTGATCTGAGCTCAAAAAAAAAAAAAAAACTTAGTTATAATTATAGTCTTTCTTGAAAGAGCAATTACTATCCTGAGTCTTCCAACCAAATTAAACTGCAAACTAAGGACTACTAAAGTCATTAAAGAAATCTTAGTCCTTCAAATATACTAAGCAACTAACTACTGTTCCCTACAGCAAGCATTACAGGAAACTGTTTTGAAAACAAGAAATATTTCTTTGGGAATTTTTGGAAGACAGTATAATTTAGTTTAAATTAGTGCTAACTAGAGTGGTTTTTAAAAAATCCTCTTTTAACAACCTCTCCACACTTCAAATATCATAATCACTAAAATAATTCACACTAACCACTTGGCACCCAGACTCCGAGCCTGCTGGAGAAGAATGATTTCCAGCCATCTAGGACAATGGCAGCTGTGATTAAGACTATCAGAGTTGATTTTGTTTCCTTTGCACTTATAAGTAATTCACATATTTATACTATTACTCAAAATGCAGCAGCTTAATTCTCTCATTATTTTTAATCTAACTGGAAAATCAACTGTCTCTGGCTGTTGGCAGTTGTGGGTATATTTTTCGAAAGCCTAACAATAAGAAACTGGTAATATGAGAGTAGCATAACCAATAATTTAACAAACTTCATTAATTGACTTCACCAACATTCATTTAACATTTACAACAAACAAAGGATACAAAAAGCAGTAATAAGCAGTTAGGACTCTTGAGTTGATACTCTTAACAGTGGGGTTAGCTAAATATCTTGCTTTGACTTAGAAAGAAAAGACAATACAGAGTTCCTCAGATACTAGTCATGTGACATAACTGGGCCTGGAGAACCACAAATTAACTGGGCCATCAATGAAACCCAGCTGACATCCCCTTCCTCCCCACTACCTAGGATTCCTTCTCCTTAATTAGTAAGTACAGGGGTTTCTCTTTCTCAACATCTGACCTTAGCCATAAGCCAAAGATTGGATCTCTCAGAAGATTTCTTTGTAAAGTCACTTTGCATGGTGGTAATTCTTTTTGGTTCATCTAGACCAGAGGTTCTTAACAAGGGGTCCGTGAACTTGAATGGAAATTTTTTAAAAAACATTATTCTTGAGGGGACATGTTGGTGTAGGTGTGGTATATTTATTAAATAATACACAGTATAGTGTGGACTTAGTAAGGGGTCTGTGGTTTTCTCTGACTGGCAAAGGGGTCTGTGAAACAAAAAAGGTTAAGAACCCCTGCTCTAGGGGAAAGTTATTAATACATCTTTGGGCAACATTCAATCCAAGGACGGAAAATGAGGCAAATTCTACTCACCCTGTCTCTGAGAGACTACCCACCTCACCACCTGCTCCTCCAAAACGAATCCTTCTCACCTTTTTCATCTGTGTTGAATACAGTTGCCCTTTTTTTTTTTTTTTTTTTTTTAAAGCACCAGACCATTTGGCCATGTTATATGGCCTGCCATAAACACCCACTGGTGTGGTCAAGGGGTGTCTATGGTGAGCAAAATAAAACTCTTGGGTAAGGGGGCCCAACTGGTTAGGGGGATTGCTCCAGGATTACTGAGCAGGGGGAGACCCTTAGAGTAAAACTGTATTCTATTCAGGAGAAAGACAGAGAAGCCCTTAACACTTCCAGGAATAGAACTTGTAATGTGCCCATGAGGACACTGAATTTCCAAGTTCTAGATGGGTCGGTGCTGTGGTTCAGTGGAGTCAACTGCCACCCCTCCCCCACCAAAGCAAAAGCATTCATGAACCAGACCTTATGTATGGCTAACTCAGGGATCAAAGAATCATAAAAAGTAGACAGGAACCTTAGAAGGTCGATAAAGACTGGTCATTCAGCCTGCAAAATCAAGCCTGGGCCAAGAGGTTCCACCCCCCAGGTAATCCATCCAAAGACACCACCACCCCCACCCCACCCCAGCATGCCCAGGTGTTAAGGCAGTCAAGTGGAATGGCGAAGGGCACGTGCAGGCTCCCAAGTTAGACTGCCTGGTTCAACTCCTGGCTCCACACCACAGTAACGGCAACCTTTCTGTGACTCATTTTCCTCATCTCTAACTGGAAGGTAATATATAACACGTACCTCACAAGACTAATGGAAGAACAAAATGATGTCACAGCTAAAGAACTTAGCGCAGTGGCTACATGCAACAAGCATTCAGTAAATACATGCCATTATATCTAGCATTTTCAGGGGTAACCTAAACTACCACCCATTTCCAAAACTGGAATAACCACTGTGACTACACAGTGGCCGAGCCCTATGGACCAAACATCCCGAGATAGGAGGTATCCTTATTTTAGAGTTGAAAAATGGAGGTTTAGAGATTCATAAGTTCACTTAAGCTTAATGAGTGGTGGGGCTGTTGGAGCAATTCAAGTTTTATCAACATCCACCAAAGTTTACATTATGCCATCCACCTCCAAAAGTTTAAAAATATTTTTAAATGCTTCAGTAATTCTAAAATCACTACTTGTTGAATTAAATTTTACACAAAAATCTCCCAGCCTCTCCCCAAATCAGCATAATAATCTGTTCATAATCAGAAAAATTTGACAGATTCCGATAGACTACCAAACACAAAATTCTTTTTCTTTACAGAATACCATAACAAATGAGACTAAATCATCATAACCATTTTAATTAAACGGCTTTAAAAGTTCAAAAGTATTGCAGATCCACAATATATCAAGTCAGTTTTCGTTCAGGATTTGTAATATGATCCTATGGAATTCACACACTCCAATTGGCCTGTGTAACATCTCTGTTTCCATATGTTTGGTAACTGTGTAACAAATTGATGAGTTAATAGTTACTCCAAATATCATCTCCCATTTAGCATGACTTATAGTCACTTTATTGTCCTAAAAGAAAACACAGTCGAATTTAAACTAAGAATGTCATGGTGACATCTCACAGAACATCTTTTTAAAATTTTAATACTCAGACCCAGATAGATTTATAACCAATCAAATTTATATCTTCAAAAACCTAAAAACCCAACAGTTTCAAGGAAAATTGGAATAATAAGTCATGTTAGTCAAAACTGTTTTGCCCCCTTCAAATGAATTGGTTACCAAGTTTCCTGAAAACGGTGTTCATAATAATTGCCAGTCCATTAACAATTTAAAATAAAAGACATGCTTAACTTGTTTAGAGAGTAGTGATGTTGATATTTCTATTTGCCTTACCCAGGCATTACATATTCTTGTAATCCTTTTCGGTAAACACAAATGAAATGATAAAAAAAGACATGTAAACTGAAGCAGAAGAGAACCTATAATGCCTAAATATTTCAGGAGAAACTTCAGGTATCAGAAAGCAGTAAGAATTACCACAAAACTGTAAAAGTCAAATATTTATACAGGTGCCTTACAAGCCACTGTTCAGTGCACACCATCAGCACTGACATTTACTATCTGTTAAGTAGTTTCAAAGTGCAGAGGCATAAGTCAAGTAACTGGCTTGGAGCGTGAAGTTTATGACAACAACTAATACCTCTGCAGGGACTGTGAAGTTGTGATGCTTGTCGTAACTTTCATCAAGCCAGTAACAGGCAGCCAGGCTGTGGCAAGAGGGAACCCTTGGTAGTAGTGCCTTTTCTCATTTCAGGAGGGAAATCTAAACTGATACCTTCATGGATAATTTAACAAGGATTGTTCCATAAATTTATAATGCCATATGTGACTTTATCATTGCTTTCAATAGCTTTCAAAAGCATTATTCTTAGGACAAAAGCAACTGAGACTATAAAGTATGAAATTATCTCAGCTTCAAAATGAGTAAAGAAGGGATGTATTTAAAGAACCTGAAAGGATTATAAACCCCTAAGGCTACATTCCATAAAGAACTGGAATTAGTTTCAGAAATGATAAAAGTCCAAAGGTCGGGGTTATCCCTAATGACAGATTATTTAAATTTAAAACTAGAAACACCTCATTAATAGGCGAATTATAAGAATTCGTTGAAAAGAAAGATGGGATAAGAGGAACAACATTAGCGAGCAGTCAGCTAAACTTCAGCTCCTGAACTTCTACTCGGAAGTGTATACTGAGAACTAAACATGCCAAGACCCAAGTCAGGGGTCTTCCGAGCTCAAGATCCGGTTCCAATGTCCATTTCACCACTTACTTAAAAACAGAAATCTCCCTTCTGGGTGTCCAAGTTTTCAGGTGACGACTAAAACTGGGCAGTAAAACCCCAAAGCAATCGTTTCTACAATCTGCGGGGCAGGCAGCCAGTTACACTCACTACCAGGGCCCAGTGAGGAAAGTGTGCCCTGGAAGCCCCCCTCTCCAGGCCCGGGAGAACCAGCGGCCCCTCCAGCCTGGGCTGGGACACCTTTGAGAACTCGCCCAGGGCGGCCAGAGTATGCCACAGGTGGGTGCCTGGACGGCTGGTCCCGGCCCAGCACTCAGGCTTCCTCCCGGAGGCCCCAACCCTTTCCCCGCCTCCCAGAGGCACAAAGTACCCTCCAGCCTCGACTTCAGGCGGAGGCGGGCTCGGAACTCAACCGCAGCGGCCCCTCGCAGCATCCGTTAACTGGGCGCGCGGTGCAGGCCCGGGGACGCCACCTCCACCTTCCCTGGCGGCCCAGGGTGCCCCGGGGGCGGCGCCTCGGCGGCTGACACGGCCCGGGCGGCCCCGCGCCGCCTTCCCGGAACCCCTCCCGGCACCCCGCGGCCGACGACGCCCCCCGCCCCCCCGGGTCTCCCGGGCCACGGCGGCCGCCGGGCTCCCGCGCCCACCTGTCCCGGGGGTCGATCCAGCTGGTCCTCCTGGTGTTGTGGTCGATGTAGAAGACCTTGCCGTCGTAGTCCCTGGCCTCCTCCCAGCCCCGGGGTAGCGGCAGCTGCCCGCTCCCGGCCCTCCTAGGCATGGTGGGCGGCCTCGCCGGCGAGCGGCGCCTCCATAGGGACCGCGCGCGGGGCGCGGCGGGAACGCGGCCGTCGGGCCCCAGGCGGGCGCCGGCAAGGGGCGGCGGGCTCGGGACGCGGCGGGGCCCGGCGAGGGGGGCGGCTCAGGAAGCCCTGCTCTCGGCCCCGCTCGGGCTCAGTCCACCATGTCTGCGTCGGAGCAGGCGAGCGAACCCTCCTCCTCCTCGCCGCCGCTGCCTCCGCCTCTTCCTCCTCCTCCTCCTTCTCCCCGTCCCCCCGCGGCCGCCGAGGGTCGCGGCGCCCAGGCTGCCCGAGCCGCCGCCGTCTGGGCTCGGATCCGGGAAGCTCCGCGGAGCGCTGGCGGCGGCGGCGGGCCTCCTTATTTGCATGCGATTAGCATGCGCCCCGCCCCTCCGCCCGCTCATCTGCATGCACATTCCTCGCCGCCACATTCCTGGGCTTAACCCTGCCGCTCCCGTGGCCCCCTGCACGGGCGGGGCGCGCTGCGGGCGCGAGGGCCAGGGGAGGGGAGCCCAAGGGCCAGGTGGGAGGGCCGCGGGGAGTGGAATGCACTGCTGTACCCCCAAAATCTGCCGACACCCTAACACTTCGCGGGTTGTTGTTGTTTTTTTTTTTTTTCAAAGTTTGGGGACCGGGAAGATTGCAAAAGAAAAGTCTGTGCAACCTCCTCAGCCTCTTTGCGTCTTCTAGGGAAACCACAAGACTTTCTAGAGGAAAGGGGTGGCGGGGGGAGCTCGCCTCGGAAGGAAAAGTCCCAGCAAAACCGCGAGGCCGCAAGGCTTCCCGCACGCCGCCCTGCGCCCCTGGGAGCTCGAGTGGCCGCCCGGGCCTGGGGGGGGGGAGCGTGTCTGCAGCCAGGGGCGGAGGCGCTGCCGGGCCCCTGCTGGACGCCTGCCCCTCCGTGACCTCAGCGGAGAAGCCGCGGGCGGAAGGCGAGGGCAGCTCCCACTGCCGGGAGCGCCGCGCCTCGCCCGCCCCGGGGGCCGCGGAGGAAGCCGAGGCCTGACCCCAGCAAGCGCCTGGGCCGCCCCGCGACCGTGGCCGCGCGCGGGCCTGGGGCGCGGAGGCCCCGCAGCCTCCGGAGCCTTGTGTAGCCAGCCTCGGCTGCAGGGGCTTAGGCCAGCTGGACGTGACCGCCTGCCCCGGTGGCCACGGAGGAAGTTCTGGCCTGACCCTGAGGAGCGCCTGGGCCACCCCACGACCGCGTCCGGGCTTTACCCTCCGACCCCACGCGGCGAGAAATCCGCAGAGCCCTGGTGGGGCAGAGGAGGTGTCGGCGTCCACGCTGGAGGGAGCCCACGGCTGCCCCGGGGCCAGGCTTGCCTAGGCCCTGGACTCGTCCGGAGTGGGACATGGCATCTTTTCTCATGCAACAAACATTTATTTAGCAGCTACTATGTGCTGGTGGGCACTGAGGTCGCGCTCCCAGTAGGACACAGAGCAGTCAGTTCCCCCTCGTCCCTTGGTCAGGGAGGGAGCCTCCTACCCCAAAGCTCTTCGCCAGCCTGATCTGCCCCACCGTCCCCCATTTAGGTTCTTCGGAGTTACTGAGCAGCTTCTTTTAACTCCCGTACCCCAGGAAGGAGTCTCAGTCATTTACATTCGGATGTGAATTCGCTTAATCCAGTAAGGTTAAGGCGTAATGACTTCCCACCCTGTACCGGACACAATGCCGGGGCAGGGGCTCTCAGAGGGTTTGGAACAGCCTCCACCACTCCTCCTGCCAGGTACAGACCCGCAAGGTAGTCGGGTGAACGGAGGTTCACTGCTGTGCGCACGGTTTCGGTAGTAACTGCCCCGAGGGGATGGCGACTCCCAGGACTGCGGTCAATCTGGAAGGTGGAGGAGAGCTCCTGGAGAGGAAAGGCCGAGGGCCATGCTTGGAACAGCTTCTTCGAGGAGGGGACGGGACCGGCTTTCTCGAGCGAGGGACTTAAGAGGAGAAGGACGGGTCGTATTTGCGCTTGGAGCAATCTGGGCCAAAAGCCGAAATTTTAAACCGCCCGAAATTGGGGAAAGCTTGGAACACCTGGGAACCGGAGTTAACAGGAGGTGGGAAGGGAGTCCCCCAAGTCCAATTTGCGCGCTTTAACTAGCTTTTTCAGACTTCCTCTTTTTCATCTAAGCTTCTGCCCTCATCACTCAAGGCAAGCTTCTCTAGTTCCTGGTGAGATGTCTTAAGGTTAAACTTGTGGATACTGTGAAAAAGATGGGGCCTGTCTGAAATTAATCTCAATCTACTGAGCTTGCTTTGTTTTAGACTGCTCTAAATTGGTCCATTTGGGTGGCCAAAATTTGCATTGTGGTATGCACTACCAAACCAAATAATTCTTATTTAAACGTTGCTCCTGGGTTTTGTTTTTGGGGTTCCCCCCCCCCAAACAACTAGAATAACTTTATTATTCTAAAATGGCTACATCCCACTATTTAAAAAAAAAAAACAAAGTAACACTTGGCTGGTGCCATAATTTAATTTGTTTCACTGGGATACACTAGTTTACAGTACTTTTCAGTGTAACTTCCAATGTGTGATAAGCTTTCAGCCAAATGTTTCAACCCAGCTTCTAAAACCCATGGGGAATACAGAATAGCACACAGAATTAATGGCATTTACTGTTCCATAAATCTTAAGACTTCAAAAAGTAAGGTTAAATAGGCAAATAAAACTCTAAAGCAATTAAGAGACAAGCTCACTTCTTTCCCAGGTGACTGACACAGAAACCATTTGGTCATACTAAAGAAGTTAAAATGACAGGAAAGTAGCTGCTCTACACTCCTTTCTGTTTTGATCAAATTGAACTCTGCTGTTTGGAGTTCACACGATTTACATAGTACCACTAGTTCAGAGAACTCTTTAATAGTTATGACAATGAAATTTCATTTATATTCATATCTGTAAAAATGTGAAGATTATCCCCGTTTTATAGATACATTTAAATTTGATTTGGACTCCAGTTGATCCTTAGCAGAGATCCAGTTGATCCATTGTTCCAGATGCCAGATTAGCCAGTCTCTGGAACCACATATTAGCCACTGAAGAGTTTATTCTCTGGCCTTCAATTTCCTTTTCTCCTGGTTGTACATTTTCCCCAGCATTAATAGTGCATGGGGATGAACCTCCATACACAGAGCTTCCACTGTCAATGTCCAACCCTGGGTAGCAGGAAAATTAGTGATATCGGAAATAGGAGTAGACAGTGAAAATTAATTTAGAAGATAAGTGTTACATCTATCAATTTTATATATACATACCTGTAACTCAGCCATCCCTATGCTACGATTTTATTTATGGATATTAAAATTCCCCAAGACAGACAAGGATGTTCCTTTCAGCATGCTTTATAATAAAATTGAAAAAACTTCCCACATTCATCAGTAATAGACTGATTAAATGAATTATGGTACATCCATACTATGCAAGCATTTTAAAAAGCATTCAATAAACATATATGTGCTAATAAGGAAAGATGCCCAAGATACATTCAGTGGGGAAAAAAAAAAAAAAAAAAACAAGATGAGCTCTGTATTTTCTGCACATAATTTTTAAAAAAATGTTTTTGATGTAAAGAGCAAGATGGTCTCTTAAACACTCAGTGTCAAAGGAAGAGGACAGATAGTAAAGTAAGGGGGAGAGGTTACATAGCATGGTGGCTGTCAAGCAGGACCCATCAAAGAAGCATACATAAGATAAATGAATATTAAAGAAAAAGGATGATGTAGAGATGAGCACAGACATGATGCTGAAATGGACAGGCATGACAGAGCATGCTCTTGGAAAGAAATTGACGTGCAAAGTTCAAATCTGGTGCAAAAGAGCCAAAGCTGCCTGGAGCCATCTAGTTTGGAGGCTGTCTTGATGGTGTAGATATGAGATCTACAAAGGTCTGGATTAGAAATAAGACAATAGGGAATGAAAGGTTATTTGGCAAGAATTTGCAACTGATTAGATTATGCAGGGAGAGGTGAATAGAAGCCTTGATCTGGAATACTTGCAAGATTTTAGTCTGTCCAAAGAGGATCAAATAACTGAAAAGAAAAAATGAAACCCAAGGGAGATTCAATATGGGGTTTCATTTTAGAAATTAGAGATACCCAGCAGAAAGTTAAAGGTCAAGACTAAAGTTCAAGATAAAGGTCAGGACTGCAAATCTATGGTTGGATGGCATCAACCTGAATGTTTGTAGAGGGCTAAGGATTCAGGACTGAGTCTTGAGAAAGAAATTTCATGCACATAGCTTCTCAGCCCTTTGGCTTAAGACCAAGTATAGAAACTTCATGCACATCAAAATAGAATTAAGTAACCTATCTAAAATCCTATTTTTAGCTATCACTGTTCAGTAATTTAATATGATTTAGTTTATTTCATTTTAAATGTCTCCATTTTCAGTGATGTAAGAATTAATCACAAGTTTATAAATTGTTTCTGAATGAATAATTGTTAAAACCTTTATTTTGATAGTAAATCAATTCATATGTGGGACAAGATGAACTGGTTTTCAATATTTTAATCTCCCTTGTTTCCTCAAGGACATAGGGATTATATAAACTAAAATTCTAAATAAAGTGAAGCTTCCTTTTTTTCTGAATCAATCTAGCAGCTTTTTTTTTTTTTTCTGGCTCTTCTGCAACTGAATTGGTTAAAATCAGTAATATCTCTAATTATTGGGAATAGGTAACTCTAATCCACAATTCCTAAATGTTGTCTAGACAGTCTTTGAGAAGACAGACATGTGATCTTAAAAAAATATCTCCACTGCTGGACAAAACCAGAAACCTCAATTACCATAACCACTTCCCCTGCAGTTAATTATTATACCCACACCTCAGGCAAAAACAATCATTCCAATTTCTTAAATAAGCAACGTCAAACTGATTAGGTTTTACCTTATTCACTGCAGATAGGAGAATCCATATTGAGCAAATCTGTTGTTTAAAAGATACTTAACATTTAAAATCTGTCTTTATTATTTGTAAAAAGGAACAGAAGCTCAAATGGCATACTTATATGTATGAGGCTCTTTGAGGGCACCTCCTGTATACTCTATAGGTGACTCTTGAGGTAAGTATTCATTCACATTCTTTCTTATATATGAAATAATATGAGGTTCTATATCCTTTTTACCATTTTTAATTTGCATCTTTTTTTTCCATTTCATTTTTACAGTCTGTAAATTTAAAACAGCAACCTTTTTAAAAAAAAATTGTATTGTGGTAACATATATACAACATATTTCTCATTTTTACCACATTCGAGTACACAATTCAGTGGTATTAATTATATCCACATTGTTGTTCTATCATAACCACCATCAATTACCAATCTTTTCAGTCATCCTAAAGAGAAACTCTACCCATTAAGCATTACTCCCCATTCCCCATCTCCCTGATCCTAGTCAGGAGGTAGATCCAATAATCTACCCCCTGACTCTGAATTTGCATATTCTAATTATATTATATGACTGAAATCATACAATATCTGTCCTTTTCTTTATGGCTTATAAATGTCATTGAGACATTTCTCGATATCTTCAAGGTTCATCCATGTTGTAGCATGTATCAGAACATCATTCCTTTTGATGGTTGAATACTATTCCACTGTATGTGTATAGAACATTTTGTTTCTCCTTTCAGAATGGAGTGGTGTGGTGGCTTGGAGTTTTCTACCCCCAAAAAATATGTTCTTAATCTAATACCATTCCTGTGGGTGTGAACCCATTGTAAATAGGACTTCTTGATGAGGTTACTTCAATTAAGGTGTGCCCCAACTGAATCAGGATGGGTCTTAATCCTCTTACTGGAGGCCTTAGAGAGAAGGCACAAAGAGAGAAGCCAAGGGAAGCAGCCAGAAGCTGGAAGTCAGCAGAACCCAGAAGAGAAAGGAAAAGTTGCCACCACGTGCATTTCCATATGACAGAAAAGCCAAGGAACCATAAAACTTGCCAGTCAGCCAGAAGATACCAATCCTAGGAGGAAGCAAGCTTTCTGGTCTCTGTCACAGTGAGCCAATAAATTCCTGCTGTTAAACCAACCCATCGCATGGTATGTGACAGCAGGGAAACTAAAAAAGTTTGCATCCACCTTTTGGCTATTATGGATCATGCTGCTACGAACATTGATGTACAAGTATCTGTATGAGTTGTATGAGTCCCTATTTCAGTTTTTCTGGGTATATACCTAGAAGTGGGATAGCCAGTTCATATGGTAGTTCTAAGTTTAACTTTTTGAAGAACCACCAAATTCTTTTCCACAGAGGCTGCACAATTTTACATGCCTACCAACAATGTACTAGGATACCTATTTCTCTGGATCTTCTCCAACACTTGTGATTTTCCTTTTTTATAATAATAGACATTCTTGTGACTTTGAGGTAGGATCTCATTGTGGCTTGGCTTTGCATTTCCCAAATGGCTAATATATCTGTAGGTACTGCTGCCACTGTACTTGAATCCTTAATTACAAGGGGGATAATTAGATTCCAGGTTGGCAGGAGCCAACTAGCCACACGCAATCATCAAAGAGAAAGTGGGCATGGCTACTGTTATAGACAGCAGAGTTAAAGCAGTAATCAGAATATTCCGACTTGCAAAGAGGCATGGCATTGGCTAGTTGATCATGGGTTCCTAGAAGTGAAAAGGATGGCAGTATACTAAGTTCTTACTTGAGCTCTATAAGTAGAATATTTCTAAGTCAAGTGAAAAAAGTCTAACTTGTTCACAAAAACAGAGACACAGCCCCTCATTCAATTCCCAGACTTGAGTCAGTTTACAGACCCAGAATCCCTTGAATGAAGGGAAAGATGGGCCCTATTAGGGAAGGATCCTAACACACTTCTCAGACTTTATGCTGTTAATCTTCCTTTAGTCCAGCAGATTCAATGGTGCTGCAGTGCCATGGGTAAATAGAGATTCTGCTTGGAGCCCTTGGCCCACTGTGGGAGAATCACAGCACAGACTCTTAGGGTTTTGGAGCAAAGCACAGCTGTCCTCTGCAGATCACTCTGCTTTTGAGAAACAGCTTTTGGCCTGCTACTGGGCCTTAGCAGGGGCTGAACACTTAACCATGGACCACCAAATTACCTTGAGACCTGAGTTGTCCATAAGAACTGGGTATTGTCTGACTCACCAAGCCATAAAGTTGAGTAGATGTCAAACGGAAGTGATGCATATAAATGAGACAAGCTTGAGCAGGTCCTGAAGGCAACAAGTAAGTCACACGAGGAAGCCACCCAAATGCTCATGGCCCCTGCTTGTGTGACATTACCTTCTTTTTCCCAGCTTGCAACTATGACTTCTTGGGGAGTTTCTTACAATCATTTGATTGAGGAAGAGAAACTCTAGCCAGGTTAACAGACAGTCTGCCCAATAGACAAGTACCACTCAAAAGTAGACAACTGCAGTACTACAGCCCATTTCTGGTCCTTTCTGGACATCCCTGAAGGACGGTGGTGAAGGGAAATCCTCCACGTGGGCAGAACTTCAAACAGTGCACCTGATTATTCATTTTGCTTGGAAGAAGAGATGGCCTGAGGTGCATTTGTACACTGACTCATGGGCTGTGGCCAATGGTTTAGCTGGATGGTCAGGGATTTGGAAGAACATGATTGGAAAATTGGTGACAAAGAGGTCTGGGGGAGAGTTATGTGGCTAGACCTTTCTGTATGGGCAAAAAACATGAAGATATTTGTGTCCCATGTGAATGCTCATCAGAAGGTGACCTCAACAGAGGATGATTTTAATAATCAATGGGTAGGATGTCCCATTTTGTGGATCCATCAGCCTCTTTCCTCAGCTACTCCTGTCATTGCCCAATGGGATCATGATTAAAGGGGCCATGATGGAGGTGCATGGACTTAGCAACATGAATGACCATTCACCAAGGCCAACCTACTGAATGCCCAATCTGCCAGCAGCAGAGATCAACTCTCCCCAAAATGGCACCATCCCCCAAGGTAATCTGCCTACTACCTAATGGCACCTTGATTACATTGAACCACTTCTGTCATGGAAAGGGTAACATTTGATCTTACTCTTATAGACACATTCTCCAGTTATGGCTTTCCCTTCCCTACATGCAATACTTTTGCCAAAACTACAATCTGCAGACTTATAGAATGCCTCATCCATCACCATGGTACTCCATACAACATTCTTCGGATCAAGGAACCCAGCAAGTGAAGTATAGGAATGGGCAATGCTCATGGGATTCACTGATCTTATCACACCCCCATCACCCTGAAGCAGCTGGATTGGTAGAATGGTGTAAGGGTCTTTTGAAGACTCAATTACAGTGCCAAGTGGGTAGCAGTATCTTGCAGGACTAGGGCAATGTTCTCCAGGAGGCTGAGTGTGTCTAAATCAGCATCAGTTCTAGAGGGCTGTGGACATAGGAGATCTCTTAGGGTGTCTCTTAAAACTACGATGCCCTGAGCTTAAAGTCAATGAAAAACTACAACCCAATCTACTCAGGACTGCTAGTGGCCCACACACTTCAGGAATGGTTTGGTTCAACCCACTGGGGAAAGAACCACAACCATAGAGGTGCTTGCTGAGAGTTAAGGGAATGTGGAGTAGGTAGTGGAAGAAGATAGTTACAAATAAGAGCTACCACCACATGACCAGTTGCAGAAATGAATACTGTAATGGTTATGAATATTTTTCCTTGTTTTGTTATAATTATGTTTGTACATATATACAAAAAGCAAATGTTTTTGTTTTTTTCTCCCTCTTCTACCTCCTTATTATATAAGTTTTTTTTTTGTTTGTTTGTTTGTTTGTTTGTTTTTACCGGGAGGTCCCGGGGATCAAACCCCGGTCCCTCCATATGGGAGACGGATGCCCAACCAGTTGAGCCACATCCGACCCCTATTATATAAGTTGTATTAACTTCAGGCCATGGTATGTGAGTTACAGAATCTCAAGGATAAGAGTGCATATCACCCAACGACTTGCATCCTTTTCTAGGTAAGTTTTATGTGTCTGGTTGTATGCAGGACAGTCAAAAGTATGGTTGTTATTGTTTTTATTTAGAGAATGTGGTGAAACAGCTTTTGGGTTGCTATTATCTATGACTGATTATATCTACAATCTACTAAGGAGATTGCCTTCAGCAAAGAGAGAAGTCTCATCTAATCAGTTGAAGGCCTAAAAGGGAGAATTGATGATTTCAGCAGCCAGAAAGAAGAATTTCCATCTCTACTTCAGCCAACCTGCTTCTCTTGGGGAATTCATTGAAACTTTCATCAGAGTTCCCAATTTGCCACTTGCCCTGTGGAATTCAGATTTGTCAATACCCACGTGAGCCAATTTCTATAATAAATCTCCGGAGAACCCTGACTAATACATTTGTACAGTATGATTTCATTCACAAGAAGTTTGGAAAAAAAAAAATGATGACTCTAAACCATATTGGTTAGGGATGCATAAATACAGGTTAAAATTATAAGGAAATATAAGGAAATAATGATCACAAAGGTCAAGAGAGTTCTTACCTCTAGAGGGAGGGCTGAGGTTGAACTTGGGGATGATGTTCTATTTCTTGACCAGTTTGCTTTATATTTATTTGTTAAACTATATGTGCACGTATAATACATTTTTCTGCATGTACGTTTTCTCTGACTCTCATTCACACACACACATACATACACACACATAGAACCAATACAGTTTAATCATGAAGTGTGAAGATTGCCCAACATCTATCTCAACACCTAGAAACATGCTTTAACAAACAGATGGAAAACTTACTAGTAACTAGCACCTTTAGAGTGTGAATACAAACGCTGCATTAAAGGTTATTCTTTCTAAAATAAACTATGCATTCTCTTATTTACTTACTTAAATTTGGGAACATATATACAAATAAGATCCAATTACAATAATTCTGTAAAGCAAAGTGTGATGGTTTGAAGCTGTATGGACCCCAGAAAAGTATGTTTTTAAAGTTAATCCATTCCTGTGGGTGTGAATCCATTGGAAGTAGGATCTTTGCATGATGTATTAGTCAGCCAAAGGGGTGCTAATGTGAAATACCAAAAATGGGTTGGTCTTTATAAAGGGTATTTATTTGGGGTAGAAGTCCACAGATACCAGGCCATAAAGCATTAAGTTTCTTCTCTCACCAAAGTCCACTGCCACGTGTTAGAGCAAGACAGTTGCCGGCGTTTGCCAGGGTTCAGGCTTCTGGGGTTCCTCTCTTCCGGGGCTGCATTTCTCTCCGGGCTCAGCTCCTCTGGTTCCTCCACAAGGTCAACTGTAGACTATCAGGCAAATGGCTCACTTCTCTTCTCCTGGGGCCTTCTCTCCAACATCAAAACTCCAACATCAAAACTGCTTCTCCAAAAAACTGCTCCCTCTGTCCTTTGCCTTGGCCTTTTATATTCGATTCCCCCACCCACCAAGGGGTGGGGCTCAACACCCTACTGACGTGGCCCAGTCAACACCCTAATCATAACTTAATCATGTCCAGATTAACAGATCAGTTTACAAGCATGATCCAATTATATTTTTGGAATTCATAATTACATCAAATTGCCAAACGGCTACAGGTGAGTAGGATCTTATGTTAAGATATGACCCACCTCATTCAGGGTGGGTGTTAATACTCTTAGTAGAGTCTCTCATAGGAGAATGAAATTCAGACAAAGAAAGAAAGCCACAGAAACAAGAAGTTGAAGGCAAAGAAACCCGGAAGAGAAGGGAGAGACCAGCAGATGCCACCATGTGCTCTGTCATGTGGCAGAGGAGTCCAGGATTGCCAGCAGCTGGTCTTCAGGGAAAAAGCAGGGACCGATGATGCTCTGATTTGGACATTTTTCTCTGCCTCGAAACCATAAACTTGTAAACTAATAAATTCCCATTGTTAAAAGCCAACCCATTTTATGGTATCTACTTGAGCAGCTTTTGCAAACTAGATCACAAAGTCATATCCTCCAAGTTGTTGTCCTGGACCAAACCTTTGTAAAACCATAATAAGTTTTTACAACAATAATCCTGCATAACAAATGCTCTACCTGGTTAAGAAATACTGTCAGTTTAAAAGTGACCTGAATATTGTTCCACCAGCATCCTGTGGTGGTGGCAGGGATCACGGGTATTATGAGAGATTGGCCAGTGCTTTCCTGAATTGTGCTGTGCACAGCAGTTTTTCTGGCCCTTATATCTTCAACTCACCTTACCTCTTTCTGCAAAAAACAAAACAACAACAACAACAACAAAAAAACCCAATCACCTCTTCTTCTAGGAGTTACCCATTACCCATACACCAAATTGCCAAATAATATAAATTCCTCACATCCATTCAGTTACCGTGAACAGGGTTCTGGAGATTTAAAGGTGAATTAGAGCAAGATTCCTGCTAGATTGCAATACTGATTCTCAATATTTAGATATTTCCATATACTATGCTGTTTTTATGTCTTTAAATAGCTATAATTTTGTTAGTGTAATACTATTGTTTTGATATTTAAAAAACAGAAATCTGAACATTTACTTCTTGAGCTATACCCAGGAAAGACTTTTTGTTTTTTAGGTACCAGGGTTGGGGATTGAACCCAGGACCTCATATGTGGGAGCTGGTGCTCAACCATTGAGCCACATCAGCTCCCCTGAGCCACATCAGCTCCCCTATATTGGCTCTCTCTTCTGTTTGCTCATTGTTTTGCTCATTTTCTTTAGGAGGCACCAGGAACTGAACCCGGGACCTCCATGTGGGAGATGGGTGCTCAACTGCTTGAGCCACATCCATTCCCAACTCTGACTTTTTATTTTGAAAAATGTGAAGTTTACAGAAAAGTTGAAAGGACAATACAATGAATACCTATATATCTGCCTTCCAGATTCACCAGGAGATATTAATATTTTGGCATATTGTTTTTATTTTTTCTGTCAGTAGGTAAATAGGTACAAATTTTTTCTCAACCATTTGAAAGCAAATGCAGACATTATGGCACTTGGCTTCCAAATATGTCAATATATGCCTCCTAAAAATAATCACACTATTACCATCAAACCTAGGAAATTAAAACAGATATAATAAATATCTAAAATACAGCCCATATTCAAATTCCCCAATCACCCCTATCTGTCCTCTATAGCTACTTGGTTGTGATTGTTCATTTGTTTAAAACAGGATCCAGTCAAGGAAATCACATTGCGTTTGATTCTTATGTTTCTTTAGTGTCCTTTAATCTAGAACAGTCCCCTTTTGTTTTTTAATCTTTCACAACAGTATAATTTTGATGAGTCTAGGCCGGTCATTTTGCAAAATGTCTTACAATCTGGGTTCCTCTGTTTATTTCCTTCTCATTAGGTTCAGATTAAATTTTTTTTTTTTCAAGGATACGTCATGGGTGAGCTTGTGTACTTGCCAGTGCTTCAGGAGGCAAATGATGTCAGTTGTGTCCCATCATTGGTAATGCTAAATTTGATCACTTGGTTGAGGTAGTATCTGACAAGTGTATCTTCTCTCTTTTGTAATTAATGAATGTGGGAGGTGATACTCTGAGACTGTATGAATAAAGATTTCCCCAACAAACCTTTCATTCCCTGGACTTGGCATACACTGAAGATCCATGCTTGAATTATTACATCAATGGCTCCAAAATGATGATCTTTTCCCCCTACATTTATCAACCAGCATTTTTATAGAGAGATGAATTTTCCCTACCCCTTATTGCCATTATTTCTTTTTATCACTAGGGTCTCATGGTTTTTTATTATTATTACTATTAAATGGGTTATAATCCATTACAATTCATTTTCTTTAATGCTCAAATTTATTTCAGATTTGCCTTGTGGGAACCCCATCAAGTTGGCTCCTGTGCCTTTTAGCATGTCTCCATCATTCTTTGATGGCACTTGTTTTATGGCACAGAAGTTGTTCCAGGCTTCTCCTATGCTTTCCTGTCCCAGAGCTGGAATCAGCCATCTCTCCAAGGAGCCCTAATTCCTTCTAGTAGGGATGGTATTTATTTATTTATTTATTTTTAGATTTATTTTATTTTTTATTATTTATTCCACCCCCCTCGTTGTTTGTGCTCGCTGTCTGCTCTCTGTGTCTGTTTGTTGTGTGCTCTCTATGTCTGCTCATCTTTTTTTTTTTAGGAGGCACTGGGAACCAAACCCGGGACCTCCTGTGTGGGTGGGAGGTGCCCAATCGCCCAAGCCACCTCCACTCCCTGCTTGCTGTGTCTCTCATTGTGTCTCCTCATTGCATCATCTCGCTACATCATCTAGTTGTGTCAGCTCGCCATGCCAGCCCGTCACATCAGCTGGCTGTCTTTTTTTTTTTAAAAAAAGATTTATTTATTTCTCCCCTCCCCTTGTTGTTTGAGCTCACTGTCTGCTCTCTGTGTCTGTTCATTGTGTGCTCACCTTCTTTTTAGGAGGCACCAGGAACCAAACCCAGGGCCTCCCATGTGGGAGGGAGGCACCTAATCGCTTGAGCCATTTCTGCTCCCTGTTTGTTGTGTCTCTCATTGTGTTTCCTCAGTGTCTCTTGGTTGCATCATCTTGTTGCGTCAGCTCACCGCACCAGCCCACTGTCTTGCTCATCTTCTTTAGGAAGCACCAGGAACCGAACGGGGACCTCCCATGTGGTAGGCAGGTACCCAAATGCTTGAGCCACATCCACTTCCCAGGATGGTATTTAGAAATCAAGATCTGGGTACCTAGGTGGGTTAATTGCCATGGGAATATCACTATCCCAGGACCTTTTAGTAAAAAGTTTAGACACTTATTTACATCTCTATCTATCTATCTATCTATCTATCTATCTATCTATCTATCTATCTCTATCTATCTATCTATCTATCTATCTATCTATCTATCTATCTATCT
>JAKSZT010054341.1:15135153-15379763 GCA_026826555.1 Tolypeutes matacus | reverse complement strand
TCTATCTATCTATCTATCTATCTATCTATCTATCTATCTATCTATCTATCTATCTATCTATCAAAAGCCATGAGTTCACACTGATTTCTTCCTTTCAAATCCAACACCACAGCATTCTTTCTAGTCTGCTCCCCTTCCATCATGAGTATTTCATTTTTGCATTTGTATTTATTTCTCCAAGAGTGAGAAAACTTACTATCCTATTTTATATGTTTACATATTTGATCAGTACTACTGAATAGAAGCAATTTCCCCAGGCTGCCACTACTCTGTTTCCAGTGGGATGCCCTCCTCAGTCCCTCAGGCCTCCACACCTCCAGCCTGGCTCAGGAAGCCTTTCTACCTTCTGTGGGCCTCACAGCTGGTGCTTGGCCACACCCCAGCACAGACACCATCCTCACACTCTGGCTCCAACATCCCATACAGAGGTGCCTCTCCAGGCTCACATGGATGATCGTGGGCTTTGACACACCCCAAGCAGGGCCACCACCCTTATGCAGGGACACTGCCTTCACCCTGCTTGTTCTGTTCCCCACCCATGTGGACACTTTTCTTACACATTTTGGGCTCCGATACCCCATGTCAGGCTGTCCCTCTGTGTAAATGACCTGCACACCCTGCTAGGGATCTGACTCTCCGCTCTGGTTAGGGCAGCATTTCTCAAAGTTTAGTGAACATAAGAATCTCTTGGTGAGCTTGTTAGAAATGAAGATTTCCAGGTGCCCCAGAAATTCTGTTTCAAATGGTTTGAAATAAGACATTCAAATCTACATTTTCGACATGAACCCCTGGTGATTCTAATGCAATTGGTCTGAGTAACAATTTAGGAAATACTGTGTTTTCATCTGAAATTATTTGATCAGTGGATAAGCATTTTAATATTTTGATACATATTGTCAATCTGTCTACCTGGAAAGTTGTATGAATTTACAATTCCACCAGAAGTGGAATTCCACTATAGCAATGCACTATCCCAAAGCCTTTTGATACACTCCCATTGAACTTTCATAGTGCCCTATAAAAAAGGTACTTAGTAGCTGCATAGATGGGGTTTAGCTGTTAATAGATTTGGGGTGCCTTTTACATGTGACTTAGGACTTATCCATGTTCTGTACCTTTGTCTAAATTACCTGAGATGAAGCTATGCTGGTTTCAAACAGGGAATGTCTTTCAGAAATCTGCATATTTTGCAATTGCTAGACCAATAAAATACCTGGTTAATGCCATTGTGTAGTAAGTGGGTTTAAATGGGTTTCAAGTTTGCCTCTGGCCCAGAATAACTGATAGGAAAAATGTAAATCACTGGTTTAGGCCAGCATGGCTGGAGCAGAGCAGGAAAAGGGGAGCAAACATTCAAGGTCTAGTCGGCAAGGTGAAGGATTATGCTGAGAAATCAGGCCAGGGAATATTATGATCTGATTGGGCTTTTTGTTCATTAATTTTTGGCTATTAGTCTTGTATCCTGCAACTATGCTAAACTCAACATCTAGTAGCTTTTTTTTTTTTAATAAGTAGTAATAAGGTTAATTATTTTTTTGTGTTTTTTTAAATATATTTTTAGGGAGCGGATGTGGCTCAGGTAGTTGAGCATCCACTTCCCACATGGGAGGTCCCGGGTTCGGTTCCTGATACCTCCTAAAGAAAACAAACAAACAACAAAGAAAACAATGAGCAAAAAACAACTTGCAGAAAAACTAACGAGCAAGCAAGGATCAAACAATGAGCAAACTGATGAGAAAGCCTACTCAGGGGAGCCAATGTGGCATAGTGGTTGAGTGCCACATATGAGGTCCTGGGTTCAATCTTCAGTCCCAGTTGCTAAAAAAAAAATATATATATATATATATAAATATGTATATGACATATATACATATATTTTTTACATAAGTTGTGAACTGACAAAACAAACATGCACATATGTAGAATTCCCATACAACAACCCTTCAACCCTTCACCAACACACCACATCGTTGTGGGCCTTTTGTTTCTAGTAACTTTTTTGTAGATTTTCTACAGTCATGGCATCACAAACAAAGACATTTTTCACTTCTTCAAAAAATGAGATACTCTGAAAAAAAAAAGAGGTACTTAATGAATGTTGGATGGGTAGATGGAAGGGTAGGTCCTCTTCCCTCTGGCCCAAAGTTTCCTTATATATATAAAACCAGGATTTTTGATTAAATCAACATTTCTCCATCTTGCCTGATGATGATCATCACTTACAACTCTCGTTAAAAATTCATATTCAGGGAAGCTGATGTGGCTCAAGTGATTGAGCTCCCACCTCCCATATGGGAGGTCCCAGGTTCAATTTCTGGTGCCTCCTGGGGAAGATGAGCAAGACAGCGGGCAGGCCTGGTGAACTGGTGCAACAAAATGATGCAACGAGGAGACACAACAAAGCAGGGAGCTGAGGTGGCTCAAGCGATTGAGCGCCTCTCTCCTACATGGGAGGTCCTATGTTCAGTACCCAGTGCCTCCTAAAAGAGAAGACGAGCAGACACAAAGAGCACACAGCAAATGGACACAGAGAGCAGACAGAGAGCACCAACAACAAAGGGGGGAAGGAATAAATAAATAAATCTTTAAAAAAAAAAAAGAAATTCAGCTTCACAGGCTTAGGTCTATTGCATCAGAATCTCCAGGGGAAGGGAGTGGGAATCTGTGTGTTTAACAAACATCCTGAATGTCTCTTGAATAAGTTCCACCTTATTCCTTTGATTAAGTGAGATTTGTAAATATTGTCCTGATTGACTCTGAATGTACTCGCCAGTTCTATAATATTTTGATTTTGCCTAATTCTACAAGACTTTATTTAACTATGAACCAATAGCCATGAACTTTAAAGGGAAAAGTGCAAACTGCATACAAAGCAGCTATAAAGCTTAATGAGAAATGCATGAATCACAGATTCAGACCTTATCTTTTATATCTTTGTCAAGGCTAAATATTTCAGATATTTTTGCATTTTTAAAGAAACTGACACTGCAAAGATTTAAACTATTCCTAAAATGTCACAGTTGCATACTAATACTTCTGTGCTTCTTACTCACCGGAAATATTAAAGTGATGTAATGCTACATAATAAAATAAAAACTTCAGACCAGAAGAAAGATCATACTTCAAGTAAAAAAAATTTTTTATTCTCAGTGAAAAGGAAATAAGTCCAGAAGAAAACAATAACAATGATAAAGGGAATTGAAAGTAGACCCTGTGATTCTAAAGGAATGATGTGTAATTTGGAGAAGTTATGGTTAAAGGGTTTGCCACAAAGGAATGCATTGATTTATACAGAGAAAATATTAAAATGCTGAGGATTTTCCATACTGAAATGATTTTGTTTTATGTATTATATTGATTTATAAACTGTATTTATATACAAACACTGTTAAATTTTCAAGTCATCAGGTCACTGTTGGCTACTGGATATTTTGGTCAATAAATCTTCTGGTATAGACTTAAAAAAAAAGTTAAAAACTATTGAGGGAAGTGGATGGGAATCAAGTGATTGGGCTCCTGCCTACCAAATGGGAGGTCCAGGGTTCAATTTTCGGGGTCCCCTGGTGAAAAGCAAGGCCCACGTGGAGAGCTGGCCCGCGCAGGAGTACTGGCTCCCGAATGGAGAGCTGGCGCAGCAAGATGATGCAACAGAAAGAGACACAGAAGAGAGACAATAGGAGATATGGCAGACCAGGCAGCTGAGGTGGCACAAGAGGTTGAGTGCCTCTCTCCACTCTGGAAGGTCCCAGGATTGGTTCCTGGTGCCGCCTAAAGAGAAGACAAGCAGACACAGAAGAACACACAATGAATGGACAGATAGCAGACAGCAAGCTCAAAACAACGAGGGGGGAGGGGGAGAAATTAATAAATCTTAAAAAAAACAACAAAAAAACCTATTGAGTGCTTACACGTACCAGGCACTGTTCAAAGTGCCTCACTTGTAGCAATGCATTTAATCCTTCCATCAAACTTATGGGGTATCTACTATCACGATTCCTTTTTTTTGAGAGGTAGGGAAACTGGAGCATAGAGAATGTAAATCATTTACCCAAAGTCACACAATTAGTAAGTGATGAAGCTGGACTCAAACCCAGTCAAAGAGACTGACTCCAGAGCCTGCGCTGTCAGCCATGTGACAGCAGAGGAGTGATTAGTGTGGACAGTTTTTACAAGGAGCACATTACCTCTTTACTTTCTGTCTCCATTTAAAATCGAGTAATTATTATTCACAAAGTTTAGGTAGACTTGAGCCAAGTTTCTCACTGTCAGAGAAAGAAGTTACAAATAAGCAAGGGGAAAGTCTAGAATGAAAGCTGTAGCACTGGATTAGTGATGGAGGCATCAGTATAAACGGATGTTTATACTACATCCACCCCAGTAGCAAGGAAAATACCTAGCACCAGACCTTAGTTTCTAAATACCATTCTCCAATAAAAGGAACCAGGACTACTTGAAGAAATGCTGATGCTAGTGCTAGAGCAGGGAGAATGCAAGATACGCCTGGAGCTTCTTTTTTTTTTCTTTGTAAATTGATTTATATTTACATTTTATATAAATGGAATCATACAATATATTACCCAAAATATTTAGTTCAGAGTAACACAATCATACGATATTTGTCCTTGCTTCACTCAACATAATGTCCTTCAGGTTCATCTATGTTGTCATAAGCTTTACAAGTTCATTTCATCTTACAGCTGCATAATATTCCATCATGTGAATAGACCACAGTTTGTTTATCCATTCATCGGTTGATGGACACCTGGGCTGTTTCCAACTTTTGGCAATGGTGAATAATGTGGCTATGAACATCGGTGTGCAGATGTCTGTTCATGTCACTGCTCTCAGTTCTTCTGGGTATATACCTGTGGCAATTTGATATAGTTATGAATTCCAAAAATAGATATTGGATTATACTTATAAACTGGTCTGTTCCTCTGGGCGTTATGTTATGATTAGGGCTTTGTAGGATGTTGTGTCCCTGCTACTTTGTGGGCAGGTACTCAGAGATAAAACTACATGGTAGAGCAGAGGAGTTAGCTGGAGTTTTGAGTTGAAGTTTTGATGTTGGAGTTTTAATGCTGGAGCACGGGGAAGCAAGCACACAGAGGAGCTTGGTTGTCAAGAAGGAGAGAAGACCCTAGGAAGAGACAAGCCGTTCACCTGATAGTCTACAGCTGGCTTTGTGGAGCGAAGCAAGCCTAAGCCTGGAGAGAGGCAAGCCCTGGGAAGAGAGGAACCCAGGAAGCCTGAACCCAGCAGACATCGGCAGACATCTTGCTCCAACACACAGCCATAGACTTTGGTGAGGGAAGTAAGTTACGCTTTATGGGCTGATAACTGTAGGCTTCTACCCCAAATAAATACCCATTTATAAATGCCAACAGATTTCTGGTAATTTGCATTGGCACCCCTTTGGCTGAATAATACAATACCCAGTACTGGTATTGCAGGGTCACATGGCATATCTATATTCAACTTCTTTAGGAACTGCCAAACAGTCCTCCACAGTGGCTGTACCATCCTGCATTCCCACCAACAGTGAAGAAGTGTCCCTATCTCTCCACATCCTCTCTAACATTTGCAGTTCTTTTTTTGATAATGGCCATTCTGATAGGTGTGAAATGATATCTCATTGTAGTTTTGATTTGCATTTCCCTAATCATTAGTGATACTGAGCATTTCTTCATGTGTTTTTTTGCCATTTGTATTTCTTTTTTGGACAAATGTCTATTCAAGTGTTTTGCCCATTTTTAAATTGTGTTGTTTGTCTTTTTATTGTTGAGTTGTAGCATCTCTTTATATATCCTGGATATTAAACCCTTATCGGACACGTGATTTCCAAATATTTTCTCCCTTGAGCCGGCTGCCTTTTCACACTTTTGACAAGGTCCTGGGAGGTGCAAAAGTTTTTAATTTTGAGGAGGTCCCATTTATCTATTTTTTCCTTTGTTGCTCATGCTTTGGGTGTAAGGTCCAAGAAACCACCATCTACTACAAGGTCTTTAAGCCAGACACAGAAGGACAAATATTGTATGAATGCATTACTATGAACCAAATATATTGTGTACTATATTGTTTGATTAAAAAAAAAAAATTACATGTATCCATTACATTTAATTGAGAAATGTATATATTTATTCATCTGTGTTTACTTTTTAGTTTTTAATTGCTTATGTTTTCAATTATTAAATGTACAAAATAAAGTTAAAAAAATATATATATAGGTCTTTGATCTAGTTTGAGTTGATTCTTTTATAGGGAGTGAGATAGGGGTCCTCTTTCATTCTTTTGGTTATGGATATCCAGTTCTCCCAGCACCATTTGTTGAAGAGACTGTTTTGTCCCATTAACATGGACTAGGTAGGTTTGTCAAAAACCAGTTGACTGTAGAAGTGAAGGTCTATCTCTGGACTCTCAATTCTATTCCACTGATCGATGTGTCTATCTTTATGCCAGTACCATACTGTTTTGACCACTGTAGTTTTGTAATATGTTTCAAGGTCAGGCAGTGAAATTCCTCCTGTGTCACTCTTCTTTTTCAGGATACTTTTGGCTATTCGGGGGCACTTTCCCTTCAAAATGAATTTGGTAATTGCCTTTTCTATTTCTGTAAAGGAGGCTGTTGGAATTTTGATTGGTATTGCATTGAATCTATAAATCAGTTTGAGTAGGATTGACATCTTCACAATATTTAGTCTTCCAATTCATAAACATGGACTATCTTTCCATTTGTTTAGGTCTTCATTGATTTCTTTTAGCATTGTTTTGTAGTTTTCTGCATATAGGTCCTGTGCTTCTTTGGTTAATTTGATTCCTAGGTATTTGAGTCTTTTTGTTGCTATTGTAAATGGAATTTCCCCGATTTCCTCCTCAGCTTGTTCAATACTAGTGTACAAAAACGTTACAGACTTTTGCATGTTGATCTTGTATCCTGCCACTTTGATGAACTCATTTATTAGCTCAAGTAGCTTTGTGGTAGACATTTCAGAATTTTCTAAATATAAGATCATGTCATCCACAAACAGTGAGAGTTTTACTTCCTCTTTTCCTCTTTTGAGGCCTTTAATTTTTTTTCTTGCTTAATTGCTCTGGCTAGAACTTCTAGCACAATACTGAATAACAATGGTGACAGTGGGTATCCTTGCCCTGTTCTCAATCTTAGAGGGAAAGCTTTCAACCTTTCCCCATTGAGTATAATGTTGACTGTGGGTTTTCCATATATGCCTTTTATCCTATTGAGGAATTTTCCTTCTATTCCTATATTTTGAACTGTTTTTTTATCAAGAAAGGATGCTGGATTTTGTCAGATGCCTTTCCTACATTGATTGAGATGATCGTGTGGGTTTTTTTCCTTTCAATTTGTTAATGTGGTGGATTACGTTGATTGATTTTCTTATGTTTAACCAGCTTTGCATATCAGGAATAAATCCCACTTGGTCGTGATGTATAAGTATTTTGATATGCCGTTGGATTCAATTTGCAAGTATTTTTTTGAGAATTTTTGCATCTATGTTCATCAGAGAGATTGGTCTGTAATTTTCTTTTCTTATAGTGTCTTTATCTGGCTTTGGTATTAGGGTGATGTTGACTTCACAAAATGTGTTGGGTAATTTTCCCTCCTCTTCAGTTTTTTGGAAGAGTTTTAACAGGATTGGTGTTAATTCTTTTCGAAATGCTTGGTAGAACTTACCTGTGAAGCTATCTGGTCCTGGCCTTCTCTTTGTTCAGAGATATTTTTTTAAAAGATTTATTTATTCACCCCCCTCATTGTTTGCACTCACTGTCTGCTCTCTGTTCATCATCTTTTTTGGGGAGGCACTGGGAACCGAACCCAGGACCTCCCATGTGGTAGGCGGGCACCCAATTGCTTGAGGCACATCCACTTCCCTGTTGGGAGATTTTTGATGACAGATTCAAACTCTTTAAACGTGATAGGTTTGTATTTCTTGTGGCATCAGTATAGGTTGCTTGTCCTTTTCTAGGAATTTGTCCATTTCATCTAGGTTGACTAGTTTGTTGGCATACAGTTTCTCATAATATCCTCTTATGACCTTTTTTATTTCTGTGGGGTCAGTCATAACTTCACCCCCTTTCATTTCTGATTGTATTTATTTGCATCTTGACTCTTTTCTTCCTTTGTTAGGCTGGGTTTGTCAGTTTTATTGATCTTCTAAAAGAACCAGCTTTTGGTTTCGTTGATTTTCTCTATTGTTTTTTTGTTCTCAATTTCATTTATTCCTGCTCTAATCTTTATTATTTCTTTCCTTCTGCTTGTTTTGGGATTGATTTGCTGTTCTTTTCATGTTTCTCCAGTTGTTCAATTAAATCTTTGAGTTTAGCTCTTTCTTCTTTTTTAATATAGGTGTTTAGGGCTATAAATTTCCCTCTCAAGACTGCCTTCGCTGTATCCCATAAGTTTTGATAAATTGTGTTCTCATTTTGATTTGTCTCAATATATTTACTGATTTCACTTGCAATTTATTCTTTGACCCACTGATTATTTAGGAGTGTGTTGTTTAGCCTCCACATATTTGCAAACTTACCTCTTTCCTGTCTGTTATTGATTTCCAGTTTCATTTCATTATGATCTGAGAAGGTGTTTTGAATGATTTCAGTCTTTTTATATTTATTGAGAGTTGCATTGTGCCCCAACATGTGGTTTATCTTGGAGAAAGTTCCATGGGCACTTAAGAAAAATGTATAACCTGCTGAATTTGGATGTAATGTTCTGTATGTATCTGTTAGGTCTAACAGACCATCATATTGTTCAGGTTCTCTGTTTCCTTGTTGTTCATCTGTCAAGTTGTTCTAGCTAATGATGTGAGTGGTGTGTTGAAGTCTCCAACAATTATTGTAAAGATCTCCATTTCTCCCTTCTGTTTTGCCAGAATTTTTCTCATGTATTTTGGGGCACCCTGGTTAGGTGCATAGATATTTATGACTATTAAATCTTCCTGGTGGATTGTCCCTTTTATTAATATATAATGGCCTTCTGTATCTCTTACAACTTTTTTGCATTTAAAGTCTGTTTTGTCTGATATTAGTATAGCTACCCCTGCTCTTTTTTGGCTACTATTTGCATGGAGTGTCTTTTTCCAAATTTTCAATTTACTGGGTCTAAGGTAAGTCTCTTGTAAGCAGCATATGATGGCTGATGTTTTTTTCATCCATTCTGCCACCCTATATCTTGTGATTGGGGGGTTGAACCCATTCTGATTCATTGATATTGCTATAAATGTATTATTTACTTCCACCATTTTATTCTTTGGTTTACATATGTCATATCATATTTTTGTCCATCTTTTTACTCTTTTGGTTATCCTGTCTGCTATTCTTTCTTCTATACTCTCCTCCAAGCCTCTCTCTCCTGTCTTTTCCTTTCAGGCTGTAAGGCTTCCATTAATATTTCCTGCAAATGTGTTTTCCTTTTTATGAAGTCTTTTAGTTTCTGTTTGTTTGTGAATATTTTATACTTAACTTCATATTTGAAGGACAATTTTTCTGGATAAAAAATTCTTGGCCGGCAGTTTTTCTCTTTAACTATCCTAATTGTATCATACCACTGTTTTCTTGCCTCCATGGTTTCTGATGAGAAATCTTCACCAAGTCTTACTGGGCGTCCCTTGTATGTGATGGTTTGCTTCTCCATTGCTGCTCTCAGAATTTTCTCTTTATCTTTGACATTTGACATTTTGTGTAGTATGTATCTTGGAGTAGGTCTATTTGGATTTATTCTGATTGGGGTACGGTGCACTTCTTGGACATATAACTTCATTTCTTTCATGAGAGTTGGGAAATTTTCAGCTATTATTTCCTCAGATACTCTTTCTCTCCTTTTCCCTTCTCTTCTCCTTCTGAAACTCCCATGACATGTATGTTGTTGTGTTTAATGTTGTCATTCAATTCCTTGAGCCCCTGCTCAATTTTTTCCATTCTTTTCTCTCCTCAATTTCAGCTATTCTGTCTTCTGTATCACTTATTCTTTCTTCTATCATTTGAGTCTGTTGTTGTATGCCTCAAAAGTTTTTTTTTATTTAAAGATTTATTTATTTATTTATTCCCACCCCCCACCCCATTGTTTTGCGCTCACTGTCTGCTTTCTGTGTGTTCTTCTGTGTCTGCTTGTCTTCTCTTTAGGCAACACTATGAACCAATCCTGGGACATTCCGGAGTGGGAGAGAGGTGCTCAATCTCCTGTGCCACCTCAACTCCTTGGTCTGCTGCATCTCTGATTGTCTCTCCTCTGTGTTTCTTTTTGTTGTGCCATCTTGCTGCGAGAGCTCTCTGCGCAGGCCAGCACTCCATGTGGGCCAGCACTCCTGTGTGAGCCAGCACTCCTGCATGGGCCAGCACTCTGCATGGGCCAGCTTTCTACTCAGGCTAGTTCGCCACATGGGCCAGCTTGCCTTTTACCAGGAGGCCCTGGGAATCGAACCCTTGACCTCTTATATGGTAGACAGGCGTGCAATTGCTTGAGCCACATCCGTTTCCCCCTCTAATGTGTTTTTGTGTGTGTTTTTTTGTTTGTTTTTTTTTTACTGGGAAGTCCCGGGGATCGAACTCAGGTCCCTCCATATGGGAGACAGACACCCAACCATTTGAGCCATATCCATCCCCCTAATGTGTTTTTTAATCTCACCTATTATGTCTTTCATTCCCATGAGCTCTGTTATTTTTCTATTCATGATTTCAAATTTTTCTTTGTGTTCACTCAATGTCTTCTTGATATCATTTATCTCTTTAGCCATATTGTCTATTGGCTCATTAATTTGATTTTGGAAATTTGTGTGCATCTCATTAATTAGTTCTCTCAAATCCTGCATCTCTTCTGGGGCTTTGATATATTCCTTTCCCTGGGTCATGTCTTCCATTTTCTTAGTATGTCTTGTAATTATTTGCTGATGTCTAGGCATCTGATTCGGATGATAGTTTACTCAGTTGTTCAGTTTCTCTCTCTTTTGTAGGTGTTTAGTGGCAGGAGGCTGTGTGTTACTGCTGTTCTTTGATTCTTGGTTCAACTTGGGTCTTTAGGATTGTCTCTGTTAGTTGCTCAAAACTGGGCTCTGGAGCCAGTAATGAGTTGCAGATCTGCTTCCCAGGGCCTTGGGGAAGGAGGCTGCAAAGGCCAGAAAAAGTCTTTCTGACTTATTTACTTTTAATTTTCTCACATGCACTTCCTTGGTCTGCCAGCAGATGGTGCTCTTTGGCAACCTTCTCAGTTCAATGCCTGGTTGGAGTGTGTTTGCTACAACAGGGACTGGAGCAATGTGATAGAGTGTCCTGCCCCGAGGCTAAGAGTCTTGTAATTCAAACTTTCTCAAAGACAGTTCTCCAGCCTTCACTGGCAGCCCTCTCCCTTTTCCTGGGTAGGAAATAAATTTCCACTCCCCTCTGGGCCCTTAACAACCAGTCCCAGTTAGTAGAGAGGGAGATTGGGAGGGTCGGATGTCTTTAGTCCTGGAATTATTTAGTTCTGAGCTGGCTCACAAGGCAAACAATGGCGCTGCTCCATCCGGCCTTGAAGGGCTCCTGGGACACAGCAGACCAGATTTGTGGGTCAAAAGATGAGTCAGCCTTGGGCTGTGTCTCTCTCTTTCTCTGCACTTTCCTGGGGAGGTGCATTTCAAGAAGCAGTCCTGGTTAATAGAGAGGGAGAATAAGTGGCTTGGCTCGCTTTAATCCCAGATCTCTTTGGTCCCAAGCTGACTCCCAAGGCAAACAATGGTACTTGGCCTGGAAGGGCTTGTGGGACACAGCAGACCAAATTTTTGGGTCAAAAGCTAAGTCAGCCTTAGGCTGTGTCCCTCTCTCTCCCCTCTCCTGGAGTGGTGGATCCTGGAGCTCCCTTTGTCTGTAGCCAGCCCAGAGGCCTGAGAATTCAAAGTGTCTTTAGAATGGTAAAGGGTGCCAGCAGTAGAAGCTGCTGGTTTTAACGCACAGTTTTGTGATCACAATTCTTTTCCTTTGTTCTTCTCTCTTCTGGGAGGTGTCCAGCCTTCACCTGGTGTCCTAAACCCAAGAAGATTTTTTTCCAAGTCATTTCAGCCTGTCCTCTAGCTATTTTTCTGGGAGAGAAGAGAGTCCCATGTCTTTCTAGTCAGCCGTCTTCCCAGAAGTCTCCCTGGAGCTTCTTGTAATGCAAGAAAATAAGGGAGTACTTAAAAAAAAAAAAAAAAAAAAAAAGATGAGGATACATCAAAGTGACACTGGAGTCAATCTGAAAAACCTACACTGGCCAATGCTGGAACAATTTGAGTAACAAAATAAATAAATAAATAAGTAAATAAATAAATAAATAAATAAATAACATATTGGATTACAACCCCAAATAAAATAATATACTTGAGTCCAATCATAAATAAATGATTGAAAAGGCAAAAAATGGGGAGAAGGGGCAAATCTTCCTATGGAAGAATTCCAGATAACATATTTCTCCCTCCAGAAAGGGAAGCTTAATCCCCTCCCTGTTGAATGCAGGTTGGAGTTAGTGACTCCCTTTTTAAAAGAAGAGATTGGAAAGGGGAAGATAACTTCACAGTGGAGAGACCTGGCAAACTGTATCTTAACTGAGTGATTAAGGTTAACCTCAGTGGTGATAAGTCATTGTGCTAACAAGGGCATTTCCCCCCTCCTCCCCCTGAAAATCCATAATCTTAATCTAATCATGAGAAAAACATCAGACAAACCCAGATTGAAGAAGAACATTCTACAAATTAGGTCATAAAAGATGAGGCAAGGCTGAGAAATTGTGATACTTCAAGTAGACTAAGGATATATAGCAACTAAGTGTTCTCTGGATTGGGTTCTGGAAAAGAAAACAGACATTGATGAAAGCCAAATAAAGTCTGGAGTTAGTTAATAGTAATCTATCAATGTTAATTTCTTAGTTTTAATGTATGTACCATGGTCTTAAAAGGTGTTAACCTTAGGAGAAATTAGGTGAATGGTATAGGTGAGCTGATGGTAATATCTTTGCATTTTTCTGTAAGTCTAAATTTATTCCAAAGTAAAAAGGTTGCTAAATACAAAAATAGCTTAGGTAGACCTAAGACATCTTCTTTTCTGCAACATCAAATATTGTACTGGAACAGGAAATTAGGTGATGATGTGAAATCTCCTTTAAGGAGACTTCTTTAAATGTACAAAGGCAATCATTACCTTTCATAGCAGGTAGGGTGGCCTACCCACAGAGAAAAAGCCTGGACCATTTGCCATCTTAAGATTTCTTCCAGATATATGACTCTAAATTGATAAAAAAAAATTTTTTTTTATAAAATTTTGATTGAATTTCAGTTCATGCAATGTTGCCTAGTGATCTGTAAATGCCAAGAAACATATGTCATATGGACTATTTGGAAATATTGCATATTTAGTATATAACAACCTTTATTATATTATACAATGAAATTTCATAAAATAAAAATACAAACAAGAACGATGAGGATTTATAAAAACACAGGCAAAAGTAACACTAATTCTAAATACTTTTTCTTGCTTTTCCAGTTTATGTGGAATGATAATACCTTTCAAAAATCCAATATTCTTGAATAGCTGTTTTGTGCATGACATGGTGCAGTACATTTGGTGAATTGGCAATAGCCAGAGGTTAAATATGCAAAAAAATATAATTCGAAAGGTGAAATGCACTAAATTATTTAAGATATAAAAATGAGGTGCATATACATGTCTATTTAAATCTATAATCTGTGTACACTCCTTAGATAAAAGTTTGCTGTTTGTTCTTAAAAGTTCAGTCTGATGTAGAGGAAATAAAGTCCAACTGTTCAGACAGCCAACTAATAGATGAAACAGATGGACTCTGACCTGCCATAAAGGCCAGAAAATTCTCCTGACTATTTTGGCTCTTAAATTGTAACTGGCATGAAAAAATCTACTCTTCTGCCATTGTAGTTTTGTAAGCTGCATAAGCCTTATGCTTTTTCATTTTTATAAATTGACCCATCAAAGTCTGTATCATGGATAATAGAATAATAGCTTATAAAATATCCATTTAAAAAAAATATGGGAGATTGAGCACCATAAAATGAATATGGGTTCATTGCCCAGAGAAATCGCATATTAAGATATTGTTGACATAAATTAATTCACTGGAGCTACACCTTAGCTAAACCTCTTGGTGGATTTCTGTTTAATTCACTCAAGGCAGCACCAGTATTGATTTACATTGAACTGTAGAAAGAGTGTCCATAGTAAAATGGTTTTGTATGAGACTATACACAAGGCAGGGTACATGTGTGTTTGCAAATGCACAGTTAAAAGTCTTGGTTGTCCTAGCACTGTTGGCTTCTAAGCAGTCTGGCCACTCTGTGGTTTTTTGAGTCAAACAGCTACAAAATTCACTCCTGTGTTTTGCTCTGGTTACTCAATGCAAAAAAAAAAAAAAAAAATTGTGTTGACAAGAGACACGGTACAGCTTCAACTGCAGGGCCTTTCCTTTTAGCAGAGAGCACTTTTTTGAACCTTTTCCAAAGTCTCAAGTGCCAGCTAGAAGACTCTCCCTACAAAAGAGTGGGGGCAATCTACCACCTATTGATCGGGCCCAGATTTTGGCGATATTCAAGTGTTTCTGGATTGCCAATGGCTTTGCTACCCTGGCTTCATCAAGAATCAGTAAGTCCCCCACCTGTCAGTCTTTGTGCGTGTCCAAGTCCATGCACGTGGAAATATAGAGAGCTGTTGAGGAACTGTGAAGGACAGACCAGTCGTAAGGAAGGATAAGGAAGGATGACACTCCGAAGCCCCAGCCCTCGTACATGAAAAGATGCAACCAGAGAGTGTAGCTATTATTTCAGAATCTGCTGGGTTTCCTTCTGTCTTACTTCCTTCTCTTTCAATGAACATGGAGATAATTCCCCTTCATGAATATGGAGATACATATAAATGAGTGTGCATTCCTTTTCTGACTGTATTTCTTTCTCTTTACATGTCCCCATCTCCTTTTCTTGGGAGCACTAGATGAAGCTATAGTAGCTATGGGAAAGCTTGGACTTTGGGGTCAGAAAGATCTTGGCTGAATTCCTGGCTCTACCATGTACCATCTGGGTAGCCCTAACACCTTTACTTTGAGCCTTCATTTTCTTATTTGTTACGTGGTGCGGTAGTTAAATTTACGTGTTAACTTGGTTAGGCTTGGTATCCAGTTGTTTGGTCAAACGCTGGCCTGGTTGTTACTGTGGAGGTGTTTCATAGATGGGATCAGGGGATGACCCTTCATAATGTGGGTGGGCCTTATTCAATCAGTCGGAGCTCCTAACAGCAAGCACGGAGGGTTTCAGGGATCAGAAGGAATTCTGCCTCATGATTCTACCCTCCTCTCCTTCCTGATTTTCCAGCCTAAAGAATTCAGACTCAAGAATTCAACATCACTCCCATGGTGATCACCCAGTCTGGCCTACAAATGTGGCCCTGCACCCCACCCCTATCATCGCACGAGCAATTGTGTTATATCTAGTCCTCTTGGTTCCATTTCTCTGGGGAACCCTGATGCCCACGGGAACAAAAGCATCTACCTCACAGACTTGTAATATGCGTTAATTGAGATATGTGCCTGAAACTGTCATAGTGAAAGGGATTAGTTCACTTTCTCTTCTTCTTCTCTATTTTCTGGTCTCTGTCGATCTTGTCTCTCTTTGCCATCCCTTCCGTTTGTCCCTTATCCCAACAGGTCATTTGCATTATCTCAGGGGAAAAAAAGAATGTTTTAAAATCGTTTGTCCTTACTGAATACATTTTTAAAATTTCAGCTTCTAATTTAGAAATCTTGTGACTTCAAACTTTTCGGTGTCTCCGACCATAACTGTTTAAACACTGTAACGGGCTTTCTTTTTGTCCCAGCATCTGAGCCCTCTTATGTCTGGGGACAGCCTATGTGAACCTTGGGGGCAGACAGGGAATGTCTCCCACTAGGGGAGCCAGAAAGAGAATGCATGCACTAAACTGGGCTCAGCCGGGCAGACGCTCCCGATGGCACATGACCGTGGGGTGAGTGACCCAAAGAAGCAGGGAGAGCAGGGGCAGCAGCAACACGCCATCTCCAAGGTCCAGGCAGCGTACCATGGGTGCGCAGAGCGGGTGATGGGTCTGGCTTTCAGCAGGAGGCATCGATGTCCTCCTCACAGCGCAGTCCCAGCTGCCTGACGCTGCCCTTGGCCCCGGCTACCCAGCCCCTCTTGGTTTAGGCTCCTAGCTTGGCTTTGTCCCTTAGCCCTCCTGGCCAGCCTATGACCAGCCCAACATGCTTTTATTTTATTTAGTTATTTATTCCCCTTCCCCCTGCACCCTGTTGTTTTTGCCCTCGCTGTCTGCTCTCTGTGTCCATTCGCTGTGCATTCTTCTGTGTCAGCTTGTCTTCTCTTTAGGCAGCACCGGGAACCGATCCTGGGACCTTCCAAGGTGGGAGAGAGGCGCTCAGTCTCTTGCACCACCTCAACTCCCTGGTCTGCTGTGTCTCTTATTGTCTCTCTTCTGTGTCTCCTTTTGTGCCAGCTCTCTGCACGGGCCAGTACTCCGTGCGGGCCAGCTTGCCACATGGGCCAGCTCACCTTCACCAGGAGGTCCCAGGAACCGAACCCTGGACCTCCTACATGGTAGACAGGAGCCCAATCACTCGAGCCATGTCTGCTTCCCCCAACATGCTTTTCAATGAATTCCTTTCTGCTTAAAGGAGAGAGTGAATTTTGCTTCGGTTGCTACTAAGTAGACTAGTGACAAAATTGTCATGGTTATAGTTCCATGTGGTTGTGGATTACTTTTTCCCTGAGGCTCCCTGACCCTGGTCTGAAAACCATAGGGGTTTGGGGTGGAGAAGTAGAGGGATAGAGGGAGGGGAAGGAAAGTTCTTTCTTAGCCTCAGTCTCTGCTGAAGAGCCCCCTCTCACCCTCAGGCAATAATATCATTTCTGGTCTTGTGGCTTTTTGCTCCGGGCAGCTTCTTGGAGGCAAAGCCAAGAAGTGAAGTTTGCCTGGAACCTTGCTAGACCCATTTCCCGGAATGTGCGCCGTTGTCTTGGGGAAACCCCTCTCCTAGACAAAAGTGACAAGCACCTAAGAAAAGAAAAATATGCATGTACAAAATAAAATAGAGAGATGGAAATGAAATAGCAGCCATGTATTGCAGGGGAAGCTTAGAGAGATTGAGAGGTGAATATTAAGGGATACAGTTATTTGTCTGGTATTTTATTATTACAATTAATATTGGAATAATGAAAATACTCTAATGGTGATTGAATTGGTGAATGCACAACTATATGATTATACCAAATACCATTGATTGTACATGCTGGATAGATTGTATGCTTTTTAAAGATGTATCAATAAAACTTATTTTTAAAAAAAGTGACAAGCACCAAGATTCTCCCAATGGTGGGAGCTGTTTGAATTTTTTTTTTTAAGATTTATTATTTATTTATGCCCCCGCCCTCCTTGTTTGTACTTGCTGCCTGCTCTCTGTGTCCATTTGTCGTGTTCTCATCTTCTTTTTAGGAGGCATCAGGAACAGAACCTGAGACCTCCCATGTGGGAGGGAGGTGCTAAATTGTTTGAGCCACCTCTGCTCCCCGCTTTGTTGTGTCTCTCATTGTGTTCCCTTGTAATGTCTCTTCGTTGCGTCACCTTGTTGTGTCAGCTTGCTGTCTTGCTCATCTTCCTTAGGAGGCACTGAGAATCGAACCCAGGACCTCCCATGTGGTAGGCAGCGCCCAACTGCTTGAGCCACATCTGCTTCTCAGCATGTTTGAATTTTAATTTTAGCAATTTGATTTTTATTTCTTTTTGTCTCACTTTTGTATTTCCATGTGTGCTTGTGTGTGCACGTGCAAGCATCTGAATGCATATCTGTGTGTACGTTTTCTTTCTCCTCAATCTTCTGATGTAAAAGTCTAACCTGGAGTCAAAACAGTTCACAAAATCATCTCTGGTTGAAAAATCAGTAATCATCTGAAAACCCAGAATTTAAAAGATGCTCTTATATGCCACAAGATTGTTAAATTTATAAATCTTTATTCTAAGCCTATAAATGCAATTTTGAATATTTTTTTTCACTGCATTTTACAGTACATAGTACATTCTGGGACTACAATCCCACAGGTTACTACAACCCCACAGGTAAGAAGCACAACTTAAGTAAACATAAATATTTGAAGTCATAATAGGGTTGCTTTCTTTGCATTTTCTATCTGAGGCTTTTTTTTTTATTTTTTATTTTTAAAAGATTTTATTTATTTATTCATTTATCCCCCCCTTGCTGCTTGTGTTCTCTGGGTCAGCTAACCACGCCGTGCGGGTGGGCTTGCCTTCACCAGGAGGCCCCGGGAACCAAACCCGGGGCCTCCCATATGGTAAACGGGAGCCCTACTGATTGAGCCACAACCGCTTCCCATATCTGAGGCATTTTAACCACGGTTTCTTTTCGTTTCTCCTCAAACTGCCTCACCTAACAGCCAGAACTCACTTTACACCCCAGATAGAGCCCCAAATCAATGGCAGCCAAAGGGAAAATGCTTTTGTTCCATTTAGTATTCAGCAACACCACTACTTCTTCAGCTCTCTGCTGATGGCTAACTAAGAAATCAGGGAGCGGATGTGGCTCAAGCGGTTGAGTTCCCGCCTCCCACATGGAAGGTTCTGGGTTCCGTTCCCAGTGCCTCCTGAAAAACAAAACAAAACAAAATGAACAAGAAGCAAAACAAAACGATAAAACCAACTCAGGAAAGCCGATGTGACTCAGTGGTCCAGCCCCGGCTTCCCACATACGAGGTCCCAGGTTCAATCCTCGGCCCTCATACCAAAAAAAAAAAAAAAAAAAAAAAAAAAAAATCATTGGCCACCAGTACTATGTAGAAGCTAAACTCACAGATTCTCCCAGCTACTAGCTGTGTGATCTTAGACAGACTATCTCTGGGAGCCTCTTTTTCCTTCCCTGAAAAAAGAGGTGATGATTATATTAACAACTACTTTCTAGGGATGTTGTTGTGTCAAATGAGTTTATGTGTGTGAAGTACTGCCCAGCAGTAGTAAGGGTTAGCTATTGCTATTATAATGCAGATGTTCCTTAGTTGACCAGTGAGGAATTTCCATATCTTAGAGGCTTATCTCAAGCTCTATCCTTGAAACTGGTTCCTACCTTGGACTCCCTGTCCTTGACCTGTACTGATTCTCCCTTCACCACTTTCTCTGTCCCAGAATGTAAATATTCCCCAGGTTTTTTCTCAGCACCCTTCTCTTGCTTTCTATATATTTTCTTGCAAGTTTCCAGAGGCCATGAAAGGGGTAGGTGATGGGGTGTCCATGCTTAATTGGAGTAGAATTTCAATTGTTTGGAATCATGTAAAAGTTTTGGTAATGTATGGTGGTGATGGTAGCACAACATTGTAAAGGAAATTAACCCCATTGAGTTATATATCTGAAGGCAGTTAAAAGAGGAAACCACAGGTTGTATAAATGTTGCTAAAATAAAATTTTTAAAAAGTGAAACTATGAAAAAAAAAACTTTGAAAACATTGGCAAATATTTATATAATCTCTGGTACAGGGAATTCAGAAACCATAGAGCAATGTGGTTCACAGACCACGGAGAGTTCCTAACAGTACATCAGGCATGTATTTAAAATATATTTAATATATTCCCATGTGTACATGTATGCATATATCTCATTGGTTCTACTTCTTTGGAGAATCCTGGCTGATAAAAGTGTCATTCCCAAATTACTTCCTAATTATTTTCTCTACCTCCAATTTTGAATTTGCATCCTTCAAGGAATTATTTTTTAAAACACAGGTTAAATTATATTTTTTTCTATTGAGATATCCTGGAGGATTTTGTTGCTTAATAATTTAACAAATAAAGCCCCAAATTTTTCTGTGGCATTCATATTTCCATGATCTGTTAAACAACCTTTCTTTTTGGGCTTTAGAAGATTTTTTTTTTTTTTTCAATTCCAGCCTCCACCAAATCATCCAATAGCCTTTATACTGCCGCCATATTAGATGTTTTCAGAATTAATATTAGCTTTCTTAATCCTGTGTAGCAGTGTGGTATTATTTATGAATTCTAAAAATAGATATTGGATTATGTTTGTAAACTGGTCTGTTCCTCTGGGTGTATTAGATTATATTCTCTTCAGAGGTTTCACTTTTACTTGATTAAATTATGATTAGGGCTTTGATTGGGCCACGTCATTAGGACGTTGAGTCCATGTCCACTAGGGTAGGGACTCACAGAGAAAAGATAAGGCAGAGGACAGGGTTTGGAGTTTATTTGGATGCTGGAACCCCGGGAATTAAACACACAGGAGAAGAACACAGAGGAATAGAGGCTCCATAGACACGGCAGAGAACCTGGGAAGAAAGACAGCCTGATAGTCCACAGAGCAGCTGAGCCCAGAAAGGAATGAGCCTTGGGAGAAAGATGAGACTTATCCCCACCTATAACTGATACTGAAAGAAGCTGGGACCCCGGAGCCTTAAGAGGGAGAAGGAAAGCTAAACCCTCGCAGATGTCAGCAGTTATCTTGCTCCAATACATAGCAATAGACTTTGGTGAGGGAAGTAACTTATGCTTTATGGCCTGGTAACTGTAAGCTTCTACCACAAATAAATACCCTTTATAAAAGCCAACAGATTTCTGTTACTTTGCATCAGCACCCCTTTGGCTGACTAATACATCCTGCAAATAGCAATCATTTTTCTTCTGCAAATATATTGTCCTTCTCTTCTGTAGATTATAAGACTTCCTAGGAAGTAGTTCCCTTGTGGTAAATGGAGGGAGAATTCTGTTTTTTTTTTTTTTTTTTTTTTTTGTAAGTGCTATTTTTAACTTCATAGACCCTCGTGACATCTCATCCTGATGTGTCTTTAGAGCTGAGGATAATAATTCGGTGCCTGCATCCCTCATTCATCTTAGGTCTATTTATAAAACTTCAAATTTACTATAGCCCTGCACCCACTGTTTCTAATGGTCAAAGCCCAGTGCTACTCCCTGGAAAATGTCAAGAGTCCAAGACTCAAATCCATTGCAACCAAACGGTGTTCCAGTGAGGCTAATGACGGTTCCAGAAATTGTAAGAATTCTTAAACGAAATCCTGCATAGTAATAGAAATGAAATGGAATCTTCCTTTAATCTTGTTCTTGGGGACTCTAAGACCCACAGGTAGTCTTGGTAGAGGAAGGCACAGTCTGTCTGAGTAGTTTCCACACCAGGGAGGTAGCAGAACTATGTAGATGGGTGCATTGTTAGGTATGGGGTATAGAAGGAGAGGAGGGGTCTGCATCTTCTATGTGTCCATGCAGAAAGAAGAGCCCATGAAAAACACTCTGAAAGGTTTCCAGGTGACCCCAGCCACATGGAACAAGTGCTCTGGCAATCAGTGCTTTTAAAAGATGAGTTTTAAAGAGCGTATTTCTCAGTTATGTTTTCCTGTCCTGTTAAAGGTTTGCCCAAATCTTTGTCAACATGTCATAAGAACTTTTATTTTATTTTTAAATTACTTGCTCTAATCTTTCAGACTATTTTAGCATCATTCTCTGGCATGGGCAGAAAGAGGGTTTTTAAAAAGGGTTTCTTTTGGGACCATTAAATATAGTTTTTAATCTGTTTCACTGATTTTTATTTTAGTAATACCAGGAGGAATATTCATATATGAATATGCCTCAAGTAATAAAGATTGGAACAATTGTATTTTCAGGAAATAGGTCACCTCACAGCTACCATTGAGAAGCAGCATCTTGTAGCAAATAGTTCTTTCTGAGTGTTGATCATCCAAATTATTGCTATATATAAGGACAGATATGTAAACAAATGGAATTAAATTGAAAGCGTTCAGAAATAAACCCTCACATGTATTGCCAAATGATTTCTGACAAGAGTGCCAAGTCCACTCAATGGGAAAAGAATAGTCTTTTCAACAAATGGTCATGGGAAAACTGGATATCAATATGCAAAAGAATGAAGGCAGACCCCTACCTCACACCATATACACAAATTATCCCAAAATGTATCAAAGACCTAAATATAAGAACCAAAACTATAAAACTCCCAGAGGAAAACATAGGGATACATATTCAGGACCATGTATTAGGCAATGGCTTCTTAGACTTTATAACAAAAGCATGAGCAATAAAAGAAAAAATAGACATATGGAACTTCATCAAAATTAAAAACTTTTGTGCATCAAAGGACTTTATCAAGAAAAGAAAAAGACAACTTACAGAATGGGAAAAATATTTGGAAACCATATAGTGATAAGGGTTTGATATCCAGAATATGTAAAGAACTTCCACAATTCAACAACAAAAAGACAAACAACCCAATTTTAAAATGGGCAAAATACTTAATAGATGTTTCTCTAAAGAATATATACATATACTGTGTTAATAATAGGGGGGTGTAGAAAAAATATACCAAATGTGCACCATAAACCATAGTTGTAGTAGTCTGATGATATTCTCTCATAATATGTAATAAATGTATCACAACAATGTAATATGTTGGTAAAGGATATTGAATGGGCATTTGGTACATTGTACATGGTTGTTTTGTAACTTCACAACTTCTCTAATAAATATATATATATATATATATTTAAAAAAGAATACATACAAATGGCCAAGAAGCACAAAAAAAGATGCTGAACTCATTAGCCTTTAGGAAAATGCAAATCAAAACTACAATGAGACACCATTTTGCACCCACTAGAATGGCTAAAATTTAAGTAATGGAAAATAATAAGTATTGGAGAGGATGTGAAGAAATAGGAGCATTCATATCTTATTTGTGAAACTATAAAATGGTGCAGTTGCTGGGGAAACAGTTTGGTGGTGTGGTAGGTTGAATTGTGTATACGCCAGAAAAAATGGGCTCTTAATCTTAATCCATTCCTGTGCATGTGAACCTATTGTAAATAGGTTCTCTTAAAGATGTTATTTTTAGTTAAGGTGTGGCCTAAACAGATGAGGTTGGGTCTTAATTTGGATTACTGGAGTTCATTCTAGGTCGAAGAAATTCAGTAATAGTGAAAGAAAGCTACAGAGAGGAGCCAGAAGCTGGAAGTCAATGGAACCTGGAAGGAAAAGGAGTGGACATCACCATGTGATGGGAAAGTCATGAACCACAAGGATTACTGGCCAGCCAGAATGCTACTGACCTCAGGAGTAAGCAAGCTTTCTATCCTCTGAAACCATGAGCCAATATATTTCTGTTGTTAAGCCAACCCATTGTGTGGCATTTGTTTTAGCAGCTGAGAAACTAATATAGGCAGTTCCTCAGAAAGTTAAGCACAGAATCACCAGCAATCTCATTTCTAGGTATACACCCAAAAGAACTGAAAGCAGGGACTCGAACAAATTATTTCCACACCAATGTTCACAGCAGCATTATTCACAATTGCCAAAGGTTGAAGCAATCCAAATGTCCATCAACAGATGAGTGGAGAAACGAAATGTGGTATATACATACAATGGTATGTTATTCAGCTGTGAAAAGGAATGAAGTTCTGATTGATGCTACAACATAGATGAACCATTGATGCTACAACATGTTGAATGAAATAAGCCAGACACAAAAGGACAAATATTGTATGGTCTCATTGATATGAAATAATTAGACTATGCAATTTCATGGAGTCAGAAACTAGAATTTAGATGACTTGGGACCAGTGTGGGGTGGAGAATGAGGAATTAATGCTTAATTGTATAGAATTTTATTTGCGGTGATGGAAAAGTTTTGGTAATGGATGATGGTGGGTGGCAGCACAACACTGAATGTAACTAATGCTACTGAATTGTATATTTGAAAGTGGTTAAAATGGGAAACTTTAGGCTATATATATTAAACCAGAATAAAAATTTTTAGAAAACCAGAATTGTTCAACACAGTGAACCATAATGTAAACTCTGTACCACAGTTAAGAGTATAATTATAAAAATATTGTTTCATTAATTGTGGCAAAGGTACTACACTAACAAACTCTTAATAACAGGGAAAATTGTGGGAGAGGAGTGTGGAATATGGGAAAACTGTATTTTCTGCATGCTTTTTCTGTAAACCTACAACTTCTCTAATAAAAAAAAAATTAAAAATATTGCTATATCACTTATTCCGTGTATTTTCAACTTGATATTAATGGCTATAATGTAGAAATATAATTTCTTGTCAATTTTTGAGGAACAAAGACTTTTGGTTAAGATATGTGGAAGTTTGAGGCCAAAATTCCAACAATAAGATTATTCCAGTTGTACTTCACCTGATTTGAGAAAATCCATAGAAATCCTTCTCAAGCTATGAACACTTGACTAATGAACATCTATAGAAAGAAATCCCACACTTCCAGACTGGCTCCTCCTCCTCCTGCCCACCTAGGTTTTACCTGGATCAATTGTGGGGTCATGAGATGCTGCTACCACCTTGTGGTCAATGTGGGTAACTAACATCTACCCCCCAGCTATTTTTTTCAGGGTCGTCCAACAACCAGTTCAGCTCTGCTCTGTTCAATAAACATTTATTGATCTTTTGCGAGGGCCAGGCACTGTGATAATCACTCAGAGGACAGACCTCTCTCTCTACTTGTCCTTTGTCTTTTATCATTTATCATTCAGTTTATTTAATCTCATGTCATTGCTTTCTTGGCAGCAGACTCACATCTTCTTTAACCCTTACCTCTTTCCTCTCTGTTCACGCTCGGTTCCCTTAGAAAGGGTTATTTCTCCTCCCTTTCTTTCTTAGGTCCATTTGTGCACCGCCAGTGGCACTAATCATGGCTTTAAAGTGAAAGTGTTATGTTGCTAGACAGTTTTTTCAAGGAAAAAGGAAATCATAAATTTTATGAATTTTCCATGAACTTCTAAAGGCCTTGAAAGTGCCTGAAGTTCCACAAAAAGACTTTTCTGTGTGTACACTGCCTTTACCCTCTTTTTTGAGGCATGGGCATTCAGGAGAAAGATTTATTACTCTTTTTCATCTGCTCTCTTTTATATTTTCTAGCAATAGTAAATGTTTTTGCTATTTTTCATCATACAAATAGGTGTTTCAGCTCTATATTCAGCTGACTGTACGTTAAATCTGCTTTCTTGAGATTATTTGTAAACATAATCATCATTAATAAAACTGTTTTTAGGGAAAATTCATTCTGAATGCAAACGAATACCTTAAAAACTTTTGAAATGCCAGTCTACTTCAACATGAGTATTTTCTGCAACTGAAAAACAGATAAATTAAGGACTATTTTATTTATAATATAAAAAGATTTACCTTATAGAATAATTTATCATAGAATCTTTAAACAATATCATCTCCTCAATACATTTGAGTTGTGATTCAATTTTAAAACTTTAAAACAGGAGTAGTTATAAATCCAGTGGAGGTAAACACAGACAAAACAGGAAGACTGAAGAAAAGGATTTGAGAAGAATTACAAAATGCCAGAATTTTGTTAGCTCCACTAAGTGCACACATAAATGAAATATCCATACTTGTAATAAAAAAACAATTGTGAAGACTTATTACAATAAGAATAATGTGATCTTCAAGACAAATTCCTAGAATTTCTGGGGGAATTGCTAAATCAAGGGTATGTATATTTGCAATTTTGATAGATACTACCAAATTTCTCTCCATAGAAATCATACCAATTACATTTCTATTGTTTTTAACTTCCTGTGGCAGTTTGATATTATTTATGAATTCCAAAAGAGATATTATGTTTGTAAACTGGTTGGTTCCTCTGGACGTGATAATCTTTCCATTGTATTAGGTTCAGCTGAGACATCTGCTTAAATTATGTTAAGTTTAAGGCTTTGATTCAAACACATCATTAGAGTGCGACTCAGTGTTGAGTCCTCGCCCCCCATGGTAGGCTATATAAACTCGAATCAAGAACACAGAGAAGTAGATACACAGGAGAAGAACACAGAAGAATAGAGACAGCTCCATTAGACACAGCAGAGGTCTCGGGAAGAGAGATGAGCCTGATAGCTACAGCTGACCTTGTGAAGAGACCAGAGCAGCTGAGCCCAGAAAGAAATAAGCTAGGGAGAGAGACGAGCCTTATGCCAGCCTATAGCTGATATCGGAAGAAACTGGGACCATGGAGCTAAAGAGGAAGAAGGAATGCTGAACCTTCACAGATGTTGCCTGACATCTTGCATCAACACGTGGCCAATGACTTTGGGTGAGAAAGTATCTCTTATGGTACCTTGAGTTGAACTCTAGGGCCTTGACAGTAAGCTTCTACCCCAAATATAAAAGCCAACAGAGTTCTGGTACTTTGTATCAGCACACCTTTGGCCATCTAATACACCCCCAAAGACATAATTATTATTAATTTATACAGTCAGTATTTACTGGATTTACTCAAACATTTAAAACTTTCTTTTCTCTCCACCCCTTCCTCATCTCTGGTCTTCCATATGGTATCATTTTCCTTTTCCAAAGTATATCCTTTACAATTTTCTTTAGTGAGAGTCTGCTGGTGGCAAACTCCCTGTTTTGTTTGTCTGAAAATGTCTTTATTGCCTCTCTTTCATGAAATAATTCTAGGTTGACAATTATTTTCTCTCAGCACATTGAAAATCTCACTCTTTTTCTTCTGCCTTCCATTGTCGTTGTTATGGAGTCAGGTTTCCTGGCTAACTTTCTTGAGAGTAATCTTTTTTTTTTTCCTTTGACTGCTTTTAAGATTTTTCTCTTTGTATTTTAAAAATTATTGTTTTTGTTTTAAGTTTTTTCTGTTTTATTTGTTTGTTTTCTTTTGGTATTTTTAGTTTCATTTGTTGTGTCTAGATGTAGATTTTTTTTTCCCCCTGCTTAAGATTTCATAAGCTTCTCAAGTCTCTGGATTTGTTTCTTTAACCAGTTCAAATATTTTATTTTTCTTATTCTTTTTTTCTCCATTAAATTCTCATTAATGCTGGACTATTATGCAGCTGTAAGAAGAAATGAAGTCATAAAGCATGTGACAACATGGATGAAACTAGAGGACATTATGTTGAGTGAAGCAAGCCAGACACAAAAGGACAAATATTGCATAATTACACTATTATGAACTAAATATATTGTGTAAACTTATGGAGTCAATAATTAGTATATAGGTCACTGGAAAATAGAATGAGGGTAGAGAATGGAAAGCTGAGGATTAATCTGTACAGAATTGGTAAAAAGGTTGTTTGTAAATTTTTGGAAATGAGTAGGAATGCTGAGAGCACATCATAGTGTTTGTAACTAGTGGAGCTATTATATGAGTATGACAATGGTTGAAAGGGAAAATCTAAGAACATGTATATTACTAGAAGGAAAGCTAAAAAAATGTAACATGGGACTGTATAATATAGTGAAACCTCATGTGAAACATAAATATGGGTAATGTTGCATATTTAGGATGGTTTTTACAAAATATAAATGCAAATAAACTAGAGAGACAGAAACAGAATAGCAGCTATGTACAGCAGGGAAGTCATAGAGACATTGAAAGGTGATGAGTTTTTTTGTTTGTGTTTTGTATATTATTGGAATAATGAAAATACTCCAATAATGATTGAAGTGATGAATGCACACCATGTGATTATACTGAATACCATTGATTGTATACTTGGGATGGATTTATGCTTTAATATGTATCAATAAAATTGATTTGTTTAAAAAACTCTCATTAAATATATATTAGGCCTTCTTATTCTATGTCTTTTTTTTTTTTTTTTACCAGGAGGTCCCGGGGATCGAACCCGGGTCCCTCCATATGGGAGACGGACGCCCAACCAGTTGAGCCACATCTGACCCCATCTGTCTATGTCTTTTAACCTCTTTTCTGTGTTTTCTGGATGATCTGCATTCTACATGATCTCTTATAACCAACATCCAGTTCAGTAATTCTCTCTTTAGCTATGTTTAACCTGCTGTTAAATTATATTTGCTTAATTATTTTAGGTACAGAGTTGTTCATTTTTAGATGTTTTACTTTTTTTGTTAATGTAATGTTCATAGTTTCTAGCTTCCCAGAGCTCTTTTTTTCTTAATACATAAAAATAGTTGTTTCATAGGATGTGCTCGAGAATTCCAATATCTGAGGTATTTGTGTGACTGTTTTTTTGTTATCTGTTTTGGTGTGTGCTTCTCAGCTCTCTGACTATAGGGAGTATAGTTGTCAGATGGCCTCAGCTGCTGCGCTTTAATATCTATCACCACATTTGTGCAGAGGCCACGTACCCCTCAGTCTGTTCCCAGTCAATGACTGAGCACAGCAAGGATCTAAGGCAGTCTTATTCTCGGGAGGCATGACATACTTCCTATAGGTGATATTGGTTCAAGGACTCTCCAGCCAGCTTTGCTGAACTTCCTTAAAACTGCATCTCAGTTTAAGACTCTCCAACCTAACCTTCCTTCTTTTACTTTCTCTTTCACAGGGGCCAGAACTTCATTGTGGTATGATAGCTAGCCAAGATTCCCTCGGCTACCTCCCCATTTTCCCTTTTAGGTATTTCCTCTAATAAATCTCTTGCATTTCTAATCCCATCTTGGTGTCAGCTTCTTAGAGGACCTCTACTAACAAAATTGTACAAGTGTACCAGCGGTAATCAAAGAAAAAAGATGGTAAATGGGGATTTTAGATTGCTCCTGTCACTACTAAGTGTGCAAAGAGGACATTGTGCTGGTTGGTAGGTGAAGCACAGATAGTCCCTGGCACAAAGTGAAGGCTTAATTGCTAAAGATTTCACCAACGGTGATCTGGAAAAATGTCCCAGTAAAGAGGCAACGGCAATGATGCATGCATTCAAAAGATATGAGAGAAATGTGCCCACAAAGTAGAGTAGGCTCATTACTACTAAATTACACTGAAGTCCTGCAGACAACAATGAGAAACTGAGGACTATCAACAAGCAGTTAATGGCTAAGTATGAGAGTCAGAGAGCTTTAGTTGTAACTTGCTAAGAGGCTCTTCTGTCCTGCAGAAGAGAAGACCAGTTGGGCAGCAGGCTGAAGATGGAATTGTTAAAGATGTTTCCATGCTTAAGCAAGTCAGGTCTGTTATATAAAGATCAGGGTCCTGTTGGGGGAAACCTGGGACCCTGAAACATGGATGAATGCCCTTATGATGTTGGCTCTGTAATCCACCTCCCCCCCCTCAAGCTAATCTTCAGGCTTGCAGAGGTGGACCACCCTTCTCTAGTAAGAGCTAGCACTTCCACCATATGAAGACACTGCAGAGGCCTTTCCTCCTCAAGGCATCAGTACCCCCACTTTTTGAGTACCCCACATCCTCTCTTGGCTATCAGGTTTAAATCCCAATATAACTCAGCTAGAGAAATGCTGAGCATGATAAAGGAGGAAGGACACAATAAACCAACAGAATTGCAAGAATTAGCTAACGTGCACTGGCAGGAACCAGGGCAGTAGCCCTGGAATTGGATTTTTTTTTTTTTTTTTTAGGCAGTATTGGAGATTGAACCCAGGACCTTGTGCATGGGAAGCAGGCACTCAACCACAGAGCTACATCCACTTTGCAATGAGAGTTGGTTTTTTCATTTGTTTGTTTGTTTTTTAGGAGGTACTGGGGATTAAACCCAGGACCTCGTACATGGGAAGGAGGCATTCAACCACTTGAACTGCATCCGCTCCCCTGGAATTGGATTTTAAGAGTGCTCGATCAAGACTACTGGAATGTAAGACTGGATGAGCAATTTCTTGGGAGTCAGGATTTAATACCCTGGTGAGGATTGCAGCGGATAAGGCAAACTCTCTGCAAGTGTGGCTATTAGAAGTCTGAAAAAAAGTGATGGTTAACATTCAGCTAAGTGAAAAATGCTTGAGTTGCCCTGGCAAATGACAGAGTCTGAGGAAAGTGAGCATGCTGGATAGGATCTATTATGTGAGGTCAGAAGACCCACTAGCGGGTCATGTTTTCAAACAGGGCTCAGAGGATACACTCTTAACTAAGGTTATTAGAGACAAGCTGGTGAGAGAGGTTGGTAAGTTCACTTACCAACTGCAGACCAGAGCTGGTGGTAGGAGCCTCATTTGGTCTGCAGTTTGTTAAAAGATTTAGCTCTAGGCTCTGTTCAGGAATAGTTGTCCTGGGGGACGATGTGGTTCAAATGGTTGGGCGTCCGTCTCCCATGTGGAGGGACGTGGGTTCGATCCCCGGGACCTCCCAGTTAAAAAAAAAAAAGGAATAGTTGTCTTTCACCTCCTTTCACAAGCTAGGGGAGCTCCACCCCAGCCCCCCACTTTAGCACTAAGCCTGGTTTAGCCTCTTTCCCGTACAGGAATCAACCCATTGCCTTCATCTGGATCTGGAGCCCAATGACTTATTGCTTTGCAGCTCTGTTCTATTTCTGGTCCATAGAGGTTTTCTTGTATTTGAGTCCTGTTTGTCTTTTGGGGTTACTATTTTTATATTTTTTCTGTTAATACTATGAGTTTGGAGATGAGGAGCACATCAAAGCATAAATTCACAGCAGCATCTTGACCAGATGTCTGGTTAATCACTTGTGTTTGTTTTTTTATTAAGATGGAAGCCACCAGAGCATGACTATATGCTTAGGGGAAAGCATGAATTGAGAAGAAGTTGAGGAGAGAGGGGTGGGGAGAACTGATACAGGGAGCTTCCTGAGAGAGCAGGAACAGATGGGCTTCAGAGCCGGGGGGCACTGGCCTTGGCTCTAAGTAGGGACATGCTCTCTGCTGTGGAAAGGAGGAGGGAATGGCAGCAGATCTGGGTGGGCTTCTAGGTCAGGTGGCAGGAAGTTGGGGCGGATTACATGTGGTGGTTACTGTCTGTCTCTGTGAGGCAGGACACAAGGCTACCGGCTGAGAGGAGGCCGTAGGGTGAGAGGGAAGCAGGTTTGCAGACAGAGCTTCTGAAATAGTCACTGAAATTTCTAAAAACGACTTAAAAGCCTGGGTTGATAAAGAAAAAGGCATAAACGCATTATATTTTGAATATTCTACAAACGAAAAGAATTTTGAATGGTTCTGTGTTATGCATAAGAGATAAAGATATTTCCGGCATTACTTTAACTTTGATAATCTAGTGCTTTTGCTTGGGCCTCAAGAGAGTGGCCATTGGCCTAAATTTATATTTCTTTTTCAGAGCTTTGGTCCAAAGAAATGCCCCAAACTGCATATGAAGGCAAGATAGCCTTGAGACTAACATGATTTTTTAATTTTCTTGATTATTTTTATTTGATTAAAAACAATTAAAAACTTTTAGAGCAGTTGTAGGTTTACATAAAAATCATGCAGAAAGTAGAGTTCCCATATATGCCCACCACATTTCCCTATTATTAATATTTTGCATTAGTGTGGTACATTTGTTATTTGGTTTTGTAATCTCGTTTTTGACCAGTTAATAATAGCTACAGAGTCAGCTTACCTGGGTTTGAATCTTGGCTTCTCCACTTATCAGCGGTGTGATGTTGAGCAAGTGATTTAATCTCTTTGTTCCTCAGTTCCTACTCTTGTAACATGAGTAGAATAATATCTACTTCAAGGGGTGCTGTAAGGATTAAATCAGATGGTACATGTAAAGCAGTTAGAGTGCTTCCTGCTATATAGCTCAATAAAGGTTAGCTGTCTTTGTCATTTTTAATGGTTGTAAAATATTCCACTGCATAGCTGTCTTCCAATATATTTAGTCAACTTCCCATTGATAGGGACTTAGGTTGCTTCTATTTTTTTTTTCAAAGGTTTATTTTATTTATCCCCTGCCCCCCGTTGTCTGTGCTCGCTGTCTGCTCTCTGTGGCTTCTATTTTTTTTTTTTTTACTATATAACCAAAACTTGGTGAATACATGAACATGTGGAGTAATAGGATCTCATACACTGTTTTTTGTTTCTTTGTTTTGTTTTTGGGGTACCAGGGCTAGAGGGCTTGAACCCAGGACCTTGTTTGTGGGAAGCTGGCACTCAACCACTGAGCTACATTGGCTCCCCTGAGTTGTTTGTTTGTTTGTTTGTTTGCTTGATGTTTGTTTTTGTTTTTAGGAGGCACCAGGGACTGAACCCGGGACCTCCCACATGGGAAGCAGGTGCTCAACCTCTTGAGCCACATCTGCTCCCTCATATACTGTTAATGGGAGCATCAATAGGTAGAAATTCTTAGGAAAATAGTTTGGCATTACCCTATAAAACTGAACATGCATATGCCATGTAATTCACCAGTTCCACTCCTAGATATATATCCTAGTCACTAGTGAGACTCTTACACATACGTGCCAGGAGATGTGTGTAAGAATGCATCTAGAATCATTGTTCTTAGGAGCCCCAATGGAAAGGACAGGACCCAACGTCCAACAGGAGACCGGATAAATATGGCCACGGAAACAAAAGAACTATGGCTACATGCAGCCTGGGAGAATCTCATAAGCATAAGGCTGAGCAAAAGAAACAGGTCACAAACGAATACATACAATAATATGCCATTTGTATAAAATTAAAAAACAGGCAAAACTATGCATTCATTAGACGGTAAAACTGCCAAGGAAAAGCACAGAAATGATTCTCACAAAAGTCAGGACAAATGGCTCTTATCTCTAGTGTGTGCAAGAGGGAGAGGGCACAGGGACTTCTAGGGTACCCTCTGTGTTCTCTTATTTGATCTGGGTCGTTATGGAGATGTTTGCTTTATGATCTCTTTAACTGTACATATAGTTTAGGTATTCTTCTCTACAGTTTGATATATTTCACAGTTTAAAAAGGACAGTACTATGGAAAAAAGCAAACAATGGTTTGCTGGAAACTTCACAGCCTCCCCACAAAGCAGCTCTAGGATTTCTCCTTTCATTCTCCCTGGTGGGTGTGAAATTGATAGCCCTCCAGCAGCCAACATCACTGCAGGTTTGGCCTCCCACTGTCGGAGGAGGGCAGAGGCTGGAGGGACCACCAACAAGACTAGTCTCGAGGTGGTTCTGGGGCTTGGGTTTTATTTCATAACATTACACTCACAACTCTTGAGTTGTTAAAAGGCACCGAGTGAATTTCTTTAACCTTAATTATTCAGTTTGATGTAGAAAAGGAAGATGTGCCTTAGAAATACATAACTCGAAAGTTTGTTTTAGGGAAGCGGATGTGCCTCAAGCATCTGGGTGCCCGCCTGCCACATGGGAGGCCCCAGGTTTGGTTCCTGGTGCCTCCTAAAGAAGACGAGCAAGATAGCAAGCCGACGCAACGAAGAGACACAGCAAGGAAACACAATAAGAGATACAGCAAGCAGGGAGCGGAGGTGGCTAAAGTGATTGGGTGCCTCCCTCTCACATGGGAGGTCCCAGGTTTGGTTTCCAGTGTGTCCCAAAAAGAAGATAAATAGAGAGCAGACAGTGAGCGCAGACAATGAGGGGGTTGGGGAGAAATAAATAAATAAAGATAGAAAGTCTGTTTTAAAGTGTTTCTGGGGAACAACCAGTATTATTGACAAGAATTTGCTGTCCACTCACTATGTACCTTACCTGAAACGAGAGCTGTGATTGCAGGTGAAGAAATGACCTTTAAAATATTCTTAGTTAGTAACAAGCAACTCTTCGCATTCCAAGAACTTCAAGAAGAGTATAAACAACTTCAGATTCTCTTGAGTGCCAAAAACAAAAGCAATAGACGGTATGTCCAAAGTATTTAAAGAACTAGAAGTTTGCCCCTGGGACAAGGAGGTTGGGAGGCATGATAGTAAATACAGAGGATTTGGTGGTGGTTATTGTCATAAAATATAATGGAGCAATAATGGAATGAATGAATAAACCAGACTATAGTCATAGGGTGGTTATTATATAGCAATGACAATGAATGAATTACAACTACACATGGCAACCTGGAGGAACCTTATAAACCCAATGCAAAGGGGGAGAAGTCACAAAAGAATATAAACAACATGACTTTATAGAAAATTCCATATAAAGTTCAAAATAGGCAAAACTATTTTATATTGTTTGGGAACACATACATGGGGGAAATAAGCATGGAAATTATTAACTCCAAAGTCAGGAGAGGGGAGCAAATGTGGCTCAAGCAGTTGGTAGCCTGCCTACCACACGGGAGGTCCTGGGTTCGGTTCCCGGTGCCTCCTGAAGAAGACGAGCAAGACAGTGAGCTGACGTGACAGGCTGGCACAGTGAGCTGACACAATGAGATGACGCAACGAGATGATGCAATGAGGAGACGCAATGAGGAGACATGACAAGAGCTACAACAAGTTGGGAGCAGATGTGGCTCAAGCGATTGGGCACCTCCCTCCCACATGGGAGATCCTGGGTTTGGTTCCCCGTGCCTCCTAAAAGAAGATGAGGAGACACAGAGAGCACACAACAAACAGACACAGAAAGCAGATAGTGGGGGCAAACAATGGGCGGGGGGGGGCGGGCTAGAAATAAATAAATAAATCTTTTAAAAAAAGTCAGGAGAGTAGTTATCTCCATGGAGAGAGAGGAAAGAGAGATCAGGAAAAGCACATGGCAGCAAACCACCTTTGTGACAACTGTCACGTGGTAGTTCTTGACTTGGGTCCTAGTTACATGTGTGCCTGCTTTATAACTACTTGTTGAACACTGCAATTATATCTGTTATGTTGCTCAAAGCAACAATAAAAAGGCAATGGAGGGGGCGGATGTGGCCAAATGGTTGGGCGTCTGCCTGCCATATGGAGGGACCTGGGTTCGATCCCCGGGACCTCCCGGTAAAATAAAAAAAATAAAAAAAAAAAAAAATATATATATATATATATATATATATATATATATATATAGAAGGCGCATGGGCTGCCAGGCTCTGTGTGCCGCTGAGCCGTCGGGCCCCAGGAGCCATGAAGCAGGATGATGACATAACAGGGGAGAGACAAGACGAGATGCTCCGAAAGCTCCAGAAGCCAAGAGCAGAGGTGGTGCAGGCAGCAGAATACCTGTCTCCTACATCGGAGGTCTCCAGGATCCAATCCTGGTGAAGACTGGAGGAGGAGGATGAGAAGAGATGGCAGGAAACAGACACGGAGAATTGCCCAGCGAATGGACACAAAACAGCAAATGGGGAAGGGGGGGTTTAAAATGGATAAAGTAAATAAATAAATATTAAAAAAAAAAAAAAAAAAAAAAGGCAGTGGAGCCGCTCTGCCTATGGCTGCTTCAGTTTGTGTGGGAAACTGGAAGGAGGGTTCCGTACCATTCTGCTACAGTGATTTCCCACAGTTCCACCCTAACATTTGTAAGATGCTCACTCTCCCTATATAGAAAAATCTTTTCTTTATCTTGATCGCAGCAGGGGGTTCATCCATTGAGAGCCTTTAAATTTTTTTAATACATCTTTAAAACTCTCTCTTTCTAGTGCTGTTGTTTATTCCTTGGACAAAAGGGAGAATTGAGCCCATCCACTACTCTTTTCCATATACTCTGATTTAAAAAAAAAAGTGTGTGTAAGCATGTGTGTGCATTTGACTCATGAAAGGGTAAAGTAAAATTAGGTCCTTTGGAGACTCTCACTGTAGCGAAATTATTGCTAAAGAACAGATCTTCTGCAAAGCAATTTATATCTTCAGTGTGTTCAGCATATATGATGTAATATATATTCCACACAAGGAATACCAGGTTTATAAACTGCTTGGGAAAGGGATTTACTAGAACCTATACTTGTGAGCAGTTGGCAGCCTACCTCTTTAGTACAGAAAAAAATTTTTATTTCTATGAACATTTAGTACTTTAAGTGTTATCGTGAATCCATGTTTTATCACAGCAGCAAAAAACTTGTTTCTGAAATTGTGTCTACATTATAAAATGAAAGCTGTAATACGACTTCATCAGTGAAAAAATTAACTCCTTACCACTGTGGAGGGAATTAGAGGCATGTGTTGCTTAGGGTGAAAAAGTAATTTAAAAAGATCTTATTTTAATATAATTTATTTTAGTGTTTATTTAAGTCTTTGGGGACAGAGAAAAGGTTTCTATGATAGTGTCATAGATGCTTGACTCTAAGTAAGATGCTAGATGAGAAGGAAAAACTTTATAAAGTGAATCCTAGACCTAAGACTTGGGGATCTAATATATTGAAAACGCTCCCCAAAGAACTCCTGCAAATGCTGGTAAAAATAGAGCAAATAGCTTCTAAAATGTAGAGCTGAGTGCTGCAGAAAGCAATACACAAGAATATTGAAATACTGAAAACCAGAGCTGTGAGCACATGGACTGATGTGACAGCAGAGAAGTGACCCTTGGAACATTATAGACTCAGGAGACAGGGCTTCGGGCCCACTGTGGACTGTGTTCTCCCCATAAACCAGGGACCCTTGAAATACAGGAACTTCAGTGAAAGGAGAGTAGGGGAAAGCCCACCGACCTAGGTCAAGGCCACCAGTTTATGGGCATTGCTTGGCTTAGGGATGCCTAGATCATAATAGTAATAGACTTTTGCTAAAAGCAGCACTCAATTTTCCTTTTCAGGAAGAAGAAAATTGCACTTAGAAGGAAATAAACACGGTGCAAGGAAACACAGAAAACAAAGAAACATACATTTTTGGCTAAATCTTCAAGAATGGGAATGATGAAAATAATTCAGTAGGAGACGGAAAGGAGAAATAAGAAGCCAAAAAATACAAAAAACAAAAACCAAGCCTGGAAAATAGCACAAAAATATGATGGTAGAAATAAATACAATATATCGTTAGTTCTAATAAATATAAAATGAATACACTATGAGTTAAATATTGTATTTTAAAAAGCAGGATTGCTGTATTCTTATTTACAAGAAATATACCTAAAACATAATGACACAGAAAGGTTGAAAGTAAAGAATCTAAAATGTGGAACTAAGCATACGTTATAAAAAAAAACCAAAACAACAAAACTGATGGGGTTATATCAATATAGCATCCAAAAACTGAAGACAAAAAGAGCTACTAGAGATAAAACAGCGAAATAATGAAAATGGAACAGTTCATCCAAAAACATAAATTTGAAATTGTTTGCACCCATTAACATAGCCTCAAATATAAAGTATAAATATTGACAGAAGGGTACAAGAAATAAAAGCAGTATCATAATGGAAGATTTTTAAAAACATATCCAGGGGCTCAGGTGCTTGGACGTCCGTCTCCCATATGGAGGGACCCGGGTCCGATCCCCAGGACGTCCCGGTAAAAAAAACAAAACATATCTGTCTCTGTAATTGATAGATCAAGCAAACAAAAGTTTAGCAAAAACAAATAAGTTTTACTAACAGAGCAAGCGTGATCTAATGTCTATACATAAAACACTATGCTCCATAATTAGAGAACATAACTTATTTTTAGCATAAGTGCAACATGTTTTAGGGTCACAAAGGAAATAACAACAAATACCAAAACATTTATATCACATTGGCCATATTCTCTTCCCTCAATGCAATTAATTTGAAAATAATAACAAATAGGCAAAACAGTTCCATATTTTCAGAAATTTAAAAAAACTTCCAAAAAATAAGAAATCAAAGAAAAAAATCATAATGGAATGATAATCACCAATAATAATTGAGAGATTACTATGTGCCAGGAACTCTTCTACATATTTTGCATGTGCTAGCTAGTTTAGTCTTCATAACAAACCCATGAAATATGAACTATGCTTACCTCTATTTTACAGATAATTAAACTGAGGCACAGAATGATTTAATACCTTGTCCAAGAAGCTGAACCCTGCTTATCACAACCCCAAACAACTTTTCAGTTAGAAAATGTGTAGATAATGGAATGATCATGAAAATAATACATATAAAAATGTACAGGGTACGTCAAAAGTGGTATTGAGTGGGAATTTTTAAATCTTAAGTGCTTATATCAGGGTAAAAAAGAAAAGACTCAACATCATTGAGATAAATGCTCAACAGAGTAAACCCCAAACAGTAGATGTAAAGAATTAATAGAGAGCATAAATTGATAAAATAGAAAACAAAGAAACAAAAGAGAAGATTATAAACCTCAAAGTTGATTCATTGTAAAAACTATTAAAATGGGAAGGCCAGCAAACAAGATTGAGCAGAAAAAAATGAGATAAAGCACACACATAAATATACTAGAACTAAAAGGAGAGACATTACCACAGAATCAGTAGAGGTTTTAAAAACCGTAAGAGAATGCTATACACAACTTAATACCAATAAATGGGAAAATAGACAATTTCTGCAAATAAATAAAACTTATCAAAACAGACTGAAAAAAAAGAAGAAACAAAAAACTCTGGGTATGTCAATAATCATGGAAGAATTTTATCAGAAGTTAAAAATCAACCCATCAAAAAATGTACTGACCCCAGAGTTTTAAGTGTTCAACAAATGGTGATCTGAATGATATTAAAAACTCTTTTTAAATAGAAAAAGAGGGAAGGCTTCCCAACATATTTTACTACATAATACAGTTTTGATGAGAACTGCACAAGAAAGGAAAATTATAAAGTAATCTCACTTTTGAAGAGTTGAATTTTGACAAACCAAGTTTCAGCAATACATAAATAAAAGAATCCATCATGAACAAGTTGAATTTACCCCACAGTGGAAAGATAGTTTAAAATTAGAAAACTGTGTATATGTTATTTGTCACATTAACAGATTAAAAGAGGAAAAATGAGAGTATCTTGGAATAAACAGAAATAGCATTTGATAAACTCAAGACCAATTCATGATAACATTTTTTTAAACTAAAACAGGAATAAAAAAGAACTTCTTTAACCAAAATTTTTTGAACCAAATATATTGTGTAATATATTGTTTGATTAAAAAAATTTTTTTATATGTATCTATTACATTTAATTGAGAAATGTATATATTTATTCATCTGTGTTTACTTTTTAGTTTTTAATTGTTTGTATTTTCAGTTATTAAATGTACAAAATAAAGTTTAAAAAAATGTTAAAAAATAAAATAAAATAAAATAATTATTTATTTATTTCTCCCCCCATTGCATTTTTTTTTTTTTTTTTTTTTGCGCTTGCTGTCTGCTCTCTGTGTGTTCTTCTGTGTCTGCTTGCCTTCTCTTTAGGCAGCACTGGGAACCAATCCTGGGACCTTCTGGAGCGAGAGAGAAGCGCTCAATCTCTTGTGCCACCTCAGCTCCCTGGTCTGCTGTGTTTCTTATTGTCTCTCCTCTGTGTCTCTTTTTGTTGCATCATCTTGCTGCACCAGCTCTCCTTTTGGGCCAGCTCTCTAGTCGGGCCAGAACTCCTGTGCAGACCAGCTCTCTGCGTGGGCCAGCTTTCTGCTAGGGCCAGCTTGCCTTCGGGAAGCCCAAGGAATCAAACCCTGGACCTCCCATATGGTAGATGGGAGCCCAATCACTTGAGCCACATCTACTTCCCTGACCTAATTTTTGTATCCTAAGAAATAAAAAAGCAAAATTTCAGGAAGAGCTGAGTAGTAGGCCCACAGGTGTTTGTGATGTAATTCTCTGACCTTTTCTTTTTGTTTTGTTTTGATCATCTAGATGTTAAGTGGAAAAATAAATTGAAACAATAGAGGAAGTGATGGTACAGAGAATCCATCAAGTGAGACAATAATGTATCTACTAGGGTTATTGGTTTGTACTCTTCTTTTCTTGAAATATCTTTATCTGGTTTTGTATTAGGGTGATGCTGGCCTCATAGAATGAGCAAGGAAGTGTTCCCTCCTCTTCAATATTTTGGAAGAGTCTGAGCAGAATTTGTGTTAATTCTTGGAATGTTTGGTAAAGTTCACCAGTGAAGCCATCTGGTCCTGGCCTTTTCTAAGGCATCTTTTTTAGGATGCCCTGTATAATAAGCAATAACCTTACTGGCTGCCCATTTATGTTGACCCTAGAAACAGCAGGTTCTATTACACAGCTGTATAGATCCTCCAACTGTCATTCCAGACTTGCTGTCCTTACAGTAATCAGGCCATCTAGTTTCTGACTAGATGGCCCCAGCTATTTGGCAATGCCCTTATCCCCTGTGCTCCCAGAGAGCTCAATTTTGTAACAGCATCTCCTATTGACAGGCACCCTTGGTTAATGATGATGAGTGCATTCCTTATCATATTTAGCAATGGAGTGTCCTCCCAGGGAACAAAGTCAACTGGTCTCATTTGGCAGATTAATTCTAGTATGCCCACTTCTTGAGTCTTTTGATTCTTTTCTCCACCTTTACTTTATCTTTTGCAGGGCAAGATATTTTCCAAGTTTCTAAGAGTTATTCAAGCAGCTTATTACACCCAAGTCCTGGGACTCTTGCCAGGGTGTTAAATAATTAGTCGTAGGAGAGTGCCCCCATATTGACAAACTCCTTTATCCAGCTTTATATTCCAACCCATTTATCCAGCACCCTCACAATACACTGCCAGGCATACTCTCCAGTTCCTGCAGCACATGTTAGCGAGGTTGTGTATAATCCCTGAGCAGGCTCAGCACTTCACCAGTCAGGTTGTGCTGATATTTGACCCTTATTATGGATTTTGGGGCCAAGAGTGGAAGTGTAGGCAGATCCTGAGGAGGACAAGCACTGCCTTACTGCATAGTCTTTAAGTAAAAGAGATGCACTATCTTCCAAAAAGGAGGTGTGGGCGACTTCTGCAGGCCCAGAAGATTCCGGGGAATATAGCAGTTTATAGTTTTCAAGTGCATCTACTTAGACATCTCCAACCTAAGTCTTAGGATTCCTCTCCTTCCCTACTGAAGCCCTGAATTTATCTTCCCACTCCTGACCTATTAAAACTCTGAATTTATCTTCCCACCCAGTCAATTCTTCATCACTTTATTCTTTCACATCATGCAAAAGAAGTATTTATTGAAAGCATTGGGTTGAATATTGGGAACATAAAGAGATATGAACTGGTGCTTTCTCTCATGGGGCTTCACTGTATATTAGAGAGCAGAAAATACATATTGAAAAGCGTAAATACCAAGGGATTGTTATATAAGTAGAATTCCTTGAAGTCGCTTCCCCTGCACCTGGAGCATATGAAAAAGCCCCCATGGTTCCCAACTCCAGCGGGTAGCTCACTTCACAACAAGAGCAACATCCAATGAGGTTTTAGAGCATATTCTGCTTCCACTGTCCTCTTACAACCCTACCTTTAAATTTGTTGGCCACGGACTTTGACGTTGAGTCTTCCATTTCTGTCTTCACACTCAGATCACTTAGAATGGACCGCCTAGGCTCCAGTCACACCCCTTCTGCTTAGAATTGCCACCTGAAGCTACCCCAGCTTATTCTGGCTCCCCCAGTTGCCACCTGACAACCGAGCTATGAGGGTTTATGAAACCAGGGATCCTCCAGCATTGGAAAAGCTGGTGACTAGTGAATTTGTTGAGGAGTGAGCTCAGGACCCCTTTTTCTATATTTAGCAAGTAAGCTGGGAACTGGAAATCGACCACAGACTAAAAAGAGAATAGGTATTCTAAATAGCATGGGCAAGGGAAGATGAAAACAAGCCCAGGAAGACAATAGACACCACAGTCACTGAAACCAAGATATCTGTTCCCAATGGTAGGTAAAGGAGTCCAACGTTGATTTAGATGCCCTTCAGTGATACTCCCTTGGTATCCTTCTCGGCGTTCCTGAGATGTCACTCTCCCAGTTCTTTCTACACAAGAATTTGCTCGTTTGTCTCTTTTGGCAGATCGTTCACGCCTTGAGAGTGGAAACCATGTGTATGCATCTCCTCAAATCCACTTGGCTCACTTGGGGGCTGGATGGGAAATGCCTTCCTTATGCAGAAAGGCAGGAAACATTTCTGACTGACTGGAGGTGTCCACAGCTCCAGCATATGTGAATTCAGGATAAGCCAAGGAAACAGGCCAAACCACAAGGAGCTGAGAACTGGAATAATTCCTGCCAGAGCAGACAGATATGGGAAGCAGCCAGGACAGCTGAGTGCCAGGACAGCTAAGTGAGAGGAGAGCTGGGCAGGGGCTGGAAGTCAGTGACACAGATGCACAGAGTACACAAGGACCTGCAAGGTCATGAGCTAGAATTGAGACCCTGATTGCTTCAGGAGCAGACCTTCCACCCCCTTCCACCCCAAGGTGATAAGAACGGGTAGAGTTTTGGTTCCAGAGGAAATGGAATACTAGGAAGAAAAAGACTCAGGAAAATTGAAACTAGAAAGCTAGGGACTAGAAAGTTTCAAGATAGGCCTTGGTCATTATGTACAAATCAAGAATCCAATTACCAAACCAAATAAAATGTCAGCATGCTAGGTCTTACTATATTCATTACCAGAAAATGAAGACAAGGAGAAATATTTGTTGAATGGATGAATTTATTTATTTTTTTATTTCTTCTTCTTTTTTTAAATGGATGAATTTTAAAAAGGATTTAAAATGCTAGATTAGGTAACAGGCTAGGCCTCCTTAAATTCCTACCTGCCAAGAATCAGATTTGTTCTAGATCTGGGTCAAGGGCTGAGTTTCCAAGTGAGGACAAAGTGGCCCTTGCTGTGGTGACCTTCCATACTGGTGGGGCCAAGATATGCACCAGAACATGCAGAGCTTACAGTTAGAGGAAATGGCATGGGTGAGAAAAGGGTAGAAAAGACCTGAAGGCTGTGCCATCCCAGGTTTACCCCAAGCTAGAAATGTTGGTAGTTTGATCTTACATTCACTGACTTGACCCAAACTGCTGAGTTCCCAGCTGACAGCCAGCACCATCTTACCATCGATGTGAATGAACCATCTTGTGTAGGTTCCTTGAGGGTGGGAATGGTGTATCTTCTATATGTGACTCTTCAAAACTCATTGACTGTACAGCATAAGTAGATACAACTTAGCATATCCTGCTGAGCAAATGAATAGAAGTCGTTGTAGGGAACATTTGACATTTGTTGTCCAATCTCCATGTTCTCTCATTCTGGAAACATTATTCCCAATGTCCATGGAAAACCTCTGCTCCAGTCTACTTTTGAGGTTTGTATGGGACTGATCCCATCTCTGGTTGTAGGAGTGAGTTCAGTTTGGCTCAAGTTAATCAGCATTTCCCATATCCCTTACTCCGGCATTTAACCCAAGTAGAGCCAAGAGGACATGAAGACACTTGACTGAGGCTTCTGAGAAAGAAAGACTTGTGCTTTCTATTGGATTTGGTGTTTCAAATATATGAAGCTTGAAATGGCTTTCGTCTGTAATATATTGCAACTAGGAGGAGAAAGACCAGAACTTCTGGAAACTGGCGTTAGGAGATGCCACCCTGCGCATCTGAGAAAGGAACCAACCCAGAGGAAGCACTATTGAGAGAGGAATCCTGCTGGCACTATTTCTTTTCTCAGTCAGGCCAATCTGGAAGCAGATCCAATTGGACGTCTCAGTTGTGTGAAACAATAACTTCCCATTTCTGTTTAAACCAGTTAGAATATTTTGTTAAATGATGCATTCATGCCCTAACAGAGTTCATGATGTAGCAAAAATCAGTCAGTGTTTATGATAATCAGCCTCATTATTTTATAATACTAACTCAAAAACTGTTTGGTATTACATGCTATTGTTTCATTCCCAACTAGATTGTCTGCTCTTTCGGGTTTAGGTCTTAGATCTTCTCTGCCACAATGTACATGTAGAAGACATGCAATACATCTGTAATATAGTGATTAGTTAATTTAATCTCCGTTTCCCAATCTATCTCAAAAGATAGACTGTTTTTAAGAAAAATTGGGGAGTTGTTGCCTATAGTACTTAAAACTTAAAAAAAAAATCTAGCATTTTTACTGGTTTAAAGGCTGATTCAAAATACTGTAGAATCAAATCCAACCTACTGCAATCTTTAAGATAGACTCAAAAGAGAACTATGACTCTGTCTAGATCAACCACACAGTATCTAGTATGGGAAAAAAGATAGAGGCACTAAGGACATTTCCCAACATGTGTAATGTGTCTTCGGAGTTGCTTCAGACAAAACTGAAAAGTTAGTGAAGATTAGGAATGAAAAAAGTTTTCCTCATTAGGCAGAAATTCTAGCAAATTATTGACATATGAAACATACTAAATAATGATATCAAGTTGAGCTTTAACCTAAGTGCAGCCATATATTTAAGTGCTGTAGGGTACATTTTGAGGCTCAATTGACCTCAATTGACCTTCAAAGAGACTTGAAATGTGCACAACAAATTTTTACCAATAGAAGAATAACTTTCTAGCGCAAGTTTAACCTTTGTAATAATTCCTCTCTTAAAAATAAAAAACTTGTCAGTTAAAAAGCCTACTGATAAATAATCAATTTGAGAGCTAGCAGCTACATATTCACAGTATATGTTCATAAACTTTAATTACCGGAATTAAAAGAAAGCAGCACATATGGTAAGATTATCTTAAAATGTAAAGTGACAGATGCCTATAAATATTAAAATTCTGTAATTATCAGTATAGTCCTTTAATGATCTGCCTTTGGATCTTAAAAATTGGAATGATATTTATTCACAAACATTCATCCATTTAACATATAAGACCATGTATGAGAAAAATAAGATATCACAAACTGAGGCCTTTTTAGGTAGCATTTTACTTTCAATAATCATGCATTTGGAAGTATTAGTTTGATTTTCAATATACATTCAATAGTGTGAATATTGCAAACCAGTGCCTAATTTGGATTTAAATATACTAAATTTCTTCAATATTTTTCTTGAGGACTGAAGAGATATAGTGCAACTAGTAGAATCATATATAATGATGGGAAGTAATTAGGGTATATTTTTTTTAAGATTTATTTTATTTATTTCTCCCCACCCTTCATTGTTTGCACTTGCTATGTCTGTTCATCTTCCTTGTTTCTTTAGGAAGCACTGGGAACTGAACCCAGGACCTCCGATATGGGTAGCTAATCACTTGAGCCACCTCCCTTCCCTGCTTTGTTGCGTCTCTCATTGCGTTTTTCTTCTTGTGTCTCTTGTTGCGTCAACTTGCTGCGCCTGCCCATCGTGCCAGCTCGCTGTCTTCTTTAGGAGGCACCGGGAACTGAACCAGGAACCTCCCACATGGTAGGCAGGAGCCTAATCGCTTGAGCCACATCCACTTCCCAATTAGGGTATTGTTTGACCTGTTTGACATCAACACTAATATTAGAATTAACAACATAGTAATGTTTGTCTTTCTTTCTCCTAGGGAACCTCTTTGGGGGTTGGAAGAAGGTGATTTACAGCTTCCTCTCAAGATTATCTCAACCAGTGCTTTCCTGACTTTAATGTGCATACAAATCCCCCGGGGACCTAGGTCTAAGGTGGGCCTGGTGTTTGCATTTTTAAGGAGAGAAGCTGCTTGTCTAAAGATTTTGAGTAACAAGGATCCAGGTCAGCAGCGCCCCAAAAGCCCTTTAACACGTTCCAGATCTATCAGCAGTATACAGACCTTGGCTTGTAAGGTATTTACAGGCATCTCTAAAGAACGTGTTCATAATTTATCCGTTTTTTAGGATTGATTCCTTGAGGGAAATCTCTCAGTTCTTTAGGACAAGCCTCCCAGCGGAAATCTTTATCAGCCCAGCGGGGGAAGGTCCTGCCTATCAGAGGCCCGGCTGTACCCATTGGGAGAACTCCCTATCTTGCCTCTGTAAGAAATGTAACTGCTCAAATGGGTCATCATAAGTGTACAAACTGAAGGGTAAGATTAACTCTGATACTTTGAATAAAGGGTTCTCTGTACTAGAAATGTTCTGAACTAGTCACAAAAAAGTGTCTACTTGCTTTTTCATATCATTCACAAAGCAGTGAACATGCTTTTTTCTAGGGAGAAAGTTTCGTAGGAGTGGACTAATCCCTCTGATCAGGGCAGGTGGCATGGAGGCACAAGCCACCCCCTTGGCATTCACCTGTGCCTCCCAGGGGCTGGCTGCAGCTTAGGCTCAAAATGCATGGGCCCTTCCTCCTCGTGTCCTGCTCACACATTGCCAGAGGCAAGAGGAAAGGAAGGATGGTGTGATGCTACTGAAAAATCGGAGTGTAGACTGTATGCTTTAATTGATAACTGTAGTTAGTGTGGTTGCATTCGTGAATATCCTCGTTCTTAGGAAATATACATGGAAGAATTAAGTGTTAAAGGAGCAGGATGTATGCCATCTGTTGCAGTTTGGTACTATTTATGAATTCCAAAAATAGATATTGGATTATGTTTGTCAACTGGTTTGTTCCTCTGGGCATATTAGATTATATTCGATTCAGTGGTTTCACTTTTACATGATTAAATAATGGTTAAGGCTTTGATTGGGCTACATCAGTAGGATGTTGAGTTCCCACCCACCAAGGAGGCGGGAGCTCACAGAGAAACTGCACAGCAGAGAAGAGAGGTTAGAGTTTTGAGCTGGAACCCCCGGAAGTAAACACCCGGAGGAACATGGAGAAACAGATACGTGAGGAAACAGAGAAGACTCCATTAGACATGGCAAAGGTCCCAGGAAGAGATACAAGCCATTCACCTGATAGTTTGCAACTGTGGAGACCAGAATCCTGAGCAGCTGAGCCCAGAGAGGAATGAGCCCCGAAAGAGGGACAAGACTTATGCCAGCCTACAGCTGATATTGGAAGAAGCTGGCACCATGGAGCCTTAAGAGGAGGAGGAAGGCTGAACCCTTGCAGACGTCGGCAGCCATCTTGTTCCAAATATGGCAACAGACTTTGATGAGGGAAGTAACTTACACTTTATAGCCTGAAAACTGTAAGCCTCTACTCCAAATAAATATGTTTTTATAAAACCCAACAGATTTCTGGTATTTTGCATCAGCACCCCTTGGCTGACTAATACACCATCTACTTTAAATGTTTAGAAAATGGAGAGAGAAAGAATGATACAGCAAATGTGACAAAATGCTAAAAGTTGGTAAATCTGGGTATTTAGGTATGGATTATATTGGAGTTCTCTGTTTTGTTTTTGTATTATGTTTGAAACTTTCCTGTAAGTTTGTAATTACATAAAAATAAAAGTTTTTTTTTTTAAAGATCTATTTCATCTATTCATCTCTCCCCAACCCCTTGTTGTTTGCACTCGCTGTATCTGTTTGTTGTGTGCTGGTCTTCTCTTTTTAGGAGGCACCAGGAACTGAGCCCGGGGCCTCCCAAGTGGGAGGGAGATGCCCAATTGCCTGAGCCACCTCCACTCCCTGCCCTGCCGTGTCTCCATGTGTCTCCTCGCTGCATCTCCCAGCCGCGTCATCTCGCTGCGCCAGCCCCCCATGTCAGCTCGCCGTCCCGCGTGTCCTCTGTAGGAGGCACTGGGAACCGAACCCAGACCTCCCAAGTGGTAGGTGGGGGCTCAGTCACCCAAGCCACATCCGCTTCTCTAAAGGACAGTTTTAATCTTTAGAAAGAGATAGAAGATCAGAAGCCCCAAGTCAGCCATCCCCAATGGAAAGTCATATCCCCTTGCCCAATTTCAAGACCCGAGCTGGTTCTCATACTCAGAACACATTGACTGAAGACAAGATCAGAACCCCATGAGGAAGGACCTCATATGCACAGTATCTTCAGCATTGATTTCCCTAGTGCTTCTCAAAGGAACTTATGGCCATTTACTCTGGCACCATATAGTGGGAAAAGGCGAATACCCAGATATTTCCAGTGCTTGGACACAGTGTTGGAATTGACACTGATGCACAGGGAGACAAATGTCACTGCGCTGTCCTCCATCCCCCATTAAAGTAGGGAATGTGGGTACCTGGAAATAAAGTCCTTGGTAAAGTCTGTCTCATAGTGAGTTCATGGATCCTGCCCAAATCCTCCACCCTGTTTCCAGAATATATCATCAGAATGATCACCTTTGGCAGCTGGCAGAATCCTTACACTGATTCCTTGACTGAGGAATGGCAACTGATAGTAAGAAAGGCCAAATGGAAGCTCTAAAACGCCCCTCTGACTAAGATAGTGAAGCCCAAAACAATATCTCATCTTAGGCAGATGGCAGAGATTAGTGTCACCCTCAAAGACTTAACTAATTCATGGTAGTGTTCTTCATTATATTCCCATTTAATTCAGCAGTCTGGGCCCTGCAAAATCTGGACAGATCATGGCAGACAAGAGTGGACATCACAACCATGCTATAGCCCAGTGTAAGCTGCTGTGCTACAGCAGCTAAACCCAGACTGGGTATGTGGTATGTGGCTACTGACCTGGAAAATACTTTCTTTCAATACCCCTCAGAAAAGAGGAGCAATTCCCATTCACATGTAATGAACCACAGCACACTTTTGGATGCTTGTCCCAGAACTCTGATAATTCCCCCACTCTCTGTCACCATATACTACAGAGGGACCGCAAACTCCCCGGCATTTGGTAGAACTTCATTGCTTCACTATAGTGATGATATTATATTAGTGCCATTTCTTGCACAGACAAATAAAGGCAAGTACTATGGACACTTCAAAGGGTGGGAGAGAAACCCATAGAAAAATTCAGCTGCCCATCACACTGATTATGTCTTTAGGGTCTGGGCATGCTGAGACATTTCCTGCAAAGTAAAGGTGCAAAGTTATTGCACCTTTTACCTCCAACCACTTAGAAAGAAGCTTTGCAGGCATTTTCAAGTTTTGGGGACAGTATATTCTGTGCTTGGAATTAGGGCTCTGATTCATTTATCAGGTGGCATGGAAGGCTGCTAGTTTTGAGTGGGACCCAGCACAAGGAAGGCTCTGCAGCAAGTCCAGACTGTACTATGGCAGCATTGCTGCTTGGGCCATATGCCCCAGCAGAAGCCATGGCATTAGCTGTACGTATGGTAGAGAATGATGCAATGTGAGCCTGTGCAGAGGATACTCACAGTGCAGATCTCTAGGAATCTGGAGCAAGACCATGCCATTTGCAGCAAAGAAGTATACATATCTGAAAAACTGCTACCGGCTTGCTACTGAGCCCTGATTGAAACTGAGCATCAAACCATGGAACATAGTGAGCTGGCTACTCTCCGACCCACTAATTCATACGTTTTGGTGAGCCCAGCAGCTACCCATAGTAAAACGGAAGTGTGGGATTGGGCTTGAACAGGTCCTAAAAGCATGATTAAATTGGAAAAACTGGTGACCCAGTTACCTAAGTCACCTATCATGGTTGCATTGATGCTTCTTCCTCAGCTCCATACCTATGGCTTTACGAGGGACCTTCAGGGGATATAAATCCTATGCTTGGTTCATGGGTGGATCATTTTTTTTTTTAAGTTGCCAATTTTATTTACCTGCATTTTTTTAAAGGAAGTATCTGGGATTGAACCCAGGATCTTGTATGCGGGAGGCAGGGACTCAGCCACTGAGCTACATCTGCTTCCTACTTGCTTTTTTTTTTTTTTTTTTTTTGAGGTACGGGGCCCAGGGATTGAACCCTTGTATGTGGGAACCGGCACTCAACCACCGAGGCTCATCGGCTTCCCTGAGTTGGTTTTTTCATTTGTTTGCTTGTTGTTTGATTTTGTTTTTTCCTAGGAAGCACCAGGAACTGAACCCTGGACCCCTCCATGTGGGAAGCAGGTTTCAATTGCTTGATCCATGTCCGCTCCCCCACCTGCATTTTTACTGTGGTTTTATATATATATATATATATAAATTAAAATTGTCCTTTTAGCCATTTATAAGTGTACAATTCAGTGGCATTACTTGCTTTTACAATGTTGTGCTACCACCACCATCTTCTATTACTAAAACTTTTTCATAACATGGGTAGACCATTTTAATACATAGGTGCAAGCCAAAAACAGACTACTGTTGCATTGCAGCCCCACTCAGGGTGGTTTTGAAAGACAGTGTAGCAGTTTGGCAGTTTGATATAGCTATGAATTCCAAAAATAAATATTGGATTATGCTTGTAAACTGGTCTGGTAATTTGGGCATGATTAAGTTATGATTAGGGCGTTGACTGGGCCACGTCAGTAGGGCATTGAGCCCCACCTCTTGGTGGGTGGGGTCTTAAAGATAAAAGACATTGCAAAGGACAGAGTTGGAGTAGTGGAGTTCTCATGTTGGAGTTTTGATGCTGGAGCTCGGGGAGGTGAGCAGATGGAGGAGCTTGGTCGTGAGGAAGGAGAGAAGGCCCCAGGATAGAGACGAGCCATTCACCTGACAGTTCACAGCTGACCTTGTGGAGAGACGCAAAGCCTACAGAGCCTCATAGTCTACAAGTGACCTTGTGGAGGAAACAGAAGGAACTGAGCCCGGAGAGAAACGGAGCAACGGGAAGAGAGGAACCCAAGAAGCCTGAACCCTGGCAAATGTCAGCAGCTGTCTTGCTCCAACATGTAGCAACAGACTTTGATGAAGGAATAAACCTATGCTTTATGGCCTGGTAACTGTAAACTTCTATCCCAAATAAATACCCTTTATAAAAACCAACCGGTTTCTGGTATTTTTGCATCAGCACCCCTTTGGCTGACTAATACAGACAGTGATGAGGGAAAATCCTCTTTGAGGGTAGAGCTTTGTACAGTCATCTGTCCATCTACTTTGTGTGGAGAAAGAAATGGCCTGTTGTGAGTTTATCACAGACTTATGGGCAGAAGCAAATGGTTTGAATGGTTGGTCAGTGCCTTAGAAGGAGCAAGATGGGAAGTTCAATGACAAGGAGGTCTGGGGAAGTGACATGTCAGTGGACCTATGGGAATGGGCACAAAGTGTGAGCATCTTTGCATGTTAATGCCTACTAGAGAACATCACTGCAAAGAGGCTCTAAACAAGCAAGTGGACAGGGTGACTCAGCCGGGAGATACAAGCCAGAATTCGTCTTTGAGGTCTGAGTGCTTGTACAATGGTCTCAGGAGTCAAGTAGGGTGGTGGCAGAAACAGGCTATGCAAGAGCCTAACATCACGGGTTCCTGCTCACCACGGTTGATCTTTCTACCATTATTGCTACATGCCTGAATGGCCAACAACAGAGACCAGTGCTAACTCCTGAGATGCTAACAACACTTAAGATCAACCAACCACTTGGTGGCAAGTCAGTCGAACCTCTTTCACCACATCAAGCCTCTTTCACCTTGGAAAGGGACATGATTACTGCTGATTGGGACCGACATGTGTTCTGGGCAAAGGATTGCCTTTCCAGCCTCCTTTCCAACCAAGGAGGACTCCGAGTGTGTCAGACCCATGGGCAAGGGACCCTGTTTCACATTGCCCTGGAACAAGGGACACTTTTTGTGGCAAAGAAGGGTAGCAGTGGACATATAATCATGACATCCACTCATCTTATCACATACCACACCATTCAGAATGTGTCGGCCTGATAGAGCACGGAAATAGCACGAAGAAGTACTATCCCAGGGATTGCACCCTTTGAGAACGGGTTACTGTCCTTCAGGATGCAGTATATACTTTAAATCAGCTCCCGGTAACTCTAATCTAGCTTCCGCATTTGACTCTTCAAAAAATCGTTTCCAGCTCTTTCTCTGCTGAAATGTCCTGTTTGGGCATGTTGTTCACCTTTTCCACTAGCTCCCTTAACATGTTGGTAATTTATTTTAAATGTCTTATCTGATAGTTCCCATAGTTAAGTCATCTCTGGTCTGGATCTGTTGATTACTTGGGTTTCTTTCTCCTTACTTTTTTTCCTATCTTGTAATTTTTTAAATGAATGCCAGACATTGTGTATAGAAGAGTAGAGATTGAGGTAAATGGTATTTATATGCAGAAATGGGCATTTTTCTTCAGCCAGGCCACTAGTGGTTATTGTGGGAGGTTAAGTCAAGTAGTCAGGAGTTGAGTTGTGTTTGGATTTTCTTATTATCTATCATTATTTTCACTGTATAACAAGCTTCAAACTCCTCCATCAGTGAGCTGTTACTGCCTTCGCTCAGAGTGACCTGAGGTGCAAGGATTTTTCTCAGGGTTTCTGTTGCATCCTCTGCTTTCATTAGTTTCTGCATGCACCTAGAAGGTCAATAGAGCAGACTATATCCTAAGTCAGCTGTTTCTGGCTGAGGTTGTCCTGCAAATCCCAAGTGTCAGGCCCCTGTGCAGTTTGCTCTGAACATTTTAGTGCCAGCCCACTGAGAGGCATTTACCCTTGAGTCTACTCCTTGTAATAGCAGTAGGTTGGAGTTCATTTTTTTTTTAATTTTAAGATTTTATTTATTTATTTATCCCCCCCTTGCTGCTTGTGCTTGCTGTGTCCATTTGCTGTGCGTTTTTCTGTGTCTGCTTGTCTCCCTTTGTTGGGTCGTCTTGCTGCGTCAGCTCACCACACCGCATGGGCTGGCTTGCCTTCACCAGGAGGCCCCGGGAATCGAACCCGGGACCTCCCATATGGTAAATGGGAGCCCTATCAATTGAGCCACATCCGCTTCCCTAGGTTCGACTTCTTAGGACAATCCTTTCCATGGAGGCTCTGAGGAGGCACTTTCCTTACAGAAGACCCAGTCTCTGGCCTTTCTCAGAGTTTCCAATGTGTGGCCTGCCTTACAAGATGTGGACTTGCCATCCCCATGGCTGCCTGAGTCAATTCTTATTCTCTCTCTCTCTCTCTCTCTCTCTCTCTCTCTCTCTGTATGTATATATATAACGTCTTGGTTCTGTTTCTCTGGAGAATACTGACTAATACAAATGGAAAGTGAAGGCATTAACTGATATTCAGTCTTACAATTTATCCTGAAAGGTCATGTAAAAGTATTGTGCCTATAAAGAAGATATGACCATAGTTTCTATACAACAAAAGACAATATAATAGGCATTGATATTTTTAGCTTTTCTAGAAGTGAGGAACCTTTGTTCTGTCTGTTTGTTTATCTGTTTGGATGTTTTTACAATTGTCTACAGTCAAGAAATACCCAAATGCAGCACAAAAAACATGAAAGTTAATGGACCCTTTTGAAAGTATACATATAGGCCTGGTGAACAAAATTCCCTACTCTCTGTAGGAGATACAGAATGTAAATTCTAATTTTCTTCTGCTTCATGCTGAAAATAAACTGCATCCCTAAGGACCTTTCTTTCTGACTTATCTGTCCCTTCCTCTCTATTGCATATAGGCATCTCTTTAAAAATTAATTAACTTAATGTACTTTAAAATGTATTCATTACCAATAAACATATACATACAATCATACTATATAATGAAGTATGAAATTATTTAAAGATTTAACTTTTAGTTTTAAAATACAATTAATATTATAAGCATATTATGAGACAATCTCACTGTATTGAATTTTTCCTCTTTATCCATTTGTTATTTAAAAAATATGTGTTTACATAGAAATAAGAGTACATAAGCACTTTTACCCTGCTATGCAAAGAATTTTAGCACCTCAAATGCCCTCATTCCAGAATAGGATCTAGGCTTGACATCTGCATAACTCAAAAATCCACTCGGGGAAGTGGATGTGGCTCAAGCAATTGAGCTCCCGCCTACCACATGGGAGGTCCGGGTTCGATTTCCAGTGCTTCCTAAAAAAGACGAGCAAGACAGCGAGCTGGCAAGACGGGTTGGCACAACAAGAAACACACAGAGGAAAACATAATGAGAGACACAACAAAGCAGGGAGCAGAGTTGGCTCCAATGATTAACCTCCCTCTTACATGGGAGGTCACAGGTTTGGTTCCTGGTGCCTCCTTAAAAAAAAAACAGACACAGTAAATGCAAACAATGAGGGGTTGGGGATAAATAAATAAATAAAATTATTCTTAAAAAAAAAATCTACTGAAATACTTTTCCTAAACAAAGACGTAGCTGGCTTTTGTTCCAAGTTGTAGTTAAGGTGGAGAATTCCTTTACATTCAAATAAGCAAAAAAGGATAAAATACAATCAGTAATCTCACCATCCAGACATGATCACCGTCACTATTTTAGTTGAATAGACTTCTAGTTTTTTAAATATGCACGGAGCGACGTCACCAAGATGGCATAAAGAGACATCCCTCAGAAAAGTCAACCCTCAGGCACAACTAATAAGAGGACAAATCCCGCTAGTCTGGAACTCTAGAGGACAACAGAGACCGGAGAAGGTTTCCACAAATGCTGAATCAAGGATAAAAAAACACAAACACCAGAAAAGAAGGTAAGAGATCTGTGACTCCTCATACATAGCTGATGCTATGTCAGCCCTGATCCCAAAGCCCCTTCAGTGACAAGTGCCCTACAGTTCACAAAATCATCATTAATTAAACAAGAAAATGCCTGTTTATATTGCATAGCTTTTCAAAGACAAATAGAACCAAAAGTCATGGAGTATCTTCCCCATGGATGTGTTGCACATATGTCAGGAGCAGTTTTGTGCTCTATTTCTCAGCTCTCTCATCCAACAAGAAAGAGAAATATCTGCTAGCATGAGCACATGGCAGTAATTACTCTTTCACTTTGTCTGCCATTGATCTGGTGTCATGCCCACCAGTGTCCTTTGAATAAGAGGCATTTTGCCAGGAATTTTCTGCTTTCTCTTTAAGCATAATATTGGTCATTAACTTTAGGGCTCATTTTGTAAGTTTCTTATGGGAATGTCACTGATATCTGTTACTGTTCCTGCCTTTTCTTTGCCTTTAGTGATAAAATTCAACAGTTTCATATTTGGGATGCAATATTTTGCTTTGATTTCAGAAAAACTCGAATGGACACTAGAAAAGTCACTGAGCTTGTTTGAAAATGATACAAAAATTTTATGGCTTTATGCCATTATATGACAAAATTGCAATACAGACAATGCACTATTTTTGTTCACGGGATCACTTGAACAAAAATCCAATTTTCAGATATTCATCATTCTATTCACACTTTTCTTTTCCACTGCTTGTGTGAAATCATCACCCTCACAGATTCACTTGTCCCAGCACGTACAGATTCACGTTCTGCCTTTGCACTGGAACTTTATTTATTACATATGTGTATGATGTTATTCTGAATTGTAATGCGTATGTTGTTATTTTCTTCATTATTTTTATACTTAAAAAAAAAAAAAAGCATTTTGAGCCACTGATCCACTCTTGTGAAACAGGGCTATAATGCAACAGATAAGTAAAAATAAAATGCACATTTAATAAAGGAAGCAGTACCATGTAAATCATTTGGAAGTATATAAGCCAGAAGATAGTGCCCTACAAAATGAGCAACAGAGTTTGTAGCTTATTGCAACCTCTAAACCCATAATTGTTTTTAATACTGTAATGATATTTCTGTGAAGATCACAGTTTATTCCATATTTCAAATTTCTGACATGTATATGAGGAAAACTGGTTTATAGCTTTTTCCTCTGAAACTGCCTGCAGGCTGCTTGAGGGATGCTAAAGACTACCCGTGGTCTGTGAGCCACACTGCTCTTTGGTTTCTGCCTTCTCTGTTCCAGAGAATACATAAATATTTTATTAAAAAGGATGTTTTTAGTTTCTTTTCTTTTTTTTTTTTTTTTGCATTTTATTCTTTACTTCTCTGGACTTTATTTTGGCATATGAAATGAGAATCTTACTTCACCTCTGTATTAGTAAGGGGTCTTGTGGCAGTTTGAGATTATTTTATGAATCCCAAAAAGAGAAAGATTATATTTGTAAACTAATCTATTCCTCTGGGTGTGATACCTTTTGATTGCATTAAATTCAGCTGTGGAGACTTTGATTAGATTACCTGTTAAGATTGCTGTAGGGCAGGGGTTCTTAACAGATGGTCAATGAGCTTGAATTGAAATTCAAAAAAACAGTATTCTTGTGGGGATGTGTTGGTGCGGGTGTGAATATTTATTAAATAATACACAGTATAGTGTGGACTTAGCAAGGGGTCCATGGTTTTCACCTGACTTGCAAAGGAATCCATGGAACAAAAAAGGTTAAGAACCCTGCAGTAGGGCTTTTTATTGGACTACGACTGTAAGGCATGACTCAGGTGGATTCCTCGCCCTCTTGCTGGGTCTGATATAAATGGACTCACATAGACAGAGAGGGAAAAAGGGAACTGTCATGTGAGAGAACAGACTCCAGTTTTGCCCACAGCTGAGCTGCAAGGACAGAAGCCCTAAGAAACAAGCCCTATGCCAGGAGAGAGAGGACTACAGGATTGCTTAAGCATGAAGCCCCTCGAGGCTGGGCCCACACAGCAACTCAAGAGGAAACGGTGAGCCCAGAGGGGAAGGCTGAAACCTGGGCAGAGACCAGTAGTCATCTTGCTTCACTGCATGGCAGCACACCAGGATCAACAGTCTTTGGTAGCATCTCAGATGGTGCCTCGGTTTGGACTTTTCATGGCCTTGGAATTGTATAAGCTTTTACCCCAAATAAATCCCCTTTATAAAAGCCAACAGATTTCTGGTACTTTACATCAGCAGCCCTTTGGCTGACTAATACAATTCTCCCTTGAAGTAGAACTAACAGGAGATATGCCTACCTATCTGTCTGTCTGTCTAACTCTCCAATCTAACTATATCTACCTGTCTGTCTGTTATCTGTCCATCAAGATATTAAAAGAATATCGCACCCAACTTGGGGGGGGAAGGGAACAGGGGACTGACAAGTCCAAATTTCATAGGGCAGGCCTCACCAGTAAAGGTGAGGCCGAAGTACTTAGTCCAAATTCCCAAGGGGAAGCTGGGTTGGCTGGAAACTCCAGCCAGAACAAAAGCTGAAGTTGAGTCCGAATTCCTCTTCTGTCCTCTGAAATCCTCAGTTCTGGCTTTTAAGGCCTCTAAGTGATTGGAGGAGTCTCTCCACATTGCTGAGGGCCGTCAGTTGATTGTATCCATTATTATTATGGAAATCCCATCCTGGAATACCCTCACTTTAACAAGCAAACCAATGCTTGATCACACACTGGACATCATAACCGAGCCAAGCTGACACATAAAATTAACCATCACAACACCCATTAGTCAACCTAGTATGTTAGCATTATTTATCGAATGCCTTTTATTTTCTCCACTTATTTCAAATGTCGCTTTGATCATGTAATACTTTCTTATATACCTTAGGTATAATTTCAGGGGCTCTTTTCACATGACTCCTGCACATGGGTCTTTCTTTACTTTCTGTTGCACTCATTGATGAATCATTCTCTTCTTACATCTGCACCTATCTATTTTAAGTTTTACTATTTTTTTTTTTTTTTTTTTACCGGGAGGTACCGGGGATCGAACCCCGGTCTCTCCATATGGTAGACGGATGCCGAACCTCTTGAGCCACATCCGTTTCCCTATTTTAAGTTTTATATGTTTTAATATCTGGTAGTGTAAGATTCACCTACTCTCTCCTCTACTTTCAAAAAATGGCTGTTCTTTCCCAAGGAATGTGTGTATTACTTAGTGGCTTTTGGTTTGGGTTTTTATGCACAAGGCTTTGGTATCAGTGGGGAGCATTCTACAAATATGAGGTATTTTTCTTCTTGTAGTCTTACTCTTACTATTAACAAGCCATTTTAACAAAATAAGAAAGCATTATCTCATTTTTGACATCTCAGGTTCTGATAGTGATTTAAACCTAGTGCAACCAATATGAAATATTTTTTAAGAAATCTTTCACAGTGTTTTCCTGCTGAGAATAAATGAATGGATATGGATGTCATGAACTAAGGCAATGTGCCAACAGTTTTTCTCCTGTGGACCATGGAGAAACTGCACAATAGATGGACCAAAACAATTAAGAGTCAGCTTACATTGCCAGGACACTAAAAACTGCCTATTGAAAAGTAAAAAAATTCATCCACCAACCAGTTTCTTTGTTTCCATGATCCTCAACAATTCATTTCTCACATTTCCACCCCTACGCTAAATGAACTAACTCAGCAAGTCCAGTTTTGGCACCAGGGAGGCAGAACCCCATTAAAAAACAAACAAACAAACAAAAATTGTGGGTCTTGCTAAGAGTTTGCTACTCTATGCAGAATGTTGGAGCAAGCATCTTCGAGATCCAGATGGTTTATAAAGCATCTCGTGATTAAGTGATCGAAAGCAAAGGACCCATCGGTGGCCTTGTATTGTTAGTAGTTAAATATGATTTGGCCTCTATAATGAGAATTCACTAAATGAAAACAGAGTAGGTACTACAGTTTGTACTTGTTTCTCTATGGACTTCAAGAGATTTTTTTAAATGTTGTTTTATTATATTGGTAATTAGCCCTTGTGAAGAAAAGCTCTTTCAGTTTCTGCAGTGATGCATCGCAGCTTTCATTACAACAAATACCCATGACCCCTGGTGCCTAGCTGTAAACAAGGATAGTTACTAGTCTCATTAGGAGACTAGCAGATGGCTTATAAAGCACTCATTGGAGTTTAAATCCATGTGTGACGTGCAGTGCACAAATGTTTATCTGTAAACAGTAAAAAATATGTCAGAAGTGGTCTGCACTCTGTTTTCATTAGTATTAATGCATTTTCCTCTTAACAAGAAAGAAACTTCTGTGATGACACATTTTCAGTCGTTTGTCTTCTTATTGTACGTGAACTGATTTTCAGAATTTTTTTCTGACTTCTTTCGTATTAGGAGAACAAACCCATTGTTAACTTCTCACTTTCATCTTTTATTCATTCTACAAATATGTCTTGACTCCTCCAATGAGCCAGGCTAAAACACTAGGGATACAATGAAGGATACAATATAGTAGATGCTCAGTAAATACTTGCAGAAAGAATCAACCTAAACTTAAAGCTTAGTTTTATTTCATGTAATGGTGTTTCCTAGCTTCATAGTATTTGGTCATTATTTCCTAGACCTAGAACTGTATTGTCTCTAAATATTTAAACTACAAAATGTTAGAAACTGGAAAAAGTGTTCCGTGTCACTTTAAGACTTTTCTTAGGCCAATACATATTTAACTTAGTGCTAAGAGTTACTCAAAATAATAGTAGTGAACATAAATTGAGCACTTAATATGTGTTAGCACTTGCTATGTTAAGGACGTTATATTCATTGTTGCACCTAATTTTCTAAAGTCTAAATAATCCATGAGGAAGGTGCTATTTTTCCATTTTACAGGTGAGAACATGAATCAACATGCCTAGTTTCTCTCAGGTGAGACATGGCAGAGCCCTGACTCTAAGACAACCTGAAGCCAGAGTCCATAGTACCTTTAATTATTATGTTTTATTCACAGCAGCTTTTACATCTTGACATCCTTACGCCTACAGCAGACCATTCCTACCCAACATTATTCAAAGCCCACACTGGGAGGTCCCGGGGATCGAACCCAGGTCCCTCCATATGGCAGACGGATGCCCAGCCATTTGAGCCACATCCACCCCCCTACAGTTACCATTTTAAAGGACAAGTCCTTCTCTCCTTAGGTGGTCCTTATGTAATAGATATTTCCTGAGGACAAGATAATCAAGAAAGTTGGAGAAATATAGTATCAACAAAGTCAACAATCCCTTATGGAGCCATGGGAAACTCAGTTTCCACTCACTCTCTTCTAGCTCCTGCCTGAGTACCAGGCTCAGAAGATACTGCTGGAGCTGAGGAAGGGGAACGGGGATGTGGGGCCAGATCGGGAGGAGGGGGCAGCTGGCTTAGAAGGATGCTGTAAACTCTATGGTGCGGCGACCAATGCTTCCAGGTAGCAGGTACCAGTCAGTGCTGGTGAGAAGCATGGTGTCAGCGGGGGCCAGGCTGGGACTGCCACCGCCTCCACCAGGCTGATCCCCTTAGTGCTGCCCCTGGAGCTGATGTCAGCCCCATAGGGCCTTGGGCACCGGGTACCAGGATCAATAAGCGCTGCCCCTGCCCGGTCTCAGGAATCTCAGGACTCCTCGAGCTACAGATATGCTGAATATACAGTAAAGAAGAGCACAAGGCACACGGTATGTGCCATTATTATTACCCAATAAGCTATCGTTAGGATTATTATTTCTGTTGTTATAAAAGAGGCAGTTGCTCCTTTGTTTGAGTTCAATGTGGCCATGCAGAATCCAGGCCCAGTGTTGCTATAGCTTCTGAATTTTAAAAAGCTGGAATTTTAGATTTTTAAAATGCAAGGCCTCTGAATTTTTAAGTGTCAGCACCTAATGCAAATTTTCACAAGGGCTGAGTGAGCCAAAGAAAACACGTCTCTGGGACATATTCTGGCCATCACAGCCAGTTTGTGCACTTTGGTGGGGAAATGCTGAAGCAGAGCCACAGAATAAAGACCACAGCATGCAGAGGTGCAGGTGGAGCGAGCCTGCACCAGGTGGACTTCCCCTGTGTCTAAACAGGTCTTTAAGAAACCCAGTCCCTGAGCATAGACTTTTATAGGCTTAACCTGATACAGCTGGCTTGGCCACACTCCACTGTGCTGCTTGCTGGTGAGAATTCTGTTAGGCACTATAGCCCTCATGCATTCTTCTTCTCTTAAAGATGACGATTTGAAGCAGTTATTTAAAACAAAACCAAAAGGAATTGCATGACTGAGGAAAGTTACCAGATTTCCATTCCCAGAAACCAAAGTCCTTAAATCATCCATGGAGAAGGTATAGCTTTGAACGTATAAATCAGTTCTAGAAGTTTTCTTGGCAATTAAAATGACCATATACTTATGTACACTTCTATGATGGCATTAAATTAGTCAGTGTTCTCCAGAGAAATGGAACCAACAGGATATGTAAATGTTTAGAGATTTATGGTAGGAATTGGCTCACGCAACCCTGGGGGGATTGTCAAATCTGCATTCCATGGGGCAAGCTGCAAGTTGGAAACTCTGATGGAGGTATCAATCAGCTCCTCAAGAGGAGCTGGTTGGCTGAAGTAGAGATAGAAATTCTTCTTTCTGACTGCTGAAATCCTTAGTTCTCCCTTTAAGGCCTTGAACTGATTGGATGAGATGTCTCCATTATTGAAGGCAATCTCCTCAGTTGATTGTAGATGTAATCAGCCATAGAGGCAATCAACCAACTAATGGTTTAAATCCTGGAAATACCATCACGGTAAATGATCAGGCCAGCGCTTGCTGGACCAAACTGATGAAAATATCCTGCGATAGACGGTGTATTAGTCAGCCAAAGGGGTGCTGATGCAAAGTACCAGAACTCTGTTGGCCTTTATAAAGGGTATTTATTTGGGGTAGAAGTTTACAGTCACCAGGCCCTAAAGAGTCCAAATCAAGGTGCCATAAGAGGTACTTTCTCACCCAAAGCCTGTTGCCATGCGTCGACACAAGATGGCGGGCCATGTCTGCGAGGGTCCAGCCTTCCTCTTTCCTCTTAAGGCTCTGTGGTCCCAGCTTCTTCCAATCTCAGCTGTAGCCTGGTATAAAGCTCGTCACTCCCCAGGGCTCGTTTCTTTCCGGGCTCAGCTGCTCTGGTCTCTTCACAAGGTCAACTGTAGACTATCAGGCTCATCTCTCTTCCCTGGGCTGAGTCTATGGAGCATTCTCTCTTCCTGCGTATCTTACTTCCATGTGAGAGTCTGTTTCACCAACCCAAAAGGGCTGGGACACTGAGTCACACTCTAATAATGAAGTTGGATCAGAGCCCTAATCTTAACATAATTTAACATAATTTAATCTGACGTCTCAGCTGAATCGAATACAATCAAAGGGTTATCACGCCAGAGGAACAGACTAGTTTACAAACACAATCCAATATGTATTTTTGGAATTCATAAACAATACCAAACTGCCACAGATGGTTTGGAAAACTCAGTTATGGTTAATGAGTATCCATGTTAACTTAAAAAAATAAAGAAAAGGATTCATAGGATTAAGTAAGTCACATTGTGTGGCCACAGGCATTGTGAGAGGAAACGATGATGACCTGTATTGCTGACCACATTTTCCTCCAGCATCTCCAGAAGGACCTAATTTTCACACCACTCCACATGGAGAAACCTCACATTGTGGGTTCAAGTCTTTCTCTTCTACGTTGAAGAATGCCACACTCAGCATTTGTGTTGTTGTATAAGTGAATTAATAAATAAATGAATGAATGGACTAAGAGACGACTTATTTAAAAACAACAACACGTACATGGGTCGATCTACTATGTTCCAGGCACTCTGGGGATGCAACAGTGAACCAGATACAGTCCCTGCTCTCAAGCAGCTCATGGGCAGACAAGGGAAAAGACAATACATGGTGATGAGAGCCAGGAGAGGGGAAGGACAAGCCTGGGAGTCAAGGAAGGCTTCACAGAGGAGGCGGCATCCTGTCCACCCACGGTGAAGTCTGAATCTTCAAACGCTACTAGGTCAGTCTGTGTCTGGGTAGAAGAGAGAATAGCCAGTCCTGAAAAGTCGCAGGTAGTTGCAAAGGAGTCAGAACTGGAAGGAAGGATTCCCAGGAGGAGTCGTAGCAGCACGCCTCTGCAGTGCTCTCCACCCCTACCTACCCATCGTGGCAGCTCTCTGATGCAGAGCTGCCGGCCAAATACATGCCAGGGCCCCACTTCCTGCATAAAATCGGGAGAAGGATTCAGTGCTGTTCTTCCTTTCCAACCCTCTTCTCTTTCATCAGGCTGAAGTTCTTCCCATTGCCATTTATCTCTCCGTGGTCTCCTGCTCTTGAATCTCTTCTCCTTCCTCTTTTGTTTCCCTCTCCATCTCCCACTCACTTTTCTTCCTGTGGTAGAACATTTCCTCCTACTCTGGGGTCTGCGGATGGGAAAACTGCTCGTGGGACCCAGATCCCTAAGCCTCTGTACTCAGCTGCTCAGATTCTGCCATCTTCAGGACAGGGATGCCCCTGCAAGTGGATTCAGTAAGGTTTCTCACCTGCAAGAGATGAAAATAAAAGTAGCATCTCAAGACCTGAACGCAGCTGCCAGGCAAGCAGCTGGAGTGGAAGAGAAACATATTTTCTCCTAGATATCTGTCTCAGCCTGTCTCTGCTTTTGGGTGTGGGATTGGGGGTCAGAAATACAAATGTGACCAGGCAGCCAAAAGGTCAAGCAATTACACTGCTCCAAAGGGGAAAAGCTAAATTTGTATGTCACACTCCAAATACAATTGAGTTGGTGGCATTTGGAGAAATAACTGGCTATTTTGGACTGAGTTCGTTCTTAAAATAGGGATGCTCACTTGCCGGGAATTGCAGGAAACCACGGATTCACTTCAAGGTATAGAGATTTGGCTTGCCAGCAAATTGCTGTGAGTGGGCAAGGATGGGGGGAAGGTGCTGGGGGAACTAATGACTTGAGTTGGAGTGAAAACAAGAATAGAAGACTTTGTATTCAATTTCCTCTCCTTTGAAACATACTACCCTGTGGGAGACATACATAATTGATGAGATTACCATGCAACAGTAGAACTACAGCGATACACTAATATTGATGAATACTTTTTCATTTTTATTGCACTTTTCAAGTATGCCAAAAAACATTAAAAGTTCATAAAAGAAAATAACTTGGCTCAATTATGACTGATCTCATACCTGAAAATGACTCTATGGTACCACAAGCTTACCAGCCATCTGCGCTTACTGGGACAGTCCCATTTTTCACTATCTGTGGTCCCAGATGTCTGGACGTTCCAGATAAACACTTGGGTTTGGGTATTGGCTTTTACCAGAAGTAACACAGCGTAGGGAGACCAAATCCCAATTGATTCCAGAAATACTCTGAGGAACAAAGTAGACATTGGTAAATAAGATACGAAATTTGTCAGCTGATGAAAATTTTTTAGAGCAGGCAATGTTGATTGATCTCTTAAGCTTAAAGCTCAACTGGCAGCTTAGAGTGGACTACACAATATCTGAGCGCCTTCTAGCTCAAGCTTCTACTGCTCTAGCTGACTTTGCTGAATTTGTGCTGCTCAGAAGCCCCAAACCCTCTATGCTTACAAATTTGGGAGGAAAATAAGTTTTGTTCCAGTCTGCTAAAGCTGCTCAAAAGCAGATACCATAAAATGGTTTGACTTTTAAAAGTGGTATCAGTGCACAGGCTTACAGTTTCGAGGCTAAGAAAAATGTCCAAATCAAGGCATGATCAGGCACTGCTTTCTTCCCAAAGACCAGCTGCCAGTGGTCCTGGACTCTTTTGTCACATGACAAGGCACACGGTGGCCTCTGCTGGTCTCTCCCTTCTCTTCCCAGTTTTGTTGCTTTCAGCTTCTTGCTTTGTATTAGTCAGCCAAAGGAGTGCTGATGCAAAATACCAGAAATCGGTTGGTCTTTATAAAGGGTATTTATTTGGGGTAGAAGCTTACAGTTACCAGGCCATAAAGCATTAAGTTACTTCCCTCATCAAAGTCTATGGCCATGTGTTGGAGCAAGATGGCTGCTGACATCTGCAGGGTTCAGGCTTCCTGGGTTCCTCTCTTCCCAGGTTTGCCTCTTTCTGGGCTCAGCTACTCTGGGTATCTCCACAAGGCCAGCTGTAGACTATCAGGCGAACGGCTTGTTTCTCTTCTCGGAGACGTCTCTCTTTCCTCACGACCAAGCTCCTCTGTGTGCTTACTTCCCTGGGCTCCAGCTCAAGAATCAAGCATCAAAAACTCCAACATCAAAACTCCAAACTCCTTTCTCTGCTATGCAGTTTTATCTGTGAGTCCCTCCCGCCCACCAAGGGTGTAGGGACTCAATGTCCTACTGACGTGGTCCAATCAAAACCCTAATCATAATTTAATCATGCCCAAGTAGAGAACAGTTTACAAACATAATCCAATATCTATTTTTGGAATTCATAAACCATATCAAACTGCTATATGCTTCCATGGCCTTGGACTTTCATTCTCTTATAAAGGACTCCAGTAAGAGGATCAAGACCCACCCTGGATAAGGTGGGTCATACCTTAACTTAAGATCCTACGCACCAAAAGATCCTACTGGGAATGGGTCTACACCCACAGGAATGGATTAACTTTAAGAACATACTTTTCTGGAGGTACATACAGCTTCAAACCATCACAGGTTTCTAGTCCTTTAATAAATGATATTGGCTATTTTTTCTCCCATAAAATAATCAATAGGAAGCACAGTGAGGAGGAAACCTCTCAGCTGACAGTGCCAAAAGGTGGATTTGGGAAGTCTCCCTGCGTGTAGCAGAGGCAGCAGTACTCACCAAGTATGCCCTGTCTCCCTTGCATGCCCAGCCCCTTGCACTTGGACAGTGACAAGCTCCAGGCAGAAGTGAAGTGGATGAGTGTCACTTTTGGACTGAGGGATTTCAGGGTGAGTCCTCCATACACTCTTCTGCCTTAGCATTCCTGGAAGCCGCATACTGAGTGAGGGTGAAGACAGCTGTGGGAGGCAACCTGGTTCAGTGATGTGGGGGACACCACTGTGGAGGATCAGGTAGGGTGGACTTTGTGTGAGCTGGAAATGAACCTTCGTGGTGTTAAACCACTCAGATTTTAGGGCTTAATTGTTGCCTTAGCATATTATAGCCTGCACACATTAGTAGACACTGTTTATCTTTTTTTTTTTTTCCTAAAGTGAGAACAGAATTACAAATTAATATATATTTCTTGAACTTCTATTATGTTCAAGGGGACATAACAGTGAACTCCCTTACTCGGGAAGCACTTTCTCTCTGGAAAGTTCTGACTCACACACAGTTCACTGTTCTCAAAGGCTATGCAGGCTGGTGACAATCCAATTCAGAAATATCTGTCACCCACCACCCAGTCTTGTGGAGGAAGCTTTGGCTCTGATGCCAGAAACTCAAATTAGCTTTTGATATTTAACGTCACTTGATCTTATCTATTTACTTATTTAAAATAACTATGATTTCCTCAGTCTTAAGCACGCAGCTAAAGTACATTTTGTACTTGCTGGAAGAGTAATATCTCTTGAAACACATCATTTTGGAAGTAATTTCAGACTTCTCATTTTCTTCCCCAATTAGGCTGCCATCAAGCTGCCATCACAAAATCTCCAAAGTACCCCATCCCTGTGCCTTCACCACCAAAGGGCTACATTTTAAAATGAATTATTACTTTAGGGTATATAGGAAGGGGGTCAGTGGGCAGACCAAATTATCTTTTAAAGTTTCATTTGAGAGACTCATTTGTTTTAAAATTCTTCAGAGTGCCATACCTGATGGAGCCTATTCTCAAAAAGAACACCTTTTTCTAATTTTTGGTATCCTCACCATGGAACCTTAACAAAGAATAGTGAAAATTGGCTGAGGAAGGAAAGTAGGGAGAAGAGAGTGATTAATATTTTAGTTTCTCAAGTGCAAAGAATATTTCAGTGAGTTGTAAAGTTTGAAGATGTGTATCGCTTTTATTTTCCCTTGATGTATGATTAGGTTTACTAGCTCTTGATAGCATTTACACACCAGCTGTACTAGCAATACATTTTACATTCATTTGCAAATTAGTTTTCAATCCAGCACATCTCTAGAAAAGAGAATAAAATCTCGCCAAAGAACATAAATTAGCTGTCATAAACCAGGATATTATATTTTTGACAGAAACTAAACGGAAAAGGGAGAGACGAGAACTAAACATTTGTTGAGCATATAATATGACAGATGATGGTTGCTCCAATATATTTTTCATCGTTTTATTTTCACTACAACTCTAAAGGTAGAAATTATCCCCATTTTATAGATGAGACTACTGAGCCTGGAGAGAAGAAGAGAATTTCCACAATTCAGCCAGCTGGTCCTGGTAGGGAGGGTGGAGCTTGCAGGCCGACCCTGGTCTGACTCCAGAGCCAGTGTGCTTTCCCCATTCTGCTCTCCCGGCCACAGGCAGATGCCGCATGCAGCTCTGTCTTCTAGTCGCATCCTTTCCAACGGGCTATCCAAGGGGCATGGGGCCTGTGTTTCCAACCAGGGCGATACTGCCCCCAAGGAGGCAAAAAGTGGTTCTTGGGAGGGTGGTGGAAATCTTACTCTTGTACAGGAACAGAGATATTCGATATATTGGTACTACCAACATCTCTGGGGAGTGGGCGATTAGAGACAAATGTCTGAAATGTCTCCTTACGGGGGTGATAATGAAAAACAAGGTTGAGAAACCCTGAGTGAGGGGAAGGGGAGAGGTGGGAGACACAGGTGGTTTTCAGCGACCTGCTGGCCCAGCCTTTGTTGTACCTCATGGCCATAGGCCATAATGGGATGGCGCCCAAGATGCACCTGCTCATTGTCATCCTCTCTGAACGTGGAAGTCACAGACCACAGTCAGAAAATCAGAGTTTGTCACTCAGATCTCAAACCTGACCTTTCTCTCTCCAGCTCCTCCTTAGGGACTTCAGTGGTGGGTTTATCTCATACACGGCAATGGCAAAAAGGTTCCAAGGAAACGAACAGTAGCTCCTTTCTTTAAGCAGCTCGGGGACACCTGGAAGTGGGAATACTCCCTAGAGCAGAGATTCAAAGACCCTCAAGTCTGTCCAATTCACGGAGCCTCCAGATATCCTCTTGGTCAGGAGCGGGTGTGGCATTCTCCAACTGCTCTTGTGTAACTGGCACCAAGTCTGGGGAAGGTTGAAAGCTTTTCAGAAAAATGAAACTGAGGTCTACCTGAAGATCCCTCCACCACACTGGGATTTGAGGCTTCACTACCTTGCACTCGGGAGTCTACCCTGTCGCAGGTACAGGGGCTTGTGGAAATGGCAGCAATGATGGAATTCTTTTCTGTAACTTGCCCTGTCTTCTACAGGACAGACCTTAAGGCAGACATCTGCTGGAAATAGGGCCCTGCTCCTCTGTCATTTAAAAAATTTCATCAGCCACTGTCCCAGGAAAAATTTTTCTTGAAAAACAAAAGCAGGCTTCGAATATCCTTACCTGTGTTCTTTTTTGTAACTGGCCACAACGTGTTTTCACTAGCTTTCGTCTTCATCTTGAAGAAGACTAAGATTTTTAAATGCAGGATGAAAGAAGGGTTCTGTTAATGGAAAGAGGAGAACTATACATTTAGGTCACTCACTAGCACACTTAAAAGAAAATGTCCCCAGTGACCATAAATAATTGGATTTCATACAGGGGGGCACACAATGCTTCAGATAACTCCGTTCCCCTTTATCTGGGTTTTTGATATCTGGTAGGAGGGAGAGGGGGAGAGACACTTCACAGAGGATGGAGGCAGATAAAAAGGAAAGCTCTGACAGTTGCCATTATCACCGTGCCATATCGTTTACCTCAGCCAGGAGTCACTAACACACCAGGTCACCCCTGAGGTCGATGGCAAGACGTGAAGTTTACACTGCCACGTGGGGTAGTTTGCTGGTTGGGGGCATACATCAAAGTGAGACAACAAACACGAGAAGATGTGTTCAGGTACAGAGATCAAGATAACATGCTTTCCTTCCACTGATCCACCAGTTTCGTGGAAGGGTGCTTTAAATTTCAACATCAATTCTTTCTGAGCTTCTGAGAAGGAGAAACACAATTAGGGTTCAGTGAAATATCCTGTTTCTTTAGAAGCGAGCTCTTTCTAATATTTTATTTTCACTAATGTCTCCCTGTGCACCAACTCCAAATTTGAAATAGGAAAATTTCCCCCCTTTTTTTGTACCTTAAATCTATGTTGTATCTTTATTGGATATTACATGAAAATATTTTGTGAGAGTAAAATGGTTCTGCAGGCTCCATATTTTGAAATGGATTTTACTTTTCACTATGGCATTGGTTGCCATTACAGTTGCCAAACAGCAGATATCTGGATAATTAGATGGCAGAATGAGAAATACCCAAATGAGCATTGTTGCCTTATTTCAATGAACACGCAGCCTTCAATGCTAGATCAAGGACAGCGACAGAGTAGATATCACTGACCCAGCCAAACAGGAAACACTGAATTTTACTGGAATCTGTGAATCAACACCTAGTTTCCTGAGACTCTGGACTAGTGGTAGGACAGGGAGACTTAGGAGAGCTGGGCTCCAGGAGACGGTACATCCTGGAGGGGAAGGCAGAGACCAGGCAGAGGTCGCCTGCCATTTTGCTTCATCACGCGGCAGCTGACTTTGGTGAGAAAGCACCTCTTATGGTGCCTTGAAGTGGACTTTTCACGGCCTCAGAACTGTAAGCTTTTACCCCAAATTAATCCCCTTTATAAAAGCCAACCCATTTCTGGGACGTTGCATTGGCAGCTCTTTGGCAAATTAAAGCACTGCTGCTCAAAGGCTGGCTAAAATTTCTAGGGGCCAATGGTAAAGCCTGCTGATGAGAGTTTTTAGAATGCAAGACAGAAAAGCAATTCTAGGTTTAAAGTACACATTCTTATTAGCTGAAGTCTTGGCGAGGTTTGTAGCAGAAAAGGATGATTCCATGAAAACTTAAATGTGCCATCTGGGTCCTCTGATTCTGAGATGGGTTCATTAGTTCAAAATGGCAGGCACAAATGTTTGTGCTTTAACTTTATAACTCACAACCAACCCCCCAGCTCCTTTTAAGACGAGTACTGTGACTTCAGGCACTCTCAAATTTCTGCAATGATTAAGAAAACCAGCAAATTAATTTGTCCTCAAACAGGTAACCATATGACTAACCAATAAAACTCTTTCACTACCACCAAGGGGATATTTAATTGTGTTATGCTGCAACTTAAAATGCAAAAAAGTATCTAAAACATGTATGTATGATTTAAAGACTAATATATCATATGCATCACCAGAATAAAAACCTGGAACATTACATTACTAGTACCTTGGAAACCCCCTGCGTGCCCTTCTTCAAGCACATCCTCTTCCCTACTTCTAGAGTAGTGATTGGTAACCCTGGCTACACATTACAATAGAGGGAATCCAGGAATTGATATATAATATTAAATATTAATATTTCATGTTTCATATTTGTTTTTATTCTACTAGAAAACTAAGGGTGAAAAGCACTGCACAAGAGTTCTCAAACTTTATCGTGAGTACAAATCACCTGAAGATATAGTTATAACACAGATTCTGAGTCAGCAGCCACAAATGGGACAGATTATGCATATCCTACAAGCTCCTGGTGATGCCAGTGGGGTACAACCACACTTTTCATAGCACCGTTGTCTGATTCTTGGCTGTACGTTGTAATCACCTGGGGATTTTTCAAAAACTGATGCCTGGGTCCTGTCCCCAGAGGTTCAGAGGTTTGGCCTTAGCAGTTGGAATTCTAAAAATCTTCTCAGGTGCTTCAAATGTGCAGCAAGCTTTTAGGTGATGCCGATACTGGGTCCGTAGGCCACACTTTGAGTAGCTGGGATGTAGACTTGCGCTGTCCAAGATGGTAGCCACTAGCCAGGTGTGATTACTTCAATTTAAATTAATTGACATTAAATAAAACTTAAAATTCAGTTTCCCAGTCACATTAGCCACATTTCAAGTGCTTAATAGCCACATGTGACTAGTTGATACCATACTGGAAAGTTCAGAGAGAACATTTCTAGAGTTGCAGAAAATTATCTTGGGCAGTGATGCACTTGAGGTAATCCTTATCCTAATTTTGTGATAATGATTCCTTTGATTTTCCTTTAGGTTTGTCCATCTATGCATACATCCCTTAAAAAAAAAACCCAGTGGTTTAGTTTACCTGCTTTTAAACTTTATATATTCTATAAGTAGAATCATACTGTGTGTATTGTCTATGACTTTCTTCTTCCACTTACTATTGTTTTAGAGATTCTTTTATGTCAATGTGTAGATGTAGTCCATTCTTTTTTTTTTTTTTATAATGGTTGTGGTGAAGTTGTACGTACCCCAGAAAAACATGTTCTTAAAATTAATCCATGCCTGTGGGTATAAATCCATTGTAAGTAAGACATTTTGATGAGGTTGCTTCAGTCAAGGTGTGACTCAGCCCAATCAGGTCTTATTCCTATTCCTGGAGTCCTTTATAAGCAGAATGAAATTCAGACAGAATGAGTGAAAGCCACAGGGAGCAGCCAGAACCTGAAATTCAGTGGAACCCAGAGAGGCCAGGAGAAGTTGCCGTGTGCCTTGCCATGTGATGGAGGAACCAGCATGCCAGTCATTGGGAAGAAAGCATCACCTTGATGATACCTTAATTCGGACACTTTCCTGGCCTCAAAACTATGAGCTAATAAATTTCCATTGTTTGACCCAACCCATTTTATGGTATTTACTTGAGCAGCCAAGGAAATTAAAACAGTGGCACAGTGTTCTATTACATGAGTTTCCAATACTTTATTTATCCACTTCATCGTAGATCGATATGTGGATTGTTTGGAATTTTCTATTATTATGAATAATGTTGCTACAATAGTATTAATAGTTAACATCTACATAGCAGTACTATGTGACATGCACTATTCTAAGCACGTTCAAGTGTATTAACTCTTTCAAGCTCTTGATAACACTATGAGGTAGGTATACTATTATTATCCCATTTTAAAGATGAGAAAACCAAGGTGTGGATACAATAAGGTTAGAGAGCCAGGAAAAGCCAAGATTTGAGTCCAAGCTAAGTGGCTCTAGTCCTTGATACTCTCACCCACTGTATTTGCTTGCTCCTCTGCTTGGATCATTTTCTATATGTCTCCTACTACATGTATATATATATATGGCTCATGTTTAACTTCACTAGGCAATGCCAAACTGTTTTCCAAGGTAGTTGTTTCAATTTAGGCTCCTTTAAGCATGGGTGATATTTCCCATTGCTTCGAATCCTTTCCAACTCTTGGTAATGTTCATTTTAAAATTTTTGCCAGTTTTTTTTTTTTTTTAATATGGTTTTAATGTGCATTTCCCTGATTACTAATGAGGTTGAATATCTTTTCACATATTTATGGGCCATTCATATTTACTCTTTGAGAGATGCTAGTTTATGTGTTTTTGTGTTTGTGTTTTTATTCTTTTGTTTTTTACTGTTTTTGTATTGGGAAGTTTGTCTTTATCTTAAAGATTTGTAGGAAATATTGATAGTCTATACACACTAATCATTTGATGGACATTTGATTATCTTCTCTCACTTATGGCTTGTATTTTCCTTCTCTATATGATATCATTAGACCAACAGCATTTACATTTTTAATTTAACAATGTCTTTTTAAAATAATTGTGATCTTGGGGGGTTTAAGAAATCCTTTTCTACCAGAGGTAATAAATATTTCTCCTATATTGTCTTCTAAAAGTTTTATAGTTTTGCTTCAATTCACCTGAATCTGTTTTGTATTTGTCCATGTGTGCATATGCATGTGTGTTGGTGTGATATTTTAAAAACTGAATTATTTTTCATATGGATAACTCATTGTTCCATTTACTGAATGGCCACACTTTCCCCACTACTCTGCTATGTGTGCTTTGTCCTAAAGCATTCCAGTATTTGTGTGATCTGTGGCAAACCCTACACTTAGTTCTGCAATTCGATTGTCTATCCCTGTTCCAGTTACTTTTGTAATTGCTAGTTTACTCTTGTAATTGCTAGTTCTTCCCCCAAAGAAACAGTAAGTTCAGATGGCTAGTTCTAATTCTACCAAATATTCAAGGGACAGATTATCCCAGTCTCTTCCAGCGAATGGAAGAGGAAGGAAAACTCACCTTGTGAGGCTAGCCTGACCTATATAGACATAAATTTCAAACAAAATATAAGCAATGCATAAAAAAGATAATTCATTATTATATAATTGGAGTTGTTCCTGGGACTACAAGGTCAATTAATATACTTCACCACAATAGGTCTTTAAAGAGGAAAACCAGATGCAGAAAAATCACTTTCTATCATTGAAAATCCATTCATAAAAGGAATAGAAGACAGCTTCTTCAACCTGATAAAGGACATCCATCAAAAAGAAAACCGAGATAACATCATACTAATCATGGAACATTGAAAGCATTCCCTTTATGATCAGAAACATGGTGTGGTAGTTTGAAGCTGTATGTACCCCAGAAAAACATGTTCTTAAATCTAATTCATTCCTGTAGGTATAAACCCATTTTTAAGGTGATGAAAGCATTCACAAATTGACCGTGGTGATAGTTGCACATACCTGTGATATACTTAAAAAATATTGAATTGTATACTTTAAATGGGCTAATTATATGGTATATGAATTAAATTCTACAAAGCTGTTAAAGATTTTAATGGGACAAAGGCTTTACAAGAAAAAAAAACTACAGACTAATCCCCGTCATGAAAACGAATGAAAAAATCCTTAAAAAACTAAAAAATTGAATCCAGGAATATAGAAAAAATGCAAATGCATAATGAACAAGTGGTATCTATAGCAGGAGGGCGAGGTTAATTTAACATGCAAAAATCCATCAGCCTGAGGAGGGATTGTGGGAAGATGGTATAGTAGGAAGCTCCAGGATTAAGTCTCTCCACCAGAACAACTATTAAACAGGCAGGAACTGTCTGGAACAACTATTTTGAAACTCTGGAGTTCAGTAGAACACTGTACAGCGTCCTGGGAAGAGCAAGAAGAAGGGACTGGTAAATTATGGTGAAGACTAATCCATTGTTCTCACCTTGTGGTGGTTACCGGTGCCCATCCCCCACTCTCATGGCAAGCCGCCATTGGCTCTGGCCCCTGGCTACCTTGCTGGTGACAAAGAGGGACATAAAAATAATCTTCCCAAAGACCAGGGATGGGCACGGATCGCTAATCATGGCTCTTTAAAAAAAAAAAAAAAGTGTACCATTCATTCATACATGAACATACACCAACAATATGTGTGTAGAAAAAGTTGTGAACTTCCAAAACAAACATGCATATCATCATACAGGGCTCCCAGACATCACCCCCATCGATAACTTGCATTGTTGTGAAACATTTTTTACAGACAATGGAAGAGCATTACCAAAATATTACTATTAACTAGAGTCCATATCTTACTTTTAGTGTATTTCCCCCCCAACCCAACTGATTATTAACAACCTGTATTAGGATTATATATTTGTTAGAGCTCATGAGAGAATGTTTCTCGTTTTTTGTTCTGTTAACCACAGTCTATCTTTCACCACTGGATTCCTTGTGTTATACAGTCCCATGCTTTGTACAATCCTTTCAAAGTGTACACTCAGTGGCTCTCATTTTCATCACAGAGTTACGTTATCACCTCAGTCAATTTTAGAACGTTTTTGTTACACCAAAAGGAAAAATCCCATACCCCTTACCATCCCCTATTGTCGTTCCTTAGAATTGATATAATATTTTCTTTGCCATTGCTGCAAAAATATTACAATGTTACTGTTAACTATGTCCATAAGTTACATTAGTTGTAATTTTTCCATGGATCACCATATTCTTAACAGTTTGTAAAAGAAGAACATTCTTGTATTTATACTATTAACCACAATCTTCATCTACCATCAAATCACTGTTATATATTCTCTAGCTTATTCCCTAGTTTCCTTTGAATTGACATTTACATCTACAGACTACCCCTTTCAGCCACAATCCCATTTATAAATCAGCAAAGTTACTTATACTCACTATAATGTATTACCATCAACTCTTGTATTAGTCAGTCAAAGGGGTGCTAATGTGAAATACCAAAAATGGGTTGGTCTTTATAAAGGGTATTTATTTGGGGTAGAAGTCCACAGATACCAGGCCATAAAGCGTAAGTTTCTTCTCTCACCACAGTCCATTGTCACGTGTTAGAGCAAGACAGCTGCCGGCATTTGTCAGGGTTCAGGCTTCTGGGGTTCCTCTCTTCCCGGGGCTGCGTTTCTCTCCGGGCTTAGCTCCTCTGGTTCCTCCACAAGGTCAGCTGTAGACTATCAGACAAATGGCTCGCTTCTCTTCTGGGGCCTTCTCTCCAACATCAAAACCGCTTCTCAAAAACTGCTTCAACTCTGTTCTTGCCACGCCTTTTATATTTTCTTCCCCTACCCACCAAGGGCTGGGCCTCAACGCCCTACTGACCTGGCCCAGTCAACGCCCTAATCATAACTTAATCATGCCCAGATTAACAGATCAGTTTACAAGCATGATCCAATTATATTTTTGGAATTCATAATTACATGAAATTGCGAAATGGCTACAACTCTACTCATTTCCATACTATTACAATAAACCTTATTAAAACATATATAAACATTAAGCATCAGCTCCCATTCTCAATCCACTTTCTATCTCCTAGTAACATATAGTGTAGAGTTTACCTCCGTGAGTTTACCAGTCATATTAATTCATATTAGTGAGCTCATACAATTTTTGTCCTTTTGTATCTGGCTTATTTCATTCAACATAGTATGGTCAAGTTTCATCCATGTTGTCATATGCACCCTGATTTCATTTTTTCTTACAGCTAAATAGTTTTCCATTGTATGTATATACCATATTTTGTTTAGCCATTCATTGGTTGATGGGCGCTTGGGCTGTTTCCATATTTTAGCAATTGTGAATAACATTGCTATGAAAATCAGTTGGCAACGTGTCCTTGCTTTCAGTTTTTCTGAATATATTCCTAGTACGGGGATTGCTGGATCATATGGCAATTCTATATTCAGCTTTTTGAGGTACTGCCAAACTGTCTTCCACAGAGGCTACATCTTTCTACATTCCCAACAGAGAAGGAATGTTCCAATTTCTTCACAACCTCCCCAGCACTTGTAGTTTTCTGTTTTTCAAATAATGGCCACTCTAAAGTGTGAAATGATATCTCATCATAGTTTTGACCTGCGTTTTCCTAATGGCTAGCGATATTGAACATTTTTTCACGTGTTTTTTGGCCACTTGTATTTCCTCTTTGGAGAAATTCTATTCAAGTGTTTTGCCCATTTTTTTTAATCAGATTGCTTGTCTTTTTATCATTGAATTGTATGATCTCTTTATATAACATGGATATCAAACCCTTGTTTGATATGTGGTTTCCGAATATTTTCTCCCGTTGAGAAGGCTGTCTTTTTACTTTCTTGACAAAGTCTTTTGAAGAACAAAAGTGTTTAATTTTGAGGAGGTCCCATTTATCTAGTTTTTTTTCACTGCTTGTGTTTTGGGAGTAAGCTTCTAGAAATACCACCTACCACAAGATCTTGACGTTTCCCTATATTTTCTTCTAGGAGTTTTATGGTTGTAGCTTTTATATTTAGGTTCTTGATCCATTTTGAGTTAATTTTTGTACAAGGTATGAGATAGGGGTCCACTTTCCTTCTTTTGGATATGGAGATCCAGTTCTCCCAGCACCATTTGTTGAATAGACTGTGCTGGCCCAGCTGGGTAGGCTTGACAGCCCTGTCAAAAATCACTTCATTGTAGATGTGAGGGTCTATTTCTGAGTTCTTGATTCAGTCAATTTGTCTGTCTTTATGCCAGTACCATGCTGATTTTTACTACTGTAGTTAAGTAATATGCTTCAAAGTCAGGAAGTGAGTCATCCAACTTCGTTATTCTTTTTAAAGACATTTTTGGCTATCTGGGGCCTGTACCTTTCAAATAAATTTGATAATTGGCTTTTCCATTTCTGCAAAAAACATTGTTGGGATTTTTATTGGGTTTGTGTCGAATCTGGAAATCAGTTTGAGGAGAATTAACATCTTAATGATATTTAGTCTTCCAATCCATAAACATCGAATGTCTTTCCATTGGTTTCTTTTAGCAATGTTTTGTAGTTTTCTGAATACAGGTCCTTTGTGTCCTTGGTTAAGTTTATTCCTAAATATTTGATTCTTTTAGTTGCTATTATAAATGGAATTTTTTCTTACTTCCTCCTCAGGTTGCTCATCAGTAGTGTGCAGAAATTGATTTTTGTGTATTAATCTTGTATCTTGCCACTTTGCTGAACTCATCTATTAGTTCTAGTAGTTTTGTTGTGGATAGTTTGGGATTCTCTAGATATAGGATCATATCAACAAATAGCGAAAGTTTTACTACTTCCTTTCCTATGTAGGTGACTTTTATTTCTTTATCTAGTCTAATTGCTCTAACTAGAACTTGTAACACAATATTGAATAATAGTGGTGACAGTGGGCATCCTTGTCTTGTTCCCTATCTCAGCAAGAAAGCTTTCAGTCTTTCACCTTTGAGTACAAAGCTATCTGTAGGCTTTTCATACATGTACATGCTGAGAAATCTTTCTTGTATTCCTCTTTTAGAATGTTTTTATAGGAGATACCCAGGACCTTGTACATGGGAACCAGGCACTCAACCACTGAGCTATATCAGTTCCCCAAATGAGAGTTGGTTTGTTCATTTATTTGTTTGTTTGTTTGTTTTTAGGAGGTTCTAGGGATCCAACCTGGGGCCTTGTATATGGAAAGCAGGAGCTCAGCCAGTTGAGCAAGTTTTGTTCCCTGCTGTATTTTGTCAAATGCCCTTTTTTACTTCAATCTGTAACCAAGGATTAAGAATTAACAAATAATTATGACTACTAAATCATTATATAAATGCCTTTATAATATAAAATAGCAAAAGGTTAATATCTGTAATTACTGAAGCTATCTAGAGTGGTCTCACCCCTGTTTATGGGTACTCTAGACTTAACCTCATCCTTGTATATGCTTACCTTTGTTATGGTAATTCTAGATTGACCTTAGCCTTATTTATAGATTAGACTCACCCTTGTGTATGCTTACTATTGGTATAACAGCTCCACCCTCCTCTGTTTATTATTTATTTATTTATTTATTTATTTATTTTTTAATTTATTTATTCATTCATCCCCCCCTGCTGCCTGCGCTCGCTGGGTCAGCCAACCACGCCGCGCGGGCGGGCCCGCCCCCACCAGGAGGCCCCGGGAACCGAACCCAGGGCCTCCCATATGGTAAACGGGAGCCCTACTGATTGAGCCACAGCCGCTTCCCCCTCCTCTGTTTAATATCCATATGGAAAGCCTTGTGACTGACCTCTACTCTATATTTTCCTATCTCAGAACCTTGATTTCTGAAAAAGATTGTAACTTTGTAACTCCCCCTAGTTTGGGGTCCACCCCCATCTTGTTCAACCCCTTAATGTTTTTATTAATGAAAGAATCTGTGTCCAGCTCCACCTCAATTATTTATTAGCACCTTGATGTTATAAAATATTAGAAGTTTCGCCAATCAGGGAGGCAGTTTTTAGACCATCTAAGGCAACTGACCTTCTTTGCTTGTGCAACCAAATAACTTCTTTCTCTAAAACCTCACTGTCACAGGAATTGCTTTTAAAGACACATTGGGAGAAAAGAACCCATTTTTGTTTGGCATCAAGTTGAGAAGATCATGTGATTTTTTTCTTCTTCAATTTATTAATGTGGTTTATTACACTAATTGATTTTCTTGTGTTGAACCACCCTTGTATACCAGGGATAAAACCCACTTCATGGTGGTGTATAATTTTTTTAATGTGCTTTTGGATTTAGTTTGCAAGTATTTTATTAAGGAGTTTTTGCATCTATATTCATTAGAGAAATTGGTCAGTAATTTTCTTTTTTCATAGCATATTTATCTGGCTTTGGTATTTAGAGTGATACTGGCTTCATAGAATAAGTTTGGTAGCTTTCCTTCCTGTTCAATTTTTTTGGAAGAGTTTGAGCAAGATTGATATTAGATCATCTTAGAATAATTGGTAGAATTCACCTATGAAGCCTTCTGCTCCTGGACTTTTCATTTTGGGGAGGTTTTTGATGACTGTTTCAATCTCTTCACTCATGATTGGTTTGTTGAGGTCCCTGATTTCTTCTAGGGTCAGTGTAGGTTGTTCATGTGTTTCTAGTAATTTGTCCATTTTGTCTATATTGTCTAGTTTATTGCATACAGTTGTTCATGATATCGTCTTATAATCTCTCTTATTTCTACTGGGTCAGTGGTAATATCTCCCCTCTCATTTCTGATTTTATTTATTTATTCTCTCTTTTTATCTTTGTTAGTCTAGCTAAGGGTTTGGCAATTTTATTGATCTTCTCAAAGAACCAACTTTTGGTTTTGATGATTCTCTATTGGTTTTTTTTGTTGTTGTTGTTGTTGTTGTTGTTCTCAATTTCATTTATTTCTATTCTGATCTTTATTATTTCTTTCCTTCAGCTTGGTTTGGGATTAGTTTGCTGTTCTTTTTCTAGTTCCTCCAGGTGTGCAATCACGTCTTTGATTTTAGTTCTTTCTTTTTTTTAATGTAAGCATGGAGGGCTATAAATTTCCTTTTCAGCACTGCCTTTGCTATATTACATAGGTTTGTTTTTTTTCAAGGAGGTATGGGAAATTGAACTCAGGACCTTGTACATGGTAAGCAGGTACTCAACCACTTAGCTACATCTCCCAATTAGAGTTAGTTTTTTCATTTGTTTGTTTGTGTTGTTTTAAGGAGGTACTGGGGATTGAACCCGGGACCTCATACATGGGAAGCAGGCACTCAATGACTTGAGCTACATCCACTCCCTATCCCATAGGTTTTGATATGTTGTAATCTCATTTTCATTTTTGTCAAGATATTTACTGATTTATCTTGCAATTTCTGCTTTGACCCACTGATTATTTAAGGTTGTGTTGGTTAATCTCCATATATTTGAGAAATTTTCCTTTTGCCATCCTTTATTGATTTCCAGTTTCATTTCATTATGACTAGAGAAAGTGTTTTGTGTAATTTCAATCTTTTTAAATTTATTTGAGACCTGACTTGTGACCCAACATATGGTCTCTCCTGAAGAAGGATCCATGAGCACTTGAAAAGAATGTATATCCTGCTGTTTGGGGGTGTAATACTCTATAGATGTCTGTTAGGTCTAGCTCATTTATCATATTATTCAGATGTTCTATCCAATGCTGAGGGTGGTGTATTGAAGTGTCCAACTATTATTGTAGAGATGTCTAGTTCTCCCTTCAGTTTTGCCAGTGTATGCCTCATGTATTTTGGAACACCCAGGTTCAGTACATAAATATTTATTATAGTTATTTCTTCTTGATGAATTGCCCCTTTTATTAATATATAATGAACTTCTTCATCTCTTATAACAGTTTTGCACTTAAAATATATCTTGTCCAATATTAGTATTGCTAGTCTAGATTTTTTTTTTTGTTACTATTTGCATGGAATATTTTTTTTCCAAATTTTCACTTTCAACCTGGATATGTCCTTACATCTGAGCTAAGTCTCTTGTAAACAACATAGAGATGGTTCTTTTTTAAAATATCCATTTTATTAGTCTATGTTTTTTATTGGGGAGTTCAATGCATTAACATTCAGTGATATTACTGTAAAGGCATTACTTACTTTGTCTATTTTGTCCTTTGGCTTTTCATTGTCATATGTTCCTATTGTCTGTCTTTTTACCCTTTAAATTACCCTTCCTAATAATCTCCATTTCTACACTCTTCTCCAAGTCTCTTGCCATTGTTTCAGGCTGTATCTCTCCTTTCAGTATCTCTTGTAAATCTGGTCTTTTGGTAACATACTCTCTCAGTTTATGTTTGTCTGTGAAGACTTTAAACTCACCCTCATTTTTCTCACCCTCATTTTTGAAGGGTAGTTTTGCCACATAAAGAATTCTTAGCTTCAAATTTTTCTTTATGCTCATCTACTGTCCTCTTAATATCCTTTATCTCTTTAGTCATATTTTCCTTCAATTCTTTGAATTGATTTAGGAGATTTGTGTGATTATCATTGATTAGTTGTCTTAAAGCCTATACTTTGTCAGGATATTTGGTTTGTTCCTTTGGCTGGGCCATATCTTATTGTTTCCTGGTATGGCTTGTAATTTTTTGCTGATGTCTAGGTATCTGAATATGTTGATGTATTTACTCTGATGGTCAGTTTCTCTCTCTGGCCTAGTGCTTTTACTTTCACAGCTCTTCTTTGATTTTTGGTTCTTTTTTTTTTTTTTTTTTTTTTTTTTTAGGTACTGGGGCTGGGGATTGAATCTCAGACCTCTTATGTGGGAAGCTGGCGCTCAAACCCTGATGCACATCAGCTTCCTTGAGTTGGTGTTTTCATTTGTTGCTTGTTTTTGTTTTTGTTTAATCAGGAGGCACCAGGAACTGCACTCAGGACCTCCCATGTGGGAGGCAGGCACTCAACTGCTTGAGCTATATCTGCTCCCTCAACTTATTTTTAAGTCTTTAAAATTGCCGAGCTTAAATGATCAAAATTAGGCCAGGGACTCTCCCAGGGGTGGGGCTAAAGAGAGACCTAAAAGCAGTTTTTATCCTTGCAATTTCCTGGCTGGCCAGCAAATGGTGCTTGTTGAAGAAACTTTCCCTGGAGGGGTGTCTTTCTACCTCCACTCACCTGTGTTTCTGAACTGGCCAGAACCAAGATTCAAAGCAGACTATGCCGGCCAAATTCACTGAAGAGAAGCACTCTGACTCATGCTCCCTCATCCTTTGTAACAGCTGACAGGGAAGAACACATCCCTTCCCTTCTGAATGTGCTGCAGTGAGCCAGGGGTTTTATCCAGGCTTAATGTCTTAAGGGTGGGGGATGGGAGTCCTTCCTGGCTACCGCAGGAGTTTGCTAACTCACATTTGTTGTTTCAGCTTCTTGGTCTCTCTGTCCCTCGCCCTCCTGAGAGTTGCATAGCATTGTTCTGGTCTGCTGATGCCTAAAGCAGGTCCCTCAGATAGCTTTTGGCCATTTCCCCATTATTTTTATGAGAGATTTGAGTCCTGCCTGCCTATTCCAGTGCCATGTTCCCCAACCTGTTGGTTTTGATCACAACTGTGGAAGTCTGAGATTACTTATGAATCCCAAAAAGAAAAAGATTATGTTTATAAAGTTATCTAGCGCGGGTGTGATACCCTTTGATTATTTTGGATTCAGTTGAGGGGCCCTTGATTAAATTACCTTTTAACATTAGGGCTTTGAGTCAACCATGTCAGTAAGATGTGACTCAAGTTGAGTTCCCACCCCCTTAGGGAGCCTATATAAACAGAAACTCACTCAAGAAAACACATGGAAGAAGAGAGAACTTGGTTATTTTAGTCCTGCCATGAGACAGAAAGGAGAAGGCTCAAACAGCTAAAGCCCCAGGAAGAGAGATGAGCCATTTGACTGATAGTTTGTAGCCAAAGAGAACAGAGCAGCTGAGCAGCTGAGAAGGCCCAAGAGACCAGGTAGAGATCAGCAACCATCTTGCTTCAACATGTGGCAGCTGACTTTGGTGAGAAAGCAACCTTGAGTTGGACTCTTTAGGGCCTTGTAACTGTACGCTTTTACCCCAAATAAATACCCTTTATAAAAGCCAACAGATTTCTGGTAATTTGCATCAGTACCCCTTTGGTTGACTAATACAACAACTATGTGATTATACCAATTACCATTGATTGTACACTTTGGATGGATTTAAGCTTTATTAACATGTATCAATAAAATTGATTTGTTAAATAAAAAAATAATTCTTGGCTAGCAATTTTTCTCTTTCAGTACCTTAAATATATAATACCACTTTCTTCTCAGCCCCATGGTTTCTGATGAGAGATTGGCACTTAGTCTTATTGAGGGTCCCTTGTATGTGATGCTTTGCTTTTTTCTTGCTGCTTTCAGAATCCACTCTTTATCTCTGGTACTTGTCATTCTGAATGGTAGGTGTCTTGGAGTAGGTCTATTCAGATTTATTTTGTTCTGGGTGTGTTGTCCTTTTTGGATATTGATATTTATGTCTTTCATAATGGTTAGGAAGTTTTCAGTCATCATTTCCTTAAATATTCTTTCTGCGCTTTTTCCTTTCTCTATCCTTCTGGGACACCAATAACGCGTATGTGCATTTCATGTTGTCATTCAATTCCCTGAGACCTTGTTCCATTTTTTAAAATTCTTTTCTCTTTATGTTCTTCTGTCTTTTCAAGTTCAGATTCTTGGTCCTCCAATTCATTAATTCTGTCCTCCACTAGTTCAAATCTGCTGTTATATGCCTCTAATGTATTGTTATTCTCCTCCATTGTGTCTTTCATTCCCATAAGCTCTGTTACTTTTCTTGGCAGGCTTACAAATTGTTCTTAATGCTTGCCTAGTGTGTTCTTAATACCTTATATGTCTTTAGTCATATTTTCCTTCAACTCCTTGAATTGATTTAGGAAATTTGTGTGATTATCATTGATTAGTTGTCTTAAATCCTGTGTCTCATCAGGATTTTTGTTTCTTCCTTTGGCTGGCCCATCTCTTCCTGTTTCTTAGTATGACATAATTTTTTGCTAATGTCTAGGCACCTGAATATGTTAGTGAATTTACTCTGATGGTCAATTTCTCTCTCTTGCCTAGTGATTTTGTTTCATAGCTTTTCTTTTTTCCAACTTATTGTAAGTATTTAAAATTGCCCAGTTTAAGTTCTCAGAATAGAGCCAGGGACTCATAATGGGGTGCAGATCTGATCCAAGTGGTCTGGGATGAGAGGCTCCAGAAAACATGTTTTTGGTTTTTTTTTCTCTTTGTAGTTTCTGTCGGCCAGCCCATGGGGCTTATCAGTGAATCTTTCCATTGAGGTGTCTCTTTCAACCTCCCCTTGCCAATGATTCTGGTCTGGCCAGAGCCAAGATTCAAAGTGGGCTCTGCTGTCCAAACTAAAGATAAACCACTCTCTGCCCTCCACTGCTCCCTCCCTGGAGGGGCTTACTCCCGTCAAGGAAGTAAGCTGCCTTTCCCCTTTCAGGTGGTTGCAGTGAGCCACAGATTTTATCCAGGCTGTTTGCTTTGAGGATGAGGGATGGGTGCCATTCCTTGCTGTGGGGCTAGTAACTCACACTTTTCATTTTGGCTTCTTTATCTCTCTTGTCCCTCACCCTCTTGGAGGATATGCAGCACTCTCCTGGTCTGAATATCCCCAAAGCACCTCCCTCAGACAGCTTTTTACCCTTCCTCCATTGTTTTCGTGAGAGTTGAGCCCTGCCTACCTACTCCAGTGCCATCTTCCCAGAAGTCCATTGATTGTGGCTCTTGACTAATGACTTCAGTTCTTTGGGGGCCTGGCCCTGAGGGCAGCCATTGTTTAAACCTTCCCTGGACAAGGATGGCTGAGAAGACTTAAAGAAGGTATGCTTCTTCAGGGTACCAGGGGATAGTGTAAGGGTTTCATTTACTGGGAAGGTCAAGAAAATGTGCCTTTGAGGAGCTGTGGAAGAAACCCCTGGTGCTGTTCCTGATTCTTTTCCCAGGGCAGTTTGGAGCAGATCTGCATACGCTTTTTGAGTCCCTGGCCTTGTTTTAGCTGGAAAAGACTGACTTGGGAACTCCCCTCCAGTGTGTCCTCCTTCCCAAAAGGCAAAAGTGCTTGAGACTATAAGAAAGCAATGTAAGAAATTATTGAGACAGATAGCCTGGGGCAAAGAATTACCTGCCTTAAACACTGGGAAGAGGGAGGTCTGACCCCTGAGAAATAAAGGGAGCATTCAAATTCCTGTAAACGGGGGAACTCCAAAGCAACTAACAAGCACAATCTCAGGACAAGACACAGTCCAGAAAAGAGAGAGAGAATCCTAAACTTTGCATTTGCCTTGGGCAGACTCCCCTGATAGGAGACACCTGACACTCAAGACAATCTCTGTCATATCACCAGCTGGTTACAAAATCAAGAAACAGACATCTTAGGGAATAAGTCTCAGAGTTAACATTTTAAATATCAAATTGTAAAGTGTGCAGGAAAAGAAACAAGAAATGATGGCCCATCAAAAGGAAGAAGATGAAAATTCAGAGAACAGCAGTGAAGAAGACCAGAATGTGGACATACTGAAGAGTCTTTTAGAAAATGATCAAGGAGATGAAGGAAAATGTAGAGAAAGAATGAAAGGATATCAGGAAAACAGTGAATGAGCAAGATGAGACTCTTAGTAAAGAGAAAGAAATTTTAAAAAGGAACCAAACAGAATTACTGGAGTTGATGAGCACAATAACTGAAATGAAAAATGTCCAGGAAGGTTTTAACGGAAGACTGGAACTGGCAGAAGACAGAATTAAATTATGTATTTAAATGTGGTTAAAGGGAGAATTTTCTGTTGTACATATGTTACTAGAATAAAATTTTATAAAATCTATGGAACTGTACAACACAGTGAACCCTAAGTTAAATCATGGACTATAGTTAATAGTATAATTATACAAATATGCCTTCATGAATTATAACAAATGAACCATACCAATGCAATGTGTTAATATTAGGATGGCATATGAGAACTTAGTATTTTATGCATGATTGTTCTTTAAACCCACAACTTCTCAAATTTAAAAAATCACTAATAATGTGGAAATTTTGAACAGCAGAATTATTAAGCAGAAAATCTGGCTCTTTATCTTTCTTCCTGTCTCTGTTGAAAAGAATGCAGTCTTCTATTAAAAAAACTTAATTCACGGTGGAGTAAGAATCTAAACATAAGAGATAAAATCATAAACCTTTTAGAAGAAGACTGTATTAGTCAGCCAAAGGGAAGCTTATAAAAAATACCAGAAATCTGTTGGCTTTTATAAAGGGTATTTATTTGGGATAGAAGCTTACAGTTAACAGGCCATAAAGCATAAGTTACTTCCCTCACCAAAGTCTATTGCCACATGTTGGAGAAAGATGACTGCTGATATCCGTCAGGGTTCAGGTTTCCTGGGTTCCTCTCTTCCTGGGGCTCATTTCTCTAGGCTTGTGTTTTCTCCACTAGGAGGCTCTCTAGGCATTGCTTCGCTCCACGAGGCCAGCTGTAGACTATCAGGCAAATGACTCTCTCTCCCCAGGGCTTCTGCTGTGTCTAAGAGCCATCTCTATTCCTCTGTATTCTTCTCCTGTGTGTTCACTTCCTGGACTCCAGCTCAAAACTCAGCATCAGAACTCCAACTCTGTCCTTTGCCATGTCTTTTATCTTTGACCCACCAAGGGGTGGGGACTCAACACCCTACTGATATGGCCCAATCAAAGCCCTAATCATAATTTAATCACTCCCAGGTACAGACCAGTTTACAAACATAATCTAATATCTATTTTTGGAATTCATAAACAATGCCAAACTGCTTCAAAGGCATAGAGGAAAACCTGCATGGCCCTTTTTTTTTTTTTTTTATGACCAAAAAACCCAACAAAGAACAAAAGAAAAAATAGATAAAATGGGCTTCATCAAATTTAAAAACCTTTATACATCAAAGAATACTATTAAGGGTGAAAGACCACCTACAGAATGGGAGAAAATATTTTAAATGTATGTGTCTGAGAATGGTTTAGTATCCCCAAAAGATAAATAACTTCTACAATTCAACAATAAAAGACAAACTACCCAATTTAAAAAATTGGCAAAGGACTCAGACATTTCTCCAAAGAATATATACAAATGGTCAATAAGTACATGAAAAGATGCTCAACATCATTAGTCTTCCAGAACTGTAAATCAAAATCACAAAATAACACTTTGGACCCACTAGAATGGCTGGAATAAAAAAGTCTGATAATAATAAGTGCTGGTGAGGATAGAGATATAAGAACCTTTGTCGTCTGGTGGAGGGAATGTAAAATAGTGCAGGTGCTATGGAAAAACAGTTTGGCAGTTCCTCAGAAAGTTATACATAACACAACATTGTGAATTTGATTAATCCCACTAAATGGTATGTTGGGAATGGTTGAGATGTAAGAGTTTATGTTGTATATATGTCTCCTCAATTAAAATAAAAAGTAACTAAAGAGACGACAGAAAAATAAGAAATAAAGAAAAAAAAATAGATAATGACAATCAAATGCAACTAAGGATCCTGGACTGGAACTAGACAGATAGATAATAGATAGATTGATATGGCAAATGTAGCAAAATGTTGAAAGTTGGTGGATTTTGGTATCTGGGGGAGGGGTGGTATGTAGAAGTTCTCTGTATGTGTTTGTATCACTTTTGCAATTTTCCTATAAATTTGAATTTATTTCAAAATAGAAAGTTAAAAAGATGGGAGTGGATGTGGCTCAAACAATTGAGCACCAGTCTCCCACATGGGAGGTCCTGGCTTTGGTTCCTGGTGCCTCCTGAAAAAAACAAAAAACAAACAACAAGCAAAACGAATGAGAAAAAAAAATCCAAATCAGGGAAGCCAATGTGGCTCAGTGATTGAGTGCCGGCTTTCCACCTACAGGTTCCCCGGTTTAAACCCCCCGTACCTAAAAAAAAAAAAAAAAAAAAAAAAAAAAAGTTAAAAAGGAAGAAAAAAATATTTGGTAATGGATGGTGGTCATTGTACTCCAACATTTTGCATGTAATTAATATCTTTGAATTATATACATGGAGGTGGTTAAAATGGGAAGTTTTGTGTTCTATATGTTACCATAATAAAAATTTTAAAACAGTAACAAAAAAATTTTTAAACAGATTTGTTTTATGGCCTAACATATGGTCTATCCTGGAGAATGTTCCATGTGCACTTGAGAAGAATGTATATTCTGTTGTTGCTGGGTGGAGAGTTCTATAGATTTCCTTTAGGTCTAGTTGGCTTACTGTGTTATCCAAGTCTTCTATTTCCTTGTTGATCCTCCATTTGCTTTTTTCTATCCATTGTTGAAAGTGGGGTATTAAAGTCTCCAACTTACTGTAGGATTTTCTATTTCTCCTTTCATTTGTGTCAGTTTTTGCTTCATGTATTTGGTGCTCTGTAATTAGGTGTATATGTTTATAATTGTTAGATCATCCTGATGGATTGATCCTTTTTTCATTACACAATGTCCCTCTTTATCTCTAGTCACACTTGCTTTAGAGTCTGTTTTGTCTGATATCAGCATAACCACTTTAGCTTTCTTGTGGTTGCTGCTTGCATGGTATATCTTTTTCCATCCTTTACTTTCAATCTATTTGTCTCTTTGAATCTAAATTTTGTCTCCTGAAGACAGCTTATAGTTGAGTCATGTTTCTTCCATCCAGTCAAACAATTCCTTTCTTTTGCCTGGATTGTTTAATCCATTCACATTTAAAGTTAAAATTGATGTAGTTGGATGTATACCTTCCATTTAACGTTTTATTTTTCATATGTCTTATGTCTTTTTTGTTCCTTTAGCTCTTTCTTATTGCTTTTTCTGCATTGTGAATATTTTCTAGTTTAGCATTCTAATTTTTAATGTTTTTCTTTACTATATATATTTAGGAGGTACCAGATATTGAACCTGGGACTCATACATGGAAAATAGGTGCTCAACCACTGAACTACACCTGCACTCAATTTTTTCGCAATATATTTTTTCAAAGATTTATTTATTTATTTACTTTTATCCATTTACCCCCCTCCCCATTTTTGCTGTTTTTGTGTCCATTTGCTGGGCAATTCTCTGTGTCTGTTTCCTGCCCTCTCTTCTCATCCTTCTCCTGTCTTCACTGGGATTCAATCCTGGGAGGCTCTGATGTGGGAGAGAGGCATCCTACCACTTGGACCACCTTAGTTCCTAGTTTTTTGGCATGTCTCGTCTTGGCTATCCCTTGTGTCACTCTACTGTTATGTCATTATCTTGCTGTGTGGCTTGGTAGGACCTGGCAGTGCAACTGCTCGCGGCACCTAGCAGCCCACGCACCTTCTATATTTTTCTTTATTTTTACTGGGAAGTCCTGGGGATCGAACCCAGGTCCTTCCATATAGGAGACGGATGCCCAACCATTTGAGCCACATCCGCCCCCAGCAATATTTTTTTAATTATTTCTTTAGTGGTTAATCTGGGGCTTGCCAGGTACAGATTATCTAAATCAGCTTCAGATTTATACTAGCTTAATTACAGTGATATATAGAACTGTTACTCTTACATAGCTGTATTCTCTTTCCCCCCTTTTTGTTGTATTATTGTTATGTGCATTACTTTTATTAATGTTATAAATCCAAATTTCATTGTTATAATTATGACTTTACCAGATGTAGTCATTTCCTTAGCCCAATACAGTTTTGCATTCATCTACCTTGTTTGTGTGTCATTGACAATTATATTAAACATATATTTTCTCCCATTTTCCTGCCTTCTTTTGTTCTAATTGCCTATTTTTCAGTATTCCTTTTTTTCTCTTCTTTTGGCTTATTTGACATATCTCTTCTTCTATTTTTTTCAGAGGTTCCTCTAGGATTTACAATATACATTCATGAATAATCTAAGAACTTTCCATTTCTTCCTATCCATCCTTTGACTATTGCTTTAATACATTTTGCTTATACATATTATTGTTGTTATTATTTTTGCTTTAATCAATTATCTTAAATACATTTATAAACATGCACAAAAATCTTTTACATTTCCTCATACAGTAACCATTTCTATGGCACTTATTTCCTTTTTTGTAGATCTACGGCTTGCTCTAGTATAATTTTCCCTTTTTCCAGAAGGACTTCCTTTACCATTTCTGTAGTACAGTCTGTCAACAAGTTCTGTCAAATTTCATCTGAAAAAAAGTCTTTACATCATTTTTGAAGTATATTTTTACTGGTTATTGATAGTTTTTTTTTCCTTTAAGCACTTTGAAGATAATGTTTCACTCTTCTGGCTTTAATTGTTTTTTACCAAAAAGTCTGCAGTAGTTTTATCTTTGTTCCTCTGTACTTAATGTATCTTTTTGTCTTTGGCTGCATTTAAGATTTTCTCTTTTCCCTTTATTTTTAATAAGTTGATTATGATATGCTTTGGTGTGTGCTTCTTTCTATTTATCCTGCTTGTGTTTCATTGAGATACTTGGGTTTGTGGGTTTATACTTTTCAGTAAATTTGAAATATTTTTGGCTATTATTTCTTGAAATGTTTTCAGCCACCACATATCCTTCAAAGGCTTCGTTTGCATGTGTGTTAGACTAGATGCTACTGATGATTTGGTAATGTTTTCCATTTGATTTTTCTGTACATTTAAAAAATAGTTTCATTGTTATGTCTTCATGTGTACTGATCTTTTCTTCTTCAGTGTTTAATCTACTATTCATCCAATCTAGTGAATTTTTTATTTCAGATATTTTATGTTTTATACCTAGAAGTTCCATTTGGTTTTCCGTATTTCTTTCCTCATTTTGTTCATGTTTTCCTTTAATCTTTGAACATAATTATAATAGTTTTTTAAAAAAATTCTTATCTGTTAATTCCATCATCTTTGTCATCTCTGGTTCTTTCTATTGACTGAATTTTCTCCTGGTTCTGTGTTACATTTCTCTACACTTCAGTATCCAATAAAAATATTGTATTGGAACATTTTGAATAGTACATTGTTTAGTGTTTATATTTTGTTAAATTTCTTTAAAACGTGATTTTTTGTTTGTTTGTTTGTTTTGTTTTGTTTTGTTTGTTTGTTACCGGGATGTCCCGGGGATCGAACCCGGGTCCCTCCATGTGGGAGACGGACGCCCAACCAGTTGAGCCACATCCGACCCCCTTGATTTATTTTTGTAGTCAGTTAAGTAACTTGTATTTCAACTTTATCCCTTTGAAGGATATTTTCATCTTTGTTAGAGTGGGTTAGCTCTATTTCTAAGGAATGACTCTTCTGGAATCTCTACTGAATGCACTATTATTTAATGAGTTTTTCCCATGCTGGCTGGTAATAATTTGACTATTTCCCAGAGCAGTGTGAACTCTGGGAATCAAGTAGTTCTTTGCCTGATCTGATGAAGATTCACCCTATCCATGGCCACATTAATATTCATCAATAGACTCAAGGGGACACCTGTGTAGATTTCTGGATCTCTTTCTCCACAAAGACCCTCCTCTCCAATACTCCCCTTGAAATTACAGCCACCTCAGCTTCCCTCATCTCATTCAGTGAGATCATCATGCATTTCTTGGATTCTCACTCCCTGTGCTGTGGTCTGGAAAGTGCTTTCAGGAAGAAAACTGAGGTAAATATAAGACTTAATATGTTTACTTCCCTTCACTCATGGATCAAAGTCCTGTGATACCTATTACTCAATATCTGAATTTGAAAACAGATGTTTCATACATTTTTTTCAGTTTTCTAGTTGTATTAATAGTTGTATTAATAGACAAGGACTAGTTACTCCCACAGAGTATGTTTGGGTCTCTCTTCTACAGGTATCTCTTTGACTTGCTTGCTCTTTTTCCTCAGCTCTCTATTCAGATGTCACAGAACACTCTCTGATCATTCACCTCATCACCTGCACTTCGAGATCTATCTTTCCATGTTTTATTTTTCAAAGCCTTGATAATCCCCCATAATATTAAAAATTCATTTGCTTATTATCTTATCTGTCTCCCCCCAACCAGAATGTAAGTTCTGTGAGAACAGAGACTTTATTTTGTTCATTTCTGTATATTAAGTGACTAGAACAGTGCCTAGGTCAACAAATAATTGATGAATAAATGGTTTTTGAATGAGCTATGATCAATAGCAGAAATTGTATTTTAATTCAGACCCTTAATCTGAGGTGACTCAGCGCCCCCCAAAGAATTTGAACTGCCTTCCAATCATTGTAGCTTGCATAAAGTTGATCATTTCAGGGAAATCATGGGCCAAATGAAAAATTCAGCTGAAAGAGAGAATTGCTTGGCCAAATAAACAGAATGTCCATTCCAAAATTCTCAATGTGGAGAAGTTGATAATGGATCTTCACAGATCCTTCTTAGATATACATAGTGATACTCAAGTTAATTGTAAATGCACAAAGTTCTCATTTCAGAGTGGGGGGTTATGTCATTCTCATCAAATATTCTTGCAAACTTCATAAAGTCTCAGGTTAGAAAACTACTCTAATATATTGTTATACAAAGTCCCCTGAGCTGAGCGTTTCCTGGCTGAACATTAAGGTTAAGATTCTGATGTTCAGAGTAGGCAAAGCTGGTGAGTAGCACAAGTTACAAAATTATTCAGCCTCAACCTGTCATATTGTGGTATATAAGTGCTATATATGTATTTTGTTTGTGCTTAGTTTTCTCTCCTCAGGATTAATTATTGAATTAATAATGGTTTTCTGGTGAGATTTTTAACAGCCCTTAAAGAGAAATATCTTTGCAGTGCACACATTTTCACGTGTTTGCCTTTCACTTATTACCTTTCAGACTAAATCTGGGTTTTAAAAGAAACTTTTAAGTGTTTATAGGCTTTATAAAAGTTGTTTTTCTATGAATTTTTCTTCAATCCTAACAAACTGATAAAGCTTTAAGATGCATAACTTTGCCAATTATTCTTCACTTATTGCAGAAATTAGATTGCATTTGTTCTTCAGCCAGAGTAAACATAAAATATGTCCTGTGGATGCAGTATCATTTACCTTTATTGTACTTATAGACTTTGGTTAGAGAAAAAAACTGGATTTATCGTGTTACACAGAAGGGAAAATTAAATTATAGCTTGCCAGGGTTCTTCTTTCATACGTTTTCTGGAAGAAAATTGTCAATTCAGAATATCTCTTATGGGTCTCAGAGGCTAGTAACTTATTGAATACAGAAAATGTCTTGTTTTAAACATATACACATGAAAAATCACCTCTTAAAAAGTCTCTAGTGTAATATAATGTACAACGTATGCAACAGCTGTAGGTAGATATAACTATATTTATAGAGATGCACAGATATATATTCTTAGGCTTCTCCACATGTCTTCAAGAATTTTTTTTCTGAGGCTGATTCCCAAGGCTTTTTGTTTAGACTAAAGGAAAGATGACTATTTGGCCTTCACTGACAATGTACATTATTTATAATTTTCAGTCTAAAATTTACTCTAGATAGCAAAATGGGCTTTATTCTCAGGTGAGCATTAGAAAAGGCTCTAAGGCACTGAATATTTATAAGTTTTTGGAGATTGAGGAACTGTGTTTGTAGATTACTGCCAGAAATAGGTAAACTGAGAATTTACCTTCATAATTTTGACATAGTTGGTGCTACAGATATTTGATGGAATTCCACTGTCTGAGATAATGAAATGATGATTAAAGGTCACTGTTTGTTTAGGGCACACAGGAAGAGGGGGCAAGACGAAACTTTGTTGTGTTTCTGATTTTCAACCAGAAAGCTCCGTTATCAAAGTACAAGATCAGGCGTTCATTTACGTACAAACGTGTGTCTGGAAGAACTAATCCCTCTCTCATGTCACTTTTTTTTCATGGTATCTTGATGTTAGGAAATACATTTGCGTGTGGCTTTATATTGGATTCTGACTATCTAAGGGTTTTTTGGCTCATATACAAATAAAAAGGATTTTAGGACTGCAATGTAATTTCAGCAATCCTAGAGACATTCTACTAATAAAACTACGTATGACAAGGCCCCAGGATGTGCAAGTCCATTGAGGGTGATGGGCCACACTTGTGGGAGATGTTTGTGTGGGATGTGGTGGGAGGTGTGTGTGGGGGGAACATGGGAATCCCGGTAGGTTCTGTGTAATATTTTAGGTAATCTAAACACCTCTTTAAAAAAAAAAAAAAAATATATATATATATATATATATATATATAACATTTTTGTAAGCAAATGCACGTATACGCATATATATTTATATGTCATTTTACAAATATTGGTATGTATTGTGAAAATTTTGATTTTTACCCACAATAAAAAATAAATAAATACATAAAAAAACATAAAAAAAACAAAAAACCAAAAAAACCACGTATTCACAAGCACCCACTCTTCTTGACTAGGTTCAGATATTTAAAAAATAGTCCTCCATGGGAATCTCAGACTGTTTCAAAATGCCTCTGGACATATGCCAAGTGCCGGTGGGAAAACCTGGTGTTTTTTTTTGTGATGAAACAAGGAGCATTAGGACTCCCGGTTAATAAAAACTTACCAAGTATCCAGGTGTCATGGGAATTAGCTCAGTCACCTTTGTGCGTGTAGTCTAAATCTGCTCATGGACATACAGAATTAAATAAAACAGTAAAAGAAGAAATCCTGAGAACCAGGGTCAATATTTACTTAACAAAGTAGGTTTGCTTGGTAAAAAAAAAAATTAACTGTAGCTTCGTTGTCACAGCAAGAATGACAGTTTCTAGGTCTCGTTTCTGTGGGAGAATGGATAAGATGATTGCAAATGTGATGGAAGAACCCTTCCCAGGTGGATGGATGTGAAACTGGGGTAGAAGATTGAATGTATACAGGTCATTTCCCCTTTCCAATAGCTCCTTCAAATCCTCCTCACTTCTGCATTGAATTTTCCTGGTTGATGAAAGTTGGAAACGCCAGCTTCAGGTGAGGAATTAATTTTCTTGTACTAAATATTGGAGGAGAGAATGTAGAAGAGAGAGGCTTTCTTTCCTGGTAAATTCTAGAGACTACTATATTTGTTAGGGTAATAATACCTGCTTACACAAAATACAGTGACTCAACCAAGATAGCAGTTTATTTTTCATTCAAGTTGCAGTTTGCAGAATGCGCTCTGGCCAGCTGTCTCTCCTCCCCACGTCATTCAGGAAATCAGGCTGACGGTGCCTCTGCCATCTTCAACACAGGGCTGCCATCTTAGCTGGCAAGAATGGTGGAACGACAAGTCCAGAGTTAGAGACTTTTGCTCAGGCAGGTGAGGAGAAAATTGTACTTGTTACTTCTGATCTCATTTCCATGTAATGCTCTTTCCACCTTTTATAAAAAAGGTTACATACCACCCCAGTCCCCTCAGGATTGGGGGAAGAACTATGGACTAGAGTGGACTTGATGGTATTCTGTTGTACACATATGGTGATTCTAGCAATGGAAGAAATTATAACAGTGAGATGGAGCCTGTGGCCACTTGACACTTTTGGGGTAGGGAGGGGATGAGCAGTTGAAATACAGGGGATTCTTTGGGATTCGGAGGTTGTCCTGAGTACCGTTGTGGCAACGGATGTAGGCCATTTTAAATCATTCTTTGGAACTGTGTGGGAGAGAGTGTGGTCTACGGTGTGAACTGTGGTCTATGGTTGGTGGCAAGGCCCCAGGAAGTGTAAGTCCATTGAGGGTGGTGGGCCACACTTGTGGGAGATGTTTGTGTGGGATGTGGTGGGAGGTGTGGGAGGTTGGCAACATGGGAATCTCAGTGGGTTCCGTGTAATATTTTAGGTAATCTAAGCACCTCTTAAAATATATTTATATATATATAAATAACATTTTTGTAAGCAAATGCACATATATGCATATATATTTATATATCATTTTGTAAATATTGGTATGTATTGTGAAAATTTTGATTTTTACCCACAATAAAAAATAAATAAATTTTTTAAAAAAAGGTTACATAAATGATGTTGATATGTTGCTCCAGTGACCAAATTATTCCTCTCAGTTCTAAATCTACCCTTCTTTATGATCTTGGAGCTGGACCCTGTGGATACTTCTCCTTTGCCAACTGGCACAATGATGGGCTTTGTCAATAGAAGGCACTGGAAGGACACTGCAAGACTATAGCATAGGTGGTGGCTTTTGTTCCAGGATCCAGACTTTTTTTCCCCTACACTGCAGCTGCTAGCAGATTGGTCTGCAGGAGGCCCAGTCGCATCTGTCAGAAAGAAAGCCGGTCCTGGAAGAAATAAAGCTCACCCGATTATGGAGAAGAAAAGATTTTATTCTCAATCTTGCAAGAAGGGGCACGCAACCAGAACATGTGGCTGGTGCCCCGAATGAAGAAAATGACACAATGTATATCCCTAAGCGTAGCGCGCCATCCCTCCCCTGTTTCCCTGATTGGACGCTTTGGAGGTTATAGCCTATCGGAGAGATCTAACTTTCCCACACAATTTCCCCAGCCTTTGCTTAAACAGTTTCTCTTATCACATTCCAGCAGTTTTGGCCAGTTACTCGCCCTTTCACCAAGCAAGGAATGGGATTTAGTACTGATCTTTGAGTTGTCGTAATTCTTTCTTGCAAGCCCTTTTTAATGGCTGTCGGACCTGGTTTGAGCTGTTTTCCTTTATCCCTGCTTAATTCAGACATAGGTGACTGATGCAATAGCCCACCAAATGGCATTAGTCTTATTCCCCCTGCCCTTTATTACTTTTATGTGAAAACTAAACTTATCCACGTTTCTTACACATCATTCTCCAGCAAGTTGCAGGCATCTTCCAGTGGAGCAACTCTGGCCTGCTGGCAACATCCAGCAAGTTCTGAAACTGTGAAAGGTCTGGGATGTTACTTACATAGCTGTACACACACGTACACACGCTAGCAGAAACACTGGACCTCTGGGTCAGGGAAAAAGACCATTTATTTATTTACAGACCATCTTAGCACTAGTTCCACAAGCCTAAATCCTCCACAGGGTGATGTGATGAGGGCAGCTGTCTCCTGAACAGAATGGGTTTGCACTGCAGAAAATGAACCCCAAAGCTATAAATCTCAGAGTTTATAGATGGCAGCCTCCCCTGAGGAGGAGACAGAGACTTTATTTTTCTAATGTAAACAAATCTTCTCTGAGGAGAGGAAGGAAGGTTCATAGTTTCATTACCCTTTGGAAAGGAATGTAAATGAATGCCTCCAGGGAGATAAACCTGCAAATCTCTTCAGAATTACTTATCCTGAACTTCCCAAACTGGGTTACCTCCTTCACTCATCCTTTAACCCAGGATGCCAGCATACTTTGTCCAGAAGTCTCTGACCTTGCAGAAATATGAAATATGGAAATATTAGTTGTTTTTCAACAGAACTGTGCATATAGCTCTTCCACTCACGTTGCTTTTATTGGAATTCAGCTATACGGCCATGCCTAACTGTAGGGGAGCCTGGGAAATGTAGTTGAGCTGTGTGTTCTGGAAGGAGAGGAAGATTTAGTGACTGCTGTATCTGGAAACAAGTAAGTGGCCTCACCTCTATATAGAGTGGAGAGTTGCCTAGATTTTGTAATTTGATAAGTTTCCAAAAGCCCCCTTAGATCACAAATATTTCCATGTTTCCTCATATGCCTATATGCCACCAGAGGTTCTAAAATGAATCATGTACTTTGTGTATTTTAAAAATCATTCTAAAGCATCTTCTCTTAAAATGATCAAATGACATTTATTTAATGTTCATGAAGCTTAATTAAGGATGGAAAATGAAGTACCAAAAGAAGACAAGGCTGAATTATTTTTTTTTTCATATTTATTTTATTTACTTATTCCCCTCCCCCCATTGTTTGTGGTCACTGTCTGCTCTCTATGTCCATTTGTTGTGCACTCTCTGTGCTTCTCATCTTCTCTTTAGGAGGCACAGGGAACCGAACTTGGAGCCTCTCATGTGGGAGAGAGGCGCTCAATTGCTTGAGCCACCTCTGCTCCCTGCTTTGTTGTGTCTCTCATTGAGTTTCCTCTATGTCTCTTTGTTGCGTCATCTTGTTGTGTCAGCTTGGCGTGCCAGCCCATCGTGCCAGCTTGCTGTCTTGCTCATCTTCTCTAGGAGGCACCGGAAACAAACCTAGGACCTCCCATGTAGTAGGCAGACACCCAAATACTTGAGCCACATTTGCTTCCCTGAATTCTTTTATAACCTGGGAGTAGGGAAAATTATATGTAAAAATTCAGAGGCAAGGTAAGAAGGATTGTTGTATACATTTAAATCTTTGCAGGGAAATAAGCAACAATGTCAAAAGACAAATGATAAACTGTATGTGTTATAACTTGTATCATATACAAAGAGTTAACATCCTTCCCTAAATCTTTGGGAAAAAACTTGATAGAAAAATGCACAAAAGATATGAACATATAGTTTGCAGAAATAAAAATGATCCTTACTATTTGAAAAGATAAAGACTGAAAATCAATGGGCTAATCATACATTTCAACAAGTAAGGAAAAACAGTAAATTAAACCTAAAAGCACAGGATGAAATAAATAATAAATATAACAGCAGAAATTAATAAATAGACTCAATAAAGCAAAAAAGCGGCTACTTTGAAAAGTGCAATAAAACTGAATACTCCAGAGAAGATTAATCAAAGGGAAAAAAGAGAGAGAGAGAAAATACAAATAATCAATACAGAGCATGAAAAAGGAGACATCACCATAGATCCTACCAATATTACAAAGATAATAACAATATGAACATGTTTATGCCCATACATTTGAAAATGCATACAGAATGGGGAAAAAAATGCAACCTACCAAAACTGACACTGATATAAGAAGACATTTTCTAGAAGACATTTAAAAAATACGAAGAGTTCTATGTATCTTAAAGAAATTACATTTGCAATTAACAGCCTTCCCATAAAAAACACTCACAGGCCCAGATAGTTACATTGGTGAAATCTACCAAATATTTAAGGAAGCACTAACACCAATTTTATACAAAATCTTAAAAAAAAAAAAATAGAAACAGAGAAAACACTTTGGTATAGTCAGGGTCCAGTTAGAATATAGAAACCACATCAGTAATCCTTTATGTTTATTTCCTCTGCTCAAATTACCGGTGTAACAAGTGAGACACCAGTATGCCACTCCACCGTTCTCTAAGGGCAGTCTCTTCTGGGTTATGGGATATGTAGTAAGACCAGTTAATTCCATGGACACAGTCCATTTCTGCACTTTCTTTGCTGTGAAATGAGTTCCTGGATCAGAAGCAATGCTGTGCTGAATACCATGATGGTGGATAGGGAAATATGCATAATTAAATATTGTTCTTGATTTTCAGCAACATTAGCCCCGTGGCTATAAGAAAGAAGAGATAATTTTAGGGTTGTCATGGAAGCTTTCTGGTTCTCAGACTGTAACATGGAGCTGAGAGCTAAAAGATCTGAGCTTACTATTTTCTTTCTGTAAGGGCTCCAGAACACTCAGGAAAATCGACCGTCACTACTGTCAGAGTCGAGTGCGACAGCTTGAGCTCCCAAGGTGCTTGCTTTCTTAGGCACTTCCTCACAATCAACCCCAGGTATTAGTTTAATTAATTGTGATGCCACTGTATGCCATGGATTCCCAGTCTCCCATTTCCCATTGTCAAGGAGCTCCGCACTGTGCTTAAACCCAAGAGAATGAGCAAACCATTCCCCTCCATCACTGAGGATCTGTCTCCTGGGATCACTCCCTGTATGAATTCTGTATCAGGCAGGGTCTATTTAGGTGATGAAGCCACACCAGTAATTTTAACAGGTGTCCCCAACAATATTTTAATATAAATAATTAACTAGTACATTATTAACTAGTAAAGAAGTAAAAGAAGACTTTAAAAATGCAAAAATAGGGAGGCAGATGTGGCTCAAGCAGTTGGGCACCCACCTACCACACAGGAGAGCCAGGGTTTTGTTCCCAGTGCCTCCTAGGGAAGACAAGTAAACAGTGAGCTGACGTGATGGGCTGGCATGGTGAGCTGATGCAATAAGATGTTGCAACAAGGAGACACAATGAGGAGACACAACAAGAGACACAATAAGTAGGGAGCTAATGTGGCTCAAGTGATTGGGCACCTCTCTCCGACATGGGAGGCCCTGGGTTTGGTTCCTAGTGCCTCCTAAAAAGAAGATGAGCAGACACAGAGAGCAGACAGCGAGCACAAACAATGATGGGGGCGGGGGCGGGGGATAAAGAAAGAAAGTAAATCTTAAAAAAAAAAAAAGCAAAAATAGCAAAAGGAAGGTAGCAGCTATTACCTCTGGGACAAAGGAAGCATAGACAAAAATTAAAAAGGGATAAGAACTTAGAAGAGTCCCCTCCACACAAGGCTAGCATTTAGACCTTGTTGGAGAGGGTGAAGCTGCTACAGGAATATGTAGTCTGTCAGTAGCAAAGAAATTTTTCAGAGGGTCTAACTGGAGTTCATCTGCAGGAAGTGGCCCAATGATAGTAGAGAAGCTTGCTGGATGGTGCCAGCAGGCCAGAGGTGGTCCGCTGGAAGATGCCTGCTGTGTGATCTAGCAACTTGCTGGAGAATGATGCCACTGGGCCTTCTGTACACAATTCTGCAAGTGGCTGCAGAAAAATACCTGGAACAAAAGCCACCACCTATGCTATCGTCTTGCAGTGTCCTTCCAGTGCCTTCTATTGACAAAACCCATCATTGTGCCAGCTGGCAAAGGAGAAATATTTACAGGGTCCAGCTCCAGGATCATAAAGGAGGGCAAAGAAAGGTAGATTTAGAACTGAGAGGAATAATTTGGTAACTGGAACCACTTCTCAATATCTTTTATGTAAACCTTTTAAAAAGGGGTGGAAAAGAACATTACAAGGAAAGAAATTTAAAGGCCAATCTCACTCAAGAATCATGTCAAAATGCTAAACAAAATATTGGTAATCAAGGACTGTAAGATTGTTTTAACATTCCAAACCCAATTAATGTTATTATAGAAAATTAAGAAATTATTGTTACTTTTCCTAAGAGTCATATTGGTATTGTGGCTTTGTAAAAGAAGGTCCTTATCCTTAGGAAACACATTCAAAATTATTTAGGGGTGTAGCAGTTTGATATTGTTTATGAAATCCAAAAATAGATATTGGATTATGTTTGTAAACTAGTTTGTTCCTCTGGGCATATTAGATTATATTGGACTCAGAGGTTTCACTTTTACTTGATTAAATAATGATTAAGGCTTTGATTGGGCCACATCAGTTGGATGTGGAGTCCCTGCCCCCTTAGTGGGCAGGGACTCACAGAGAAATTGCACCACAGAGAAGGGAGGTTGGACTTTTGATCCTGGAGCCTGGGAAGTAAATATACAGAGAAGGAGATCCGTGAGGAAGGAGAGAAGGCTTCGTTAGACACGGCAGAGGCCCTGGGAAGAGAGGCAAGTCATTCACCTGACAGTTTACAAATGGCCTTGTGGAGAGAGAAGAGCAGCTGAGCCCAGAGAAAAATGACCCCCCGGGAAGAGAGGAACACAGGAAGCCTGAACCCTTGCAGAGGTCGGCAGCCATCTTGATCCAACAAGTGGCAACAGACTTTGGTGAGGGAAGTAACTCATGCTTTATGGCCTGGTAACTATAAGCTTCTACCCCAAATAAATACCCTTTATAAAAACTAACCGATTTCTGGTATTTTGCATCAGCACCCCTTTGGCTGACTAATACAAGGGGTTAAAAAGGTTGTGATGATTGCAATCAATTTTGTTTTTAACAGTTTTATGAGATATAATTCATACCATGCAATTCATCCATTTAAAGTGTACAATACATTGGCATTTTTTTTATATTCACAGAGTTGTGCAACCATCACTACCATCAATTTTAGAACATTTAGAAACCCCATACCCTTTAGCTGACACCTGAATTTCACCAAATCCCTCACCCCCCTTGGGAAGCGGCTGTGGCTCAATTGATTGGGCTCCCGTTTACCATATGGGAGGCCCCGGGTTCAATTCCCGGGGCCTCCTGGTGAAGGCAAGGCAGCCTGTGCGGCACAGTGAGCTGACACAGCAAGATGACACAACAAAAGGAGACAAGCAGACACAGAAAAACGTGCAGCAAATGGACACAGAGAGCACAAGCAGCAAGGGGGGGGGGGATAAATAAATAAATAAAAATAAATCTTAAAAAAAAAAAAACCCTCACCTCCAGTCTTAGGAAAAGACTCATCTACTTTCTGTCTATATGGATTTGCCTATTCTGAACATGACATTTCATACAAATGAATCATACAATAGGTGGCCTTTTGTGCACTTAGCATAATGTTTTCAAGGTAAATCCATGTTGTAGCATGTATCAGAACTTCAATTTTTAAAAAAGATTTATTTTTTCATTTTTCTTTATTTATCCCCCTTCCCCCAGATGGTTCTCTTGTCTGTCTGCTCGGCTTTTCTAGGAGGCACCAGGAACCGAACCCCAGACCTCCCATATGACAGGCGAGTGCCGAAGGACTGAGCCACATCTGTGTCTCGTGGGATGTGACGTCTGCTGGTTTATAGCCTCTGCTTGTTGTGACGGGGAGGAGTCTACCTCGTTGCTGAAGGGCAGAGTCTAGCTCTGTTGCGGAGGTGTCTACAGGAGGCGTTTAGCTCTGTTTCGGTGGCATCTAGCTCTGTTGCAGAGCAAGGCAGTGTCTGCTCTGCTCATCTTCTTTTTTTAGAAGGCACCGGGACTGAACCCAGGACCTCCCATGTGGTAGGCAGGTGCCCAAGTGGTTGAGCCACAACTGCTTCCCTCCATTTCTCTTTTATGGCTGAATAATAGTCATTGTATGGATACAATACAACATTTTACTTATCTATTCATCAGCTGGTGGGCATTTGGGTTATTTCCACCTTTTGAATGTTATGAATAATGTTGCTATGAATATTGAACTGAAGATATGCTTTAAATTTGGGGGGCATATACCTAGGAGTCGAAATTCTGGGTCATATGCTAATTCTATGTTTGACCTTTGAGGAATCGCCATACTGTTTTCCAAAGCAGCTGCTCCATTTTACATTCCCACTAGCAGTGTATGGGGTTTGCGATTTCTCCACATCCTTGCCAATGCTTGTTATTATCTATCTTTTAATTATAGTCTATCCAGTAGGCATGAAGTGACATCCCATTGTGGTTTTGATTTGCATTTCGCTGATGGCTAATGATGTTGGACATCTTTTCATGTGCTTATTGGCCATTTGTAGGTCTTCTTTGGAGGATTGGCTTCTTAGATTCTCTTCCTATTTCTTCATTAGGCTATTTTTCTTTTTATTAATGAGTTCTAAGAGTTCTTTATAGATTCTGGAAACAAATCCCTTATCAGATATATGATTCACAAATATTTTCTCCCATTCTGTAGGTTTTCTTTTCACTTTTTGATAGTGTCCTTGGATACACCAAAGCTTTTAATTTTGATCATGAATAGTTTATTTATTCTTTGGTGGCTTATGCTTTTCCTGTCATATCTAAGAAAGAATTTCTAAATCAAAGGTCACAAAGATTTACCCTTTTTCTCTTCTAAGAGGTTTATAGTTTTAGCTTTTACATTTAAAACTTTGATCTCTTTTGGGTTAATTTTTGTGTATGATATGAGGTAGAGGTCCAACTTCATTCTTTTCCATCTGGATATTCAGTTGTCCCAGCACCATTTGTTGAAAAACCTATTCTTCCCCCACCCCCCACCCCCACCCCCACCCATTGAGTTGTTTTGGCACCCTTGTGGAAAATCAGTTGATTATAATGTGAAGACTTATTTCTGGATTTAATTCTATCCCATTGATCTATATGTATATCTTTACACCAGTATCACACTGTTTTGATTTCTGTTGTTTTGTAGAAAGTTTCAAAATTGGAAAATATGAGTCCTCCAACTTTGTTCATGTTTTTCAAGATTGTTTTAATTTTCCTGAGTTCCTTGAATTTCTGTATGAACTTTGGGACCAGTGTGTGAATTTCTGCCAAGAAGTTACCTGGAATTTTGATAGGGAATGTGTTGAATCTGTAGATCAATGTGGGGCTTATTGTCATCTTTACAATAAGTCCTCCAATCCATAAACAGGAAATATATTTCCAATTTTAGGTCTTCTTTAATTTCTTTCAACAATATTTTCTAGTTTTCAGAGGACAAGTCTTGTACCTCCTTAATTACATTTATTTCTAAGTGTTTTATTCTTTTTGATGCTATTGTAAATAATTTTCTTATTTCATATTTAGATTGTTCATTGATAGTGTATAGAAATACAGTTGATTTTTGTACATTGATCATGTATCCTGCAACCTTGCTGAACTTTTTTTAGTGGATTCTTTAGGATTTTCTATCTATAAGATCATGTTGTTTGCAAGTAGTTTTACTTCTTCCTTTCCAATCTGGCTGTCTTTCATTTCTTTTACTTGCTTAATTGGCTGGCTAGAATCTCCAGTATAAGTTGAATGGAAGTGATGAGAACAGACTTCTTTGTCTTGTTCCTGATGTGGGGATGGGTTGGGGAGGGGGGAGGATGGGGAGTAGAGATTGGGTGGAATATTCTTTCACCATTAAGTACCATGTAAGCTGTAGGTTTTTGTAGATACTCTATCATGTTGACAAAGTTCCCTTCTATTCCTAGTTAGTTGAGTGGTTTTGTTTTGTTTTTCATAAAAAGGTGTTGGTTTTGTCAAATGATTTTCTGAGTCTATTAAGATGATCATTTGGGTTTTGTTTTTTATTCCATTGGTATGGAGTATTACACTAATTGATTTTCAGATATTAAACTAACCTTGGGTTCCTGGGGTAAAAGCCAGTTGGTTATGGTATACAATCCTCTTAATATGCTGCTGGATTGTTTGTAAGTATTTTGTTTAGGATTTTTGTCTTTATATTCATAAGGGATATTTATATTTTTCTTTTCCTGTGCTGTTGTTGTCTGGTTTTGGTCTCAAGGTAATACTTGCCTCATAGAAAGCATTAGGAAGTGTTCCCACTTCATCTATGTTTTGGAAGAGTTTGTGAAGAATTGTTATTTATTCTTCTTTAAATGTTTGGTTAGAATTCAACGAGTACGACTAGTGAAGCCATCTGGGTTTGGGTTTTCCTTTGTGAGGAGGATTTTTGTTTGTTTGTTTTGTTTTTCACTGATTCAATGTCTTTACTTGTTTTAGGTGTATTCAGATTTTTGTTTCTTCATGAGTCAGTTTTGGTAGTTTATGTCTTTCTAGGAATTTATGTACTTCATGTAGCTTATCTAATTTATTGGCATATAGTTTTTCATAGTATTCCCTTGTAACTTTTTATTTTCTAAGGTTGTTAGTAATGTCTCTTCTCTGTTTCTGATTTTAATAATTTCATTCTTCTCTTTTTTTTCTTGGTCAGTCCATCTAATAGTTTGTCAATTTTGTTCATCTTCTCAAAGAACCAACTTTTGGTTTCATTCATTTTCTCCACTGTTCTTCTATTATCTATTTTATTTATTTCTGTTCTAATCTTTATTCTTTCTTTCCATCTCCTTGTTTTAGGTTTAATTAGCTCTTTTTCCAGTGTCTTGAAGTAGAAAGTTAAGTTACTGATATGAGATATTTCTTCTTCTTAAAATAGGCATATACAACTATAACTTTCCCTATGAGTAATGCTTTAACAGCATCCCATAAGTTTGGTATGTTGTGACTTAATTTTCATTCCTCTCAAAATATTTTCTAAATTCTCTTCTGATATCTTCTTGGATCCACTGGTTATTTAGGAGTTCATTTTTAATTCCATATTTGAATTTCCCATATTTGTTTTTGTTTCTGCTTTCCAATTTTATTTCACTGTTGTCAGAGAACATAGTTTTTATAAATTCAATCTTTTAAAATCTATTGAGGCCTGTTATATTGCCTAGATATGGACTATTCTGGAGATGTGTCTTGCTTATTTCACTGAGCATAATACTTTCAAGGTTCTTCCAGGTTGCAGTATGTCTCTAAACTTCATTCTTTCTTATGGCCAAATAATATTCCATTGTGTGTATGTACCACATTTTTTAAATCCATTCATTTGTTGATGGACACTTGGGTTGTTTACACATTTTGGCTATTGCGGATGCTGCTGCTAATGCTGCTATAAACATTGGTGTGCAAGTATCTGTTTGATACCCTGTTTTCACTTTCTTTGGGCATAACCATATCATAATTATATATTTAACTTTTTGAGAAACTGCCATATTGATTTCCACAGTGGCTTCACTATGTTATTTTCTGTTTTTTAAATAATAGCCATCCTTGTGAGTGTGAAGTGGTAGCTCATTGTGGTTTGATTTGCATTTTCCTAATGGCTAATGATGTTGAGTATCTTTTTATAGGTTTATTGGCCATTTGTATATCTTCTTTGGAAAAAGTCCATTCAAGGCCTTTGCCCATTTTTAAATTGGGTTGTTTGTCCTTTTGTTGTTGCATTGTAAAAATTCTCTATATATTCTGGATATTCAACCCTTATCTGATATATGATTTGCAACTATTTTCTCCCATTTTATAGGTGATCTTTTTACTTTCTTAATAATGTCCTTTGGGGTACAGAGGTTTTTAAAATTTTGATGAATTTAAATGCATCTTTTTTTTTCTTTCTTTCTTTCTTTTCTTGTTTGTGCTTTTGGTGTCATATCTAAGAATTTATTTCTGAGTCCCAGATAATGAAGTCACCTCTATTTTGAAAGATTGTCTGGCCAGATAATGTTTTTTTGGTTGACAATTTTTTTCTTTCACACTTCGAATATGTCTCCTCACTGACTGGCTGTCATTGTTTCTGATGAGAAATCAGCTGTTAGACTTATTGAAGTTGCATTGTAAGTGGTGAGGTATTTGTTTGTTTGTTTGTTTGTTTGTTTGTTTGTTTGTTTTTTAGGTGCAGGGGCCAGGACCTCGTAATTCAGGAAGCTGTCACTTAACTGCTGAGCCACATTGGCTCCCCTGACTTTTTTTTTTTTTTTTTCCATTTATTTTGCTTGTTGTTTGTTTTTTTGTTTTTAGGAGGCACTGAGAACCAAACCAAGGGCCTCCCATGTGGGAAGAAGGTGCTCAACTGCTTGAGCCACATCCACTCCCTCGTGTTATTTTTAATTGTTGCAGATCTTTGCATTTATACTACTTGGAGATTGTTGAGCTTCTTGAATGTGTAGATTAATGTTTTTGATCAAATTTGGGGAAATTTTCAACCATTATTTATTCAAATACTTTTAAAATTCCTTTCTCTCTTTCCTTTCTTTCTGGTACTACCATTATATGTATATTGATGCTATTAATGGTGTCCAGCATTTCTCTGAGGCTCTGTCCATTTTTCTCCATTCTTTTTTTCCTCTCTGTTCTTTGGCTTGCATAACTTCTATTGATCTAATTATTTCTTCTTCCAGTTCAAAACTACTGTTGAGCCCCTCCTGTGAATTTTTTCTTCCAATTATTATACTTTTCAATTACAGAATTTCCGTTTGGTTATTTTATAATTTCTATCTCTTTATGGACATTTTCTATTTGACAAGACCTTTTCTTCATACCTTCCTTTACCTCTTTAAGTGTTGGTTCCTTTAGTTCTTTGTACACATAGGTAATGGCTACTTTGAAGTCACTATTCTGATAACACCAATGTTGTAGTTGGGCAGTTTGATGTAATTATGAATTCCAAAAATATAATTGGATCATGCTTGTAAACTGATCTGTTAATCTGGGCATGATTGAGTTATGATTAGGGCGTTGACTGGGCCATGCATGTCAGTAGGGCATTGAGCCCCATCCCTTGGTGAGTGGGGAATCGAATATAAAAGGCAAGGCAAGAACAGAGTTGAAGGAGTTTTTGAGAAGCAGTTTTGATATTGGAGAGAAGGCCCCAGAAGAAGAGAAGCGAGCCGTTCGCCTGATAGTCTACAGCTGACCTTGTGGAGGAAACTGGAGCTAAGCCTGGAGAGAAATGCAGCCCTGGGAAGAGAGGAACCCAAGAAGCCTGAACCCTGGCAAACGTTGGCAGTTGTCTTGCTCCAACATGTGGCAATGGACTTTGGTGAGAGAAGAAACTTACGCTTTCTGGCCTGTTAACTGTGGACTTCTACCCCAAATAAATACCCTTTATAAAGACCAACCCATTTTTGGTATTTCACATTAGCACCCCTTTGGCTGACTAATACAACCAACATTGAGTTCTTCTCACAGGCAGTTTTTGTTGCCTGCTTTCCCCCCTGTGCATGGATCACAATTTTCTGTGTCTTTGCATGTCTCACAATTTTTTGTGAAAAACTAGACATAATAGATAATATATTGCAGCATATCTGGATTCTGGTCCCCCACTACCAGGGCTTGTGACTTTTGTTTGTTTATGTATTTAGTGACTGGATGGACTATTTTAGTCAAGTCCATTTTCCCTGCAGTGTGAAGCCTCTGATGCTACTTAGCAGGTTCAGCCTTAAGCATGTGGATAGTCACCCTGAGATGAAAATGGTTTTGGAAGGCTTCTCTCACTAGTTTTTTTTTTCTGATCACAGTCAGCTGTTAGGCTTCATTAATTTGCTTGCTGATTGCTCTATTATTTTCAAAAAACAGTGCCCTGGGGCATAAATTGCTCCATAGATTGATCCAATTAAATTAAGTCTCCTTTTCAGGGGTCATTTTTGAGGCCACTGTTTGAGGTTTGTTATTTCTCAAGGAGGGCTTTTTTTTTTTTTTTTTTTGAGGTTCTCAGGATTGAACCCAGAACCTCATACTTGGAAAGCTGGTGCTCAACCACTGAGCCACATTGGCTTGCCTGAATTGGGTTTTTTATTTGTTTTCCTTCTTTTTTGTTTCTGTTTTTTTTTTTCAGAAGGCACCGGGAACCGAACCTGGGACCTCCCATGTGGGAGGCAGGTGCTCAACTGCTTGAGCCACATCTGCTTCCTTTTCTTTTCTTTAAAAAAATTTTTTTGGTAGAGAAGTTGTAAGTTTACAGAAATATTATGCATAAAATACATAAAATGCAGAGTTCCCCTATACCATCCTATTATTAAAACCTTTCATTAGTATGGTACATTTGTTATAATTCATGAAAGAAGAGTTTTATAATTGTGCTATTAACTACAGTCTATCATGTACAATAGGGTTCACTGTGTTGTACAGTCCTATATTGTTGTTTTTTAAATTTTTAATTCTAGTAACATATATGTGACTTAAAATTTCCCCTTTTAACCACATGCAAATATATTTCAGAGCTGTTAATTGCTTTCACAATGTTATGCTACCATCACCACCATCCATTACCAAAACTTTACAATCAATCCAAATCAAAACTGTGTACAATGTAAGCATTAACTCCCCAATCACTACTCCTAACCCAGCCCCTGGTAACCTTTTTTCTAGATTTTAGAGAAACTGTGAGTTTGCTTATTCTAATTATTTCATAGCAGTGAGATCATACAATATTTGTCCTTTTGTGTCTGGCTTATTCCACTCAACATGATGGCTTCAAGGATCATCCATTTTGTCACATGAATCAGAACTTCATTTCTGTTTTTTTATCAAAAATGTTTGCCTTTATTGAGAGAAAACTGTGAGGACTGTTTAAAAACATTTTCCCCCCTAAGGAGGGTATATATTTATTTATTTATAATATGATCACGGAAAACAATTTGATTCAAGATTTATGCAATAACAATAGGGAATGTCTTCTCTGGTTCACAATAGTCATTTCCCAGCATTTTAAAAAATAAATCAGTTTTATTGATATATTAATAAAGCATAAATCTATCCAAAGTGTACAATCAATGGTATTCTGTACAATCACATAGTTGTGCATTCATCACTTCAATCATTTTTAGAGCATTTTCATTATTCCAATAATAATAATAAACAACAAACAAATAAACTCATCACCTCTCAATCTCCCTATGCTTCCCCTGCTGTACAATGCTGCTATTCTGTTTCTGTCTCTCTAGTTTATTTGTATTTATAATTTGTAAAAACATTCTTATATAGGTAATATCACCCATATTCATTTTTTACATGAGGTTTCACTATGTTATACAGTCCCATGTTATGTTTTTTAGCTTTCCTGCTACAAATACACAGGACCTTAGACTTATCCTTTCAACCACTGTCATACTCATATAATGGCTCTGATAGTTACAAACACTATGATGTGCTCTCACCATTTCCATTCATTTCCAAAGATTTACAAACAATCTTTTTACCAACTCTGCAAATTAACCCTCAGCTTTCCATTCTCTACCCTCATTCTATTTTCTGTTAACCTATATTCTAATTATTGACTTCATGAGTTTACACAACATATTTAGTTCATAATAATGCAGTCATACAGTATTTGTCCTTTTGTGTTTGGCTTGCTTCACTCAACATAATGCCCTCCAGGTTCACCCATTTTGTCATATGCTTCACGACTTCATTTCTTCTTACCGCTGCATAATATTCCATTGTGTGTATACACCACAATTTGTTTATCCATTTATCAGTTGATGAAGACTTGGGTTGTTTCCAACTTTTGGCTATCTTGAATAAGCTGCTATGAACATTGGTGTGCAGGTGTCTGTTCGTGTCACTGCTCTCAGTTCTTCTGGGTATATACCTAGTAATGGTATTTCCGGGTCCCATGGCAAGTCTATATTCAACTTCCTTAGGAACTACCAAATAGTCCTCCATGGTGGCTGTACCATTCTACATTCCCACTAGCAGTGAATAAGCATTCCTGTCTCTCCACATCCTCTCCAAGACTTACAGTTTTCCAACTTTTTAATAGTGGTCAGTCTAATATATATGAAATGATAGCTCATTGTAGTTTTGATTTGCATTTCCCTAATCGCTATTGATGTTGAACAGTTTTTCATGTGCTTTTTCGCTATTTGTATTTCTTCTTTGGACAAATGTCTTTTCAAGTCTTTGCCCAATTTTGATTGGGTCATTTGTCTTTTTATTGTTGAGTTGTAGCATCTCTTTATATATCATGGATATTGAACCCTTATTTGATATGTGATTGTCAAATATTTTCTCCCATTGGGTCGGTTGTCTTTTCACTCTTTTGACAAAGTCCTTTGAGGTGCAAGTGTTTAATTTTGAGGAGGTCCCATTTGTCTATTTTTTTCTTTCTTTGCTCATGATTTGGGGGTAAGGTTTAAGAAACTACCACCTACTACAAGATCTTGAAGATGTTTTCCTACATTTTCTTCTAGACGATTTATGGTTGTCGCTTTTATATTTAGGTCCTTGGTCCATTTTGAGTTACTTTTTGTATATGGTGTGAAATAAGGGTCCTCCTTCATTCTTTAGCCTATGGATATCCTGTTTTCCTAGTACCATTTGTTGAACAGACTACTCTTCCTCAATTGTGTGGTCTTGGCACCCTTGTCAAAAATCACTTGGCCATAGTGAATAATGCAGCTATGAAAACTGGTGTGCATATATCTGTTCATGTCCCTGCGTTCAATCTTCTGGGTATATACCCAGCAGTGGGATTGCTGGATCACATGGCAGTTCTATAGTTAGCTTCCAGAGGAACCACCAAACTGTCTGCCACAATGGCTGCAGCATTCTAGCATTCCCACCAGCAGTGGATAAGTGTTCCCTTTCCTCCCCATCCTCTCCAACACTTATAGTCCTCTGTTTTTTTTAATAGTCACCAGTCTAATGGGTGTAAGATGATAGCTCATTGTTGTTTTGATTTGCATTTTCCAAATAGCTAGTGATGTTGAGATCTTTTCATGTGCTTTTTACCCATTTATATCTCTTCTTTGGCGAAGTATCTATTCAAATCTCTTGCCCATTTTTAAATAGCTTGTTTGTCTTTTTATATTCAAGATGTAGGATTTCTTTATAGATGCTGGATATTAGGCCCTTATTGGTTAGAAGTTTACCAAATATGTTCTCTCATTGAGTAGGCTGCCTTTTCACTTTCTTGACAAACTCCTTTGAAGCACAAAAGTTTTTAATTTTCTTTTAAAGATTTATTTTATTTATTAATTCCCCTCCCTCCTTGTTTGCACTCACTGTCTGCTCTTTGTGTCCATTTGTCGTGTGCTCTCTGTACCTTGCTACTCTTCTCTTTTTGTGGCACTGGAACCAAACCTGGAACCTCCCATGTGGAAGAGAGGTGCTCAATCACTTGAGCCATCTCAGCCTCCTAGTCTGTTGTGTCTCTCATTTTCTCCCTTCTTTGTGTCTCTTTGTTGCATAATCTTGTTGCATCAGCTTGCTGAGCCTGCCCATTACACCAGCTCGTCTGCTCCAGGAGGCACCGGGACCTGAACCTGGAACCTCCCTTGTGGTAGGCAGGAGCTCAATCACTTGAGCCACACCTGCTTCCCAAAAGTTTTTAATTTTGAGGAGCTCCCATTTATTTATTTTTTCTTCCATTGCTTGTGCTTTGGGTGTAAAGTTTATGAAATCATTTCCTACCACAAGATCCTTTGGATGCTTCCCTACATTATATTCTTGGAGCTTATGGTCTTGGCTCTTATATTTAGATCTTTGATCCATCTTGAGTTAATTTTTGTATAGGGCATTAGATGGTGATCCCCTCTCATTCTTTTGTATATGGATATCCAGTTCTTCAAGCACTGTTTGTTGAAAAGGCCATTCTCTCCCAGTTGAGTGGGCTTGGTGGCTTTTTGAACATCAGTTGACCATATATGCAAGGATCTATATCAGAACTCTCAATTCTGTTCCATTGGTCAGCATCTCTGTCCTTGTGCCAATACCATGCAGTTTTGACCAGCGTAGCTTTGTACTATATTTTAAAGTCAGGTAGTGTGATTCCTCCAATTTCATTTTTCTTTTTCAATACATTTTTGGCTATTTGGAGCCCCTTTCCCTTCCAAAATTGGAAGCAACTCAAATGTCTATCAACAGATAAATGGATAAGCAAACTGTGGTATATACATACAATGGAATATTACCTAGCTGTAAGAAGGAAAGCAGTATTAAAACGCAGGATAACATGGATGAATCTTGAAGCCCCACACAATAAACAAGAAAATATTAAACTCCCATCCTAGGGAGTCCTTCTGTTTTCTTAATTAGAGGGACAAGAATCCTTCAAGAACATAAGCAGTGCCTAATAAAAGAAAACAGACCAATATGTCAATGCCACAATATTATTGCAAGTAACTATGAATCTGATTCTTCAAAAATTGAAACTTAGTGGTTACCATAGGTTCTGAGGGAGGAGAGGGAAGAATAGAATAGATGGAACATAGGGCATTAGAATTGTTCTGCATGATCTTGCAAATACAGATACAGGCCATTTTAAAAACCTATAAAAGTGTATGGTCCAAAATATAAATCATAATGTAAACTATTGACCATGGTTAGTAGCAATGCTTCAGTATTTGTACATCAATTGTAACAAATGTATTGCCTGCATGTAAAATATTATTAATAGGGGAGAGTGGAAAAGGGGGAGGGTGTGGGTTATAATGGGAATCTCCTATATTTTCTAGGTGACTTTTCTGTAACCTAAAGATTCTTTGAAGATATTTTTTCTGAAGAGGTCTTGGATCACAGAAGGGTCACAACTGTGGCAGGGGAGTATCACTGTTGCAGGGTGTTGGTGATGGGGGGATGTGTGGGGAGGAGTGCACCTGGGGCATGTCTCTAAGGCATATGAATATGTTCAAGTGGTCATGAGGCTTTGTCTCGGTAGGTGGAGACCCACACAATAACTGAAAGAATATTGAATTCCCATTCTGGGGAGTTCTGCTACATTCTCTAATAGAATGGCAAGAATCCCCTGAGTACAAGGGTAGTGCCTAGTGAAGGAAGACAGACTATTATGCCAGGCCCTTGATATTGATGATTGTACTTTTCTTGTAAAATTGAAACTTAGCCTGGTATTATATATTGCCTAAGAGTTATCTCCTGAAAGCCTCCTTGTTGCTCAAATGTGGCCTCTCTCTAAGCCAAATTCAGCATATAAATGCAGTACCTTCCCCTGGCATGGGACATGACTCCCGGGGATGAGCCTTCCTGGCACTGAGGGATTATTACCAAGTGCCAACTAACAATGCATCCAGAAAAAGACTTTGACCCAAAGGGAGAAATGTTAAATACAAATGAGTTTTTATGGCTAAGAGATTTCAAAGTGAGTCAGGAGGTCATTCCAGAGTTTACGCTTATGCACATCTCAGCAGGATCTCATTGAGTGATCTCATTGACAGTAAACAGTGCCTCAAACAGTGGAACTCCTAAGGGCTCTAGAGACATCCAGACACTATAAGCAAGGCAGACAAGCTCAGGAATTCAGCACCCTGTCAGTGGGCCTTACTGTGGAATTTATGCACCACAGGGTAACAGAGTTAGACTCATTTATAGTTTCCCTACACATGGCTCTTCTGCCCCTTTTATTTGAATCTATAATTATCACTATACTTGTTAAGTATATGTCCCAGAGACATAAATCTTTGGTCCATTCATGTGCCGGTTTAGCCCTGAATCTCAGCAGAGTTGCAACACCTACTGTCCTGTTATTGGACTCATCCAGGACAACTAACAAGGAGATGATAATGGACAACACCTATGCCAAGGAACAGAGAGTATCTGCAACTGCAAGCAAGACAGTTCCATTCATCTACCCCATGGGACCTAAGCCCCATCTCAATTAGAAACAGAGCAGGCATCACCATCCCCAAATCCTCAAGATTGGGTAATGAACAATGGACTAAAGTAGACTTATTATTATTCTATTATAGACTTATTCTAAAGACAGTGGCCACCAGAGGTTCTGAGGGTAGGGAGAAGGAAGAATAGGTGTAATATGGGGGCATTTTTGGGACATTGGAATTGTACTGCATGACATTGCAATGATGGATACAGGCCATTATATATTTTTTGTCATAACCTACAAAATTGTGTGGGATAGAATATAAACTATAATATAAACTGTAGTCTATGGTTAGTAGCAATGCTTCAATATGTGTTCATCAATTGTAACAAATGTACCACACTAATGAAGGATGTTGTTAATGTGGGAAAGTATGGGAGGGTGAGGAGGGTGGGGCATATTGGAATCCCCTGTATTTTTTTTTAATCTTTTTAAAAATTTTTATTTATTTATTTATTTATTTATTATTTCAGATTCCATGTTACAACTAACCTTTATTTATTTATTTTATTTTTTAATTAATTTATTTTTTATTGTGGGTAAAAATCAAATTTTTCACAATACATACCAATATTTGTAAAATGATATATAAATATTTATGCATATATGTGCATCCCCTGTATTTTTAATGTAACATTTATGTAATCCAAAGCTTCTTTAAAAATGAAAATTAATTGGCCATGGGAAAAAGACTTGAAAAGACATTTGTCGAAGGAAGAAATATAAATGGCAAAGAAACACATGAAAAAATGCTCAACATCATTAGCGATTAGGGAAATGCAAATCAATAACTACAATGAGATATCATTTCATATCTATTAGAATGACCACTATTAAAAAGTTGGAAAACTGTAAGTCTTGAAGAGGATGTGGAGAGATAGGAATGCTTATTCACTGCTGGTGGGAATGTAGAATGGTACAGCCATCATGGAGGACTATTTGGCAGTTCCTAAGGAAGTTGAATATAGACTTGCCATGGGACCGGCAAAACCATTACTAGGTATATACCCAGAAGAACTGAGAGCAGTGACACGAACAGACACCTGCACACCAATGTTCATAGCAGCATTATTCAAGATGGCCAAAAGTTGGAAACAACCCAAGTCTTCATCAACTGATGAATGGATAGACAAATTGTGGTGTATACACACAATGGAATATTATGCAGCAATAAGAAGAAATGAAGTCGTGAAGCATATGACAAAGTGGGTGAACCTGGAGGGCATTATGTTGAGTGAAGCAAGCCAAACACAAAAGGACAAATACTGTATGACTGCATTATTATGAACTAAATATGTTGTGTAAACTCATGAAGTCAATAATTAGAATATAGGTTAACAGAAAATAGAATGAGGGTAGAGAATGGAAAGCTGAGGATTAATCTGTGCAGAACTGGTAAAAAGGTTGTTTGTAAATCTTTGGAAAGGAATGGAAATGGTGAGAGCACATCATCATGTGTGTGACTAGCAGAACTATTATATGGGTATGACAGTGGTTGAAAGGGAAAGTCTAAGGACAAGGAGGAAAGCTTAAAATGTAACATGGGACTGTATTACATAGTGAAATCTCCTGTGAAATATGAATATGGGTGATAATGCATATATAAGAAAGTTTTTACAAAATATAAACACAAGTAAACTAAAGAGAAGAAAAAAGAATAGCAGCTATGTATGGCAGGGGAAGCACAGAGAGACTGAGAAGTGATGAGTTTTTTGTTTGTTTTTCTGTTATTATTATTATTACTCAAATAATGAAAACACTCTAATAATGATTTAAGTGATGAATGCACAACTGCGTGACTATACCAAATACCATTGATTGTACCCTTTGAGTGGATTTATGCTTTATTACTATATATTTAAAAAATTGATTTGTTAAAAAAACAAACATAAAAATCATTTGGCCATAAATGTGAGGGTCTATTTCTAAATTCTGAATTCTTTCCCATTGATCTATCTTGTGCCAGTACCATGCTGTTTTGACCACTGTAGCTTTGTAATAAGGTTTAAAGTGAGGAAGTGTGAGTCCCCCAACTTTGTTCTTCTTTTCAAGTTTTGGCTATTTGGGGATCCTACCCTTTGATAACTGGCATTTCCATTTTGGCAAAGTAGGCTGTTGGAATTTTTATTCAGATTGCATTGAATTTTTCAATCATTTTGGATAGACTCGACATCTTAACAATATTTAGTCTTCTAATCCATGAGCATGGAATGTACTTCCATTTATTTGGGTCTTTTAAAAATTTATTTTAGCAAAGTTTTGTGGTTTTTCATATATAAGTACTTTACATCCTGTGTTAAAGCTTTTCCTAGATATTTGATTCTTTTAGTTGTTATTGTAAATGGAATTTTTTTCTTGATTTCCTCAGGGTTAGGGGCTTTTCTTAACTTTCTCTTTCTCAGTTCTCTTTGGTAAATCATCTAGCCTGTGGTTTAGTTTGTATCTCTCACAAAGCTATTAGCCTCCCCTTAACTGCTTTCCACTAAAACCTCCAATTGTTTTTAGACGGCCCTTAGTGTTGAGACGGCCCTTAGTCTTGATCTTCCCACACTCAGTTTCAAATAAAGTCACTTCCTTTGGGGAGAGCTTCTGAACTCTCTGTTTTATGGCCTGCCTATACCTCTGATCAAAAGTTCTAAGCTACAGTTCTGTGACTAGGGGCAGGACAGTGGTGTACTTCTCTGAGTAACAGCTCTGTTTTAGCAGCAGGGTAGCAAGGTGTTTGGCCTCTGACCTTCTAAGCTTGCCTCTCCTGGCAAGGAATCTCTGCCGTATGATGGATAAGTGGGGGTGAGGGCCCCTGGGGCCCCAGTATTCTCAGTGTGCCATGCCTGCAGTACAGCTTGCATCCTACAAGTTGGAGCTGAGTGGAAAAGGAGTTCCTGACCTCTAGGCTGCACTCACCTGGAATTTAGTCTCTGGAACAGGTAGCCAGAAGGGATGAAAATTGCTGGCAATTTGAGCCTCCCAAGAAGATATCATACCCATTGGTTGGAGCTGGGGGAAGAGGACTTGGTGTTCTTGGCTGCACCCACTTAGAGTGGAATTTTCCTCATGCTCAGTTGGGAGGTGGGAAAGAGGGAGCATATTGTGGTTCAAATGCCACAGATTCTTTCTATTCTTAATGAATGTTAGTAGATAGTCTGGATAAATATTTCTTCATTTGCTGTGTGCCTTTAGGACCAGTTATAGAGACTTTAAATGATTGGTTTGAAAAAATTAATTTTCCCCAATTATGCTTGTTTCTCTACAGAGCAGATCTGCAGAGTTCCCATGGTGGCATTTTTACAACTGTAATTTATGTAACATAGTTTAAAATATAAATACACATAGGGAGGGGGAGAGAGACAGAGTGCCAATGTAGCAAAATGTTAATAATTGGTGAATGTAAGTGAAAGATATTTAGGTATTGACTGTACTGTTCTTTCAACTGATTTGTATGTTTGAAAATTTTCAAAATAAAATTTGAGGGAAAACAATGTAATTGATCAAGTTAATAGAATAAAATAGAAAATTCATAAAATCACTCAATAGATGCAGAAAGGCATTTAATAAAAGTTAAGATATACTCCATGATTTTTATAAACAGCAAATCATAACTAGAAAGACATCTCCTTATTTTATCAATAAAAATTTGAAGCAAATATCACATTTAATGGTGCAACATTGAGAGCTTCCCCTCTGAGATTGGGAAAAAGACAAAAATATCTATCATTATCTTTTCTAGCAACAACGAACTGGTGGTACTAGCCAACGCAACATGTTAAGATGAAGACATAGAGATACACAATTTGGAAATGAAGAAATAAGACTGTCATTGTTTGTAAATAATACGGTTTCTGTATGTGTAACATCTAAAAGAATATACAGATTCTGCTATTATACTGTAATATACAGATTATACTATTGGAATTAAAATGAACATTTATTAATATTGCTGGATCCAAGGTCAATTAAAAACTCAATTGCATTTCTGTATACCAGAAACCAATAAAATTAATTTACAAATTACCATTTACAATAGCATCAAAAAACATCAAATATCCAGAAATAAACCTGACAAAAGATGTTCAAGACTGTATACAAAAAGAATATAAATCTAACAAAAGATGTTCAAAATATTTATTTTAAAATATTATTGAGCAAAATTAAAGACCTAAGTAAATTGAGGGGAATACTTTTCTTATAGATTTACTGTTATAGATATACTATATTTATAGTTTGTAAGTCTTGAAATTATAAAATGTCAATTATCCCCAAATCTATATATTCCAAGCATTCCCAATTAAAAACCTGGCAATTTGTGTGGCAATTCAGAAGCTGATTCAAAAATGTATATGGAAATGCAAAGGACCAAAAATAGCCAAAATACTAAAAGGTGTAGTCTAAGGATGTAAATGTCAATTGAAAGAAAGTTAGAGAATAATCTAGGGACTGAATAACATAGTGAAACCAAAGGTGGATGAGGATTGTGGTTAACAATACAAATACAAAAATGTTCTTCTATGAACTGGAACAAATGTACATCACTATTACAAGGTAGTAAGAATATAGTGATACATAAAAAAATATAATTAATGTAAGTTATGGACTATAGTTAACAGCAATATCGTAATATTATTACATCAATGTCAAAGAAGTTACTTTGTCAATGTTAAGTATCAATAATAGCAGAGTGTAGCAGTTTGATATTATATATGAATTCCAAAAATAGATATTAGATTATGTTTGTAAATTGGTCTGTCAGGAGTTTCACTTTTACTTTTTTTTTTTTTTTAAAGATTTTATTTATTTATTCATTTATCCCCCCCTTGCTGTTTGCGCTCGCTGAGTCAGCCAACCACGCCGTGCGGGCGGGCCCGCCCCCACCAGGAGGCCCCGGGAACCGAATCCGGGGCCTCCCATATGGTAAACGGGAGCCCCACCGATTGAGCCACAGCCGCTTCCCTCACTTTTACTTGATTAAATTATGATTAGGGGGAAGCGGCTGTGGCTCAATCAGTAGGGCTCCCGTTTACCATATGGAGTGATGACTGCACATCTCTGTGATGAAAGTGAGAGCCACTGAGTGTACACTTTGGATAGAATATATAAGGCAGGGGACTGTATAACACAGTGAACCATGTGGTGGAAGATGGAGTGTGGTTAACAATACAAATATGAGAGTGTTCTCTCATGAACTATAATATATGTACAATACTAATACATAGTGTTTATAATGGGGGGGGTATGGAAAAAATATACCAAAAGTATGCGTTATGGACCATAGTGGTAATAGTCTGATCATGTTCTTTCATAACCTGTAACAAATGTTCTACAACAATGTAAGGTGTTGGTGGAGGATTGATGTGTGGGAATTCTACACATTGTGCATGATTGTTTTGTAAGCTTACACCTTCTCTAAGAAAAATAAAGAGCCACAACAATATTAAAGAGGAATAAAGCAAGAGGAATTCTACTTTGTAGAAAGACCTATTATTATATTATATTATAAAGACACAGTAATTAAGTCAGTGTGGTATTGGTGCAACTGGATAAATAGACCAATAGAAAAATAATAGAGAGCCCAGAAGCAGACCTACACATATATGGACACTGGACTTTTTATAAATGCAGAGCCCTGGGGAAAATAACAGTCATTGCAATACAGAGTCCTAAATCCACTAGATACCCATTTCAAAGAATAATAGAATCCCTTATATTTATATCTAACAATTATGTAATCTAAAGCTTCTTTAAAAATATAAAAATTAATTTAAAAATAAAATGCATATATAATTGTCAAAAAAAAAAGAATAAAAGAAAGTAAAACTTCACTCTTATTTTACACTCCACAAAAATCAGTATTAGATGCATTGTATAATGTGTATGTAAAACAATAAAGCTTTTAGAAAATAACTTAGGAGCATTTCTTCACAACCTTTGGGTAGGGAAAAATTTCATACAACATAAAAGGTAATAACATTAAGCCATAATATCGATAACTTGGACAACATTAATGATAAGAATTTCTGTTCATTGAAACATCTGATTAAGTGAATTTTTAAAAATCTCCAGTAAGGGGAGATATATTTGCAATACATAAAACCAACTACAACTTGCTTAATTTCCGTAGAGCTGTTGTAGATCCATAAGAAACAGATAGACAACACATTAGAAAAGTGGACAAGAATCTTGAGCAGGCCATTCACAAAAGGGAAATTCAAGGGGCCAATAAACATATGGAAAGGTGCTTAACCTTATTAGACATCAGAGAACTACAAATTAAAACCAGAGTGGGATATAATTATACATCCACTGAGAAGGACATATTTAAAAAGCATAACTAGCTAGAGACGGCGACGATATGAAGCAACTGTTATCCCCCTATATGGCTGGTGGTAGTGTAAATTGGCACAACCACTTTGGAAAATTCTACTAAAGTTGGATATATACGTACCCTGTGCACAAACAATTTCACTTCTGAGAATACACTCAATAGAAATGCACACACATGTGTATCAAAAGACATTAACAAAAATGTTGTTACAGCATTATTCAGCCAAAAGCAGAAACAACCAAAATGCCCAAAAGCAATTGAATGGTTAAATAAATTACAATCTATTCATATGGCAGAATGCTATCAATGATCAAAATGAATGAACTATTATCTTATATCAGAGTGGAGCAATCTCACAGACATAATGCTGAGTGAAAGAAGTCAAACACAAAATTTATATTGAGTCCATTTATTAGTCCATTATATGAGAATATGTATGAGTCCATTTATTTAGAGTTCAAATATAGGCAAAACTCATCTATGGTGTTGGAAGTCATCATGATTATTACCTTCGGGAAAGAGTTGTGAATGAGGGGGGTAAGGCAAGGGTTCTAGGGAACTACCAGTCTTTTACTGACTTGGGTAGAAGGTACAAGGGTGTGTTCACCTGGTAATAATTCATCAAGCTGAACACTTACGGTTTGTGCACTTTTCTATACAGTGTACATTGCTATACTTCATGTATACTTCCTATGCTATACATCAATTAAAAAGTGCTTTTTTCTTTTTTCCCCTTAACCTGGAGAGCTGAGTGAGCAATACCCCTACTAGGTATATACCTAGAAGATCTGAGAGCAGGTACCTGAACAGACATCTGCACACTGATGTTCATAGCGACATTATTCACAATTTGCCACAAGATGGAAATAACGTATGTGTCCATCAACTGACAAATGGGTAAACAAACTGTGGTGTATACACACGATGGAATATTATTCAGCTGTAAGAAGAAATGAAGTCGTGAAGCATATGACAATGTGGCTGAACCTGGAGGACATTATGTTAAGTCAAGCAAGCCAGACAGAAAAGGACAAATACTGTGTGATTGTGCTATTATGAATTAAATATTTTGTGTAAACTCATGGAGTCAAGAATTAGAACATAGGTCACCAGAAAATAGAATGAGGGTAGAGAATGGAAAGCTGAGGATTGGTCTGTGCAGAATTGGTAAAAAGGTTGTTTGTAAAGCTTTGGAAATGAATAGAAATGGTTAAAGCACATCATAGTGTTTGTAATTATCAGAACTATTATATGGGTATGACAGTAGTTGAAAGGGTAAGTCTAAAGTCATGTACATTCGTAGAAGAAAATCTAAAAAATGCAACATGGGACTTTATGACATAGCAAAACCTCATGTAAAACACTCATGTGGGTGATATTGCATATATAAGAATGTTTTTACAAACTATAAATACAAATAAACTAGAGAAACAGAAACAATAGCAGCATTGTACGACCGGGGAAGCATAGAAAGTTTGAGAGGTGATGAGTTTTTGTTTGTTGTTTATTATTATTATTATTGGAATAATGAAAATGCTCCAAAACTGACTTAAGTGATGAATGCACAACTATATGATTGTACCGAATACCATTGATTGTACACTTTGGATGGATTTATGATTTATTAATATGTACCAATAAAATTGATTTGTTAAAAAAAAGTGTGTTTTTTTTTTCCTTAACCTGGAGAGCTAAGTGAGTTTCAGCTGAAATATGCAAATCACTGTGACTTTGGATCAAGTAATCAAAGCCTCTACTAATTTCACCTTAAGGCAGCTTTTTAAAAAATTAAGGACTTTTTCTCAGAGTGAACAAACTCTTTTAAAGTTTGAATCTACATACCAAAAGCTATGAAGTGATGACAAATGTCATAGGTCTTCACCTAATGTTGTAATATTCAGATACCATGATAATTGAGAAATCTCTCAGATGAAGTTTATCTTCCTTAATCATTTTTTGAACTCTGGGTTACTTTTCCAATTTGCAAATTACTGCTAAGTACATGCTAGCACTAAGTACATTTGCATTCCTCAGAACAAATGTCAGAGTGAATACAAAACCTGTCTTCTTACCTAGAACATATGGTTTTAACAACAACAGGGATAATTTTTCATGTACCAGAGATGAACAGTTTGGCTTGTGCCTTTTTTATGAATTCAATCTGTTCCTGGGTTCCAAGCTTTTAGTGTGTCTCTTTCTGAATGGGTCTCAAAACTGAGATGACAATCTGTAGATGTTTCCCTTTATCACTAAGGGTACTAATCTTTTGGAAGACATGGGAACAGATGAAAGTTATTTGGTTCTGGAAATGGAGATTACAGATGGATAGAATCCATTATGTTGAGTTTCACTGGCATTTTCTGTTGAGCAATTAGCCTTTGCTGGAGTGGAAAGGCTTCCCACCAGGCCCTGAAGGGAACAAGGCAATGTGGGTTTTTATTTATTCCAGAAAAACAAATATTTTGCACTTCCAACCTTTTAAAATTTCAAGTAGCAGTGTCCCTTTGCCAAAAGGATGCTTTTTGACATCTAAGGCTAAGACTGCATGTGTGAAAGTGAGTGCGTACATTTGTGTGTGTCTATATATACACAGTATTTATGCCTTATCCTATGAACAGAGTATAAAAGCAAACATAACTATAAGATGTCTTGAGGTGCTTATTTACCTATATTAACTTTGTTTTACAAAATACTACAAAATCCAATTAATTTAATGTAGCAGAAGCTACATGCCTTAAGATTGCATGACAAAATAATATAAACGATATAACAATTCATTTAAAGGAAGATTGTGTAAATGTATCACATGCATAATAAAAATCACCAGGTGCCTCTTGTTTCGGTAGATGCTGTTATTAGTCAAAAGCAAGCACACATGCAAGCAAAATTACTAACAAAGTATTCTTTGTTTTATAAAACATACCAAAATATTGACGGCATACCTCCTTCCTGTGGATGTTCTCAGACAGATCTCTTGGAATAAAGCATATTGAAATTCCACCAGTTACTTTGCATACTTCTATAGCTTAACTTAGCCTTGAAAGGATCTATATTACTGTCCATACGTGAAGGAACCCATGGCTTGTTTTCTATAATTGACGTGATCTTGTCCTTAAGCCTCCAGTCTAGGTGTGCAGCATGTTTGTGGAGGTGAGGGGGAGAGGGGCTTGCCACTCGAAGCTGTAATATGGTCTCTTCTGGTTTCAAGAGCAGCTGCTAGGTAAATGCTCAGGGGTTCAGAGTTCTTTCCCTTCTCTTTCCTTTCCAAGGTGGTATACCCCAGGTCTTCAAGCTCGGCTTCTTGTGCTCCTCTCTGCACCTTTGCCGGCCTCGGTGGTGATGCCCCCAGCACACTGTGACATTCACTGTGGACACCTGCAGTTGGTGAACTCAAGGTCTGTTCTCTTGGCTGCCTCAGTCCTACCTCAGCTCGTGCAGGCTCTTTACTGACTGCCCTCTCAGTTGTTTCCTCCATCTGCCCCTGCTTCCTCCCTCCATTCCCCTCCATGCCCCTATTTCTCCCTCCTTCCCTTCCACTAATATTTATTATTTACTACGTGCAAGGCACTGTATTAGGCACCTGGAATTGACAAATAACAGCAAGATCCTTGCGTCCTTGGAGCTTACATTCTAACGAGAGGAGTCAGACAATGAGTGGAAGTAAATTATATAGTATGTTAGAAATGGATGAGTGCTATTGAAAAAAAAAAGACAGGAAGAAAAAGTAAAGCAGAGTAAGGGAGATCAGGAGTGGCAGGGTGCAGGGGCAGGGCAGGTTGTAATACTAACTAGAAGGCTTGGGTAGGCCAGGGCAGTTAGGTTTTGTGGGGCCTCAAGTTTATACAATGTGGGGAGCCCTCCTCCTAAAGAAAACAATGCAAAATTGTGAATAAAATCCAAGTCCTCAAGTGAGTATTGACTTAGAATGAAAAAAGATTACAATAAATTACCATAACATTGGAGTTACGCCTTCTGAGATCTCTTTAATCAACTCACTGGAACAGAGAAATGCTTCCTGACTGTACACTGTCTTCCCCTCCTCGCACTCCACAGCTTCCAGGAACTCCCAGAACACACAGGAGCCTGCATGAATGAGGTGTCCAGACACTTAAATTTCACTAGCTTCACAGATAAATCTGTCTCTGAAGTAGTGTCTCACTGAGAAGGGAGATTTGTTCAGGACTAGAAGAAGATGAGAGAGTGTAGCCAAGGACAGCTGTCTGGAAGAAAAGTGTCCCAGCAAGAGGACACACCTGGAGAAAATACCGGGCATAGACTCCATCTTTGCCACAAGGGCTACTCCATTCATGGCACTTCATGCAAGCACCCGGGTGGCAAGGGCAGAGGCTGGTTAACATCTACTGGATGAACCATACTACCTGCCGGGTTGCTCCATGCTTCTTCTGCCGCGTTAGCTCTCTGATGGGCATTGACATACAATGCAACGATCTTTACACTGTTTCCACTTCCACTGGTCCATCCAATGCCATTTTCCTAGACTTCCTGGTCCACATTTTCCAAACTTGTTCCTTGCATACCTTTAACAAACCAGCCAAAATCATTCATCACTGCCCTACAGTCCATAGATACACTTAACATGGACCATACTCTCTCAACACAGAGTAGATGATGAGGTACACTGACCAAAGCCTTGCCCAAAGGGAGGAATTCCCCCTAATAACTGTCTTTCCCGGCCACCTCTGAGTGGGTCTGTGTGCAGAAGCAGTCCATCTTTAGCTCACATCAACTTACCAAACTGACTCATCTGTGATCTAGGTCATTTTTTTCCTCTGTCAATGGGCCAAAAGTATGAGATGAGGGAGAGGTGATGGAGCAATAGAGATTAGGCTCCCGACTGTGGCTCAAGCAGTTGGGTGCCTGCCTATCACATGACAGGTCCCAGGTTTGGTTCCTGGTGCCTCCAGAAGACGAGCAAGAGAGCAGGCTGACGTGACGGGCTGGCACAGTGAGCTGATGCAATAAGGAGACATAATGAGGAAACACAATGAGAGACACAACGAGCAGGGAGTGGAGGTGGCTCAAACGATATGGCACCACCCTCCCACATGGGAGGTCCCAGGTTCAGTTCCCTGTGCCTCCAGAAAAAAAAAGAAAATGAGCAGACACAGGGAGCGCACAGTGAATTGACAGCAGACAGCGAGTACAAAACAACAAGGGGTGGGGAGAGAAATAAATAAATAAATAAATAAATAAATAAATAAATAAATAAATAAATAAATAAATAAATAAATAAAAAGGATTAGGTAACATTGGGGTCTGGGTTATCTGTCTTTACAGATTTCTTGTGGCTTTTGTATTGATTCAAGCCCAGTCCCAGATGTACCACTCTTATCTTTCAATGGATTGCTTCTAGGACCACGCAACCTTGTGACTTGATGGGTCTGTCAGCTCATGTCCCATGTCAGACACTTACTTTTTACAAGAGCTTCTAGCAGACCAGAAGCTCTTTTCCAAATGGTATAGGCTTCTCTGCGGCAGGTGACATGGTCTTGCTCCAGAACTCTAGAGTTCTGTGTTCCGACTCTCCTAATGGGGATTTCCAGAGACTTCATATGACATCTTTATCTACCACACATACCTCTGGAACCCAGGGATATGCCATGACATATGGCCCAAGTGGCAGACCTGCTTGTACTGCTGCAGAGCTCTCTTTTGTTCTAGGTCCCAGCCAAAACTGGAAACCCTCTGAGCCATTCAATAAATTGGTCAGAGTGATAGTCCCAATCCTGGAATATGCTGCATCCAAAACTGAAGAAATTTACCAAGTATTGTACTTCTTTCTTAGTGGTCAGAGGCATAAGATGAGATAACTTGTCCTTTACCTTGACGAGTATATTCCCACATGCCTCAGACCAGTGAACCCCTAAATGCCTCAGCATCGCATTAGGTGCCTGTATCTTACGGAGTTCCTCTCTCACACTCTGGAACACATGTCTCTTACCAGGGCATCCAGGATATTTGTCACTTCCAGCTTATCAGATCTGATTAATGTGATGCCATCAATATAGGGGACAAAATGATGCTCCTGGTAACGTCCAGACCATCAAGATCTCTTCTGACTCTAGCGTGGCAGAGATCAGGAGAGTTAACATGAGTCCTGGTATGAGGCTGTGAATGTATACGCTTGTCCATCCCAGGTGAGTGCAATCTGCTTCTTTTTATTTTTTTTATTTTTTATTTATTTATTATTTATTTATTTATTTTTTATTATGGGTAAAAATCAAAATTCTCACAATACATACAAACATTTGCAAAATGATATATAAATATATATGCATATATGTGTATTTGCTTACAAAAATGTTGTTTACATATATATATATACATATATTTTAAGAGGTGCTTAGATTACCCAAAATATTACACGGAACCCACTGGGATTCCCATGTTGCCCACCTCCCACACCTCCCATCACATCCCACACAAACATCTCCCACAGTGTGGCCCACAACCCTCAATGAACTTACACATCCTGCCACCAACATAGACCACAGTTCACACTGTAGACCACACTCTCTCCCACTCAGTTCTGAGTGGTGTGTGCTGATTTAAAATGGCCTACATCCATTGCCACAACAGTACTCAGGGCAACCTCCAACTCCCAAAGAAGCCACTGTATTTCAACTGCTCGTCCCCTCCCTACCCCTGCAATCTGCTTCTGATCCTCCTTTCCTGATTAGGTATTAAAAAGAAAGCATTTGCAGAGTCTGTATTTGGGTTGCTTTGGAGAAGATATCACATCTGAATTAGCAACTGCTATTGGGGCTGTCACTTGGTTAAGTTTGTGGAAGTCCTCCACTGCCTGTCATGAACCATCTCTTTTTCACAGGGGCCAGACCGGTAATAAAATGGAGATATAATGGAGACCACTTACTCCTGAATCCTTTATATCTCTTGAATATTAAGCCTTAAATCTGCCAACCCACCTGATACCTGGTATTGTTTTCGCTTTACCACCTTTGCTGATGGTGGAAAGGGTGTGGTTTCAGGGACTTCCACTTGGCCTTTCCTACTATCATAGCTCTTATTTCACAAATCATGGAAATGATGTGAGGATTCTGCCAACTTCCTGGTATGCCTGCCCTGATTATGAAATCTGGAAACAGAACAGAGACCACCAAGTGGGTCTGGGTGAGTCCCCACTCTGAGACAGACCTAGGCTGGAGCTCCACTTTTTCACCTGACCAGGATCACCTGGTCCTATCTTTGATAAGAGGGCATGATGATACTTTGCATCATGGGGAAGCTGACCACTTCTCTGCCTTCTGCTCATCCATGCTTGATGCCTTTTTTTTTTAATATAAAGATTTATTTATTTATTTCTCTCCCCCCCCTCCCCATTGTTTTGCGCCCACTGTCTGTTCTCTGTGTGTTCTTCTCTGCCTGCTTGTCTTCTCTTTAGGTGGCACCGGGAACAGATCCTGGAACCTTCTGGAGTGAGAGAGAGGTGCTCAATTTCTTACACCACCTCAGCTCCCTGGTCTGCTGCATCTCTTATTGCCTCTCCTCTGTGTCTCTTTTTGTTGTGTCATCTTGCTGCACCAGCTCTTCATGTGGGCCAGCACTCCATGCGGGCCAGCACTCCTGCACAGGCCAGCATTCCACGCAGGCCAGCTCTCTGCTTGGGCCAGCTCGCCTCATGGGCCAGCTTGCCTTTCACCAGGAAGCCTCGGGAATCGAACCCTGGACCTCCTATATGGTAGACTGGAGCCCAATCACTTGAGCCACATCTGTTTCCCTTGATGTCTTTTGATTCTGTATGTCAAGCAATATCTTATTGGTTCCCTATCTCTTAGGCTCATAGAAACACCAATGTCTATTAACCATCTCTTTAGACCCTAGCAGTCAGGGTCTCTGGCTGCTATTTTGATCATGCTGCCCATATGGTAATTACTTTCACTTTGCCTCTGACCATAAGTGTTGCCACCTGACCTCTGCTTATGTTGGTTCCTATCATCCCTGCTGAAAGCCCCGTTTCTTCTACTTTCTGCTCGGGCCTACAGAGGACAATCACTACCGAGCTTCTTAACTATACTAGTATCCCTCACTAGTGCATTCATTATCACCTTAGTGAAAAATATATCCTCTGGGCCCTCCTAAGGAACAGAATCAGCTGGTAGCATCTCCATTCTAGCATGGCGATTTTTCTAAGCTTTTTCATTCCTTCCTCAACACTCCGCCATGGCAGTTCTGACATCTCAGCCCATTTAGTGTGGGCTATTATTTTTTTCCAAGCTTCCAAGACCTATCTCAGCAGCAACTGACTCCATCCTGCCAGGACCCTTGCCAGGACTTTCAATATTGAGTTACAGGTAGTTCTCTTAAAACAACAACAACAAAACTCTCTCTTATTTGGCCTTATACTCTGCCCAGTCCTGTGGTTTAGCACTTCAAGATGCACTCCCAGGCATGCTCTCCTGGTTCCCCAGGTGCACATTAGCCAAGACCTTCAGCACCTTCATGAAAATTCCCTTCTACTCTAAGCAGGGATAGCACTTTTCTAGACAGGCCATATCAGGACTTGAAACTAGTTTATAGTATGGTGATTTATAGAAGGGAGGTGGAGGCAGTTCTTGAGGAAAAAAGATATTGCCGTATAAGACATCAGTTTCTGTTGAGGCCTATTCATAGTCTTCAGCCAACGGGAAAGGTGCCTGCTAGCTTCTAGGAAGGGGAAACGGGACACTTGAAGATTCAGAGGGTCCAGCAGAGCCTGGGGATTCTGTATTATCAACTGCATCTACCCAGATGCCTCCATCCCTCGTATCAGGCCCCTACTCTTTCCCTATCAAGGCCCTTGAAATTCTGGGGTGAAAGGAAATATGAAGCTGGGAAATATGAAGTCACTTTGTATTGTTGTGCAGCTTATGCACTGTGCAAAGGTGTCTGGCCAATGGTGAAAACAGGGACTGAAATCCAGACAGCACTTTTGGGGACCACTTCTATACAAAGGGAGAAATTTTTTCAATTTGCACAAGGGCTAGCAGAGCTTCTGTGGAAAAATCTTAATATATACTGTTGTCATGCATTCTAGCTCTTCCTTATCCTGAATGAGCTAAGATTACGGAGGTTTGAAGGTGACCCAAAGATATTACATCTCAAACATCCAAATTATTTTGCCTCTTTGGAGTCACAGTGGGAACCAGAAGAATGAAAAAGAAAACAACATATCCAGGTTAAAAATCAGAAATAAATTTAGATTGAGGATAAGACTCAACAAAAATAAAATTCCTTTTATTATGCATTTTTTATTTTTTTCATTTTACCGGGAGGTCCCGGGGATCGAACCCAGGTCTCTCCATATGGTAGACAGACGCCCAACCATTTGAGCCACATCTACCCCTTATTATGCATTTTATCAACAAAAAAGTCAAAACAAATTTCAAAACACATCTTGAGACTAGAGGATAATCTGAGAAGTTCCAAAAGAATTATAGTTGGCAAGTAGAAATTAACTTAAAGTACATATTATTACTATTTCTATATTTATTATATATATAACCAATATTTTCGTAATTGATTGCTGTTTCTTATATAATGTTTATTTTTTTATAAAACAGGCATGAGACTACTTAGAGGGGCTTTAGATTTATTGTTTTATTTTCCTGAACCTAAAATTCATAAGGACTTTCACAAGTTTGGGTGCAAGCCCTGTCCCACAATCCTGTTTTTTCTTATAAAGTTTTAAGTTTCTCAGTAATGTATCTCCTAGTTTGGGGATTTTCCGGATCCTAGCCATCATGTTCAAGAAGATAATACTGTAGATTTTACACGATTTACTTGGGCTTTTACGTCAATGGCAATGACAGAGTGGCTTCAGAGCCTCATGACTGATTCCCCTGGTTTCTCCTGCCAGCATAGCTCAAAATCTCCACGTGTCCTAACATCTAAGCTTCTTCTTTTACATCTCATGCAACAATGCCTATTTCCTACTGCCTCCAGCCTAGCTGAGTTTCAGAGTCTTTCAATAGCCTCCTAGCAAGTCTTCCTACCTTCACTCTCTATTCTTTCCAATCCATCATCTACATTGCTGTTAGGTTATTTTTCCTAAAATTCCTCTTTAATAATGTCATTATCGTGGTCAAAATTTTCAGTGATGTCCTATCATTTCCAGTAGCAATCTCAAAACTTATTTTACTGTGTACACCATCTGAAAGAGCTTAGGAGCATGCACTCCTAAGAAAAATATACTTATTTATGTTATACATGTGTGCACCTGTCCATCCATATGTTTAATAATAGAGAAGCTTAATTTTTATCTTTTAAATAAAAATAATCATAAATGGAAAATTTTCTTCTTGCATCCCAAAGGATCATTTATGGTGCTTCATTTTGGGTATTGGCGTATAGGTAGAATGCTAAACAATTGGAGAGATGGGAGAGTGGAATATTCTCCCACAACCCATGGTGCTGAACCGTCACTGCACACTGTCTTATAATTGTGTATTCTGACTGTTTTTTTCTGAAATATTTTCACCATATTTATGAGAGTAAAGGAAAGGTTATAGACTGTATTGTCAATAGAATTCTAGTTCATAGGATGGAATTCCAGAAGGAGTCAAGATTCTCTGTCCTCCATGCCAAAGTAATAATGCATCTTTATCCCTTAGAAAGAAGTGATGTAAAATGAAAAGAAACAGAGGGTACAAATAAATCTTCCAATTAGCTGAATAATTTTATTTTGTTGCTGAAAAAAAACACAGTCAAGGAAATATTAAAAGATTTTAATCCTCATGTTCTCATAATTTTGTAGCTTCATAGTTAAGCATGATTGAAAACAGGAGAATTAATGTCATAGATTGTACAGTACAATGAAGTTGTACAGTGAGGTTCAGGAATATGAATGTTAGCAGGTACATGAATACTCCTGTGATATGGCTATTAGAAACAAGACTGTAAATTTCTGCCTTGAGGAAGATTCTGATGATCTATAAAATGTCAACTGATGTTGTCACAAATCAGTGGTTCAAATGAATCTCATAAAGATTACAGAACCTGCAGCACTTGTTATATAAATGATGAAAGAGTATTTCCTCTCTAAATCTCCAGCTAGCTACAGTTCAGCTGAATGCAAATTATAAAGCTTAACTGAGACTGAAAGTATAGAAAAAAGTTAGGTTTCTCATACCAGGAAAATAGAAAAACAGAAAAATATCTGTTGTTGATGTTTCTCCTATAATGCCACTAGAGAATTTACAACCATTTGGAGCAACTTTCTACAGACTGTTTTAAAACTTTCTTTTTCCCTTCTGTGGTAACTAATCTAGTCACTTGGTGCTGAGAAAAATAGGTAGTCAATTGTGGATATCATCATCAATGTTAAACTTCAAGATGAACTATTATATTTAAATGACCCAATGCACTCTAAGTCTTCTTCCATTGAAGTTTTTAATACAGATTTCCATTAAATTAATATTTGTTTGGCACATGTTATAAGCCAGGCCAAAGGGATAGAGAGATAGAAGACAGAGTCCGGGCAAGGAGGAATTTCACAGTCTAGTGAAGGACACAAACAAAAAGGTAAGCCAATATCATTTTGCACTAAGTGCTATGATAGATATAGGATAGTAGGTCAGCACATAGAAAGATGGCAGAGTAAGGACAGTCTTCCCAGATGAAATGCTGCTTGAGCAGACTCTTTCAAGGCCAGTAGGCATCAGCTAGTCAAGGACGTGGGAAGAAAGTAGGAAGAAAAACATTCCAGAAAAAGAAAGTGGTGTGTGCGAAGGCAAAGAGCTGTGAAGCAGTAAAGCTAGATTTGGAAATGACATATTAATGGGCAAAATGCACGATTACAAAAGAATATGCAGAGCATTCTGAGGGATTTGGATTTTTCCCTGAGAGTTAAGGGAAGGTCCTGAAGGATTATGAGAAGTGAGATGATTTAATACTATTTGTATATTAAGAAAATCATTCGGTTAATGATGTAAGAAGCAGATTTACAAATAATGTCCAAAACAGTCTCCAAAAGAGGGAGACAATTTTGGAACATTATGGAAATATTGATTAATGAACCAAGTCATTGAAAGTGAAGTCGGAGAATAGGAAAAAGATTAGGAAGATAATTAGGTTATAGAATGAATAGGACTTATTGAACAGTTAACTTTAAGACAAGGGAGAGTGAGAAGTCTTAGATCACTCCAAAGTTTCTTGTTGGGGTCAAAGGATATGATTTATTGAGCAAGGGAGTGCAGAAGGAGGAGCATATTTGGGGAGAAGATTATATCAGTTTTGTACATGCTACGCTCGAGGTGTCTATGGGTCATGGGTAGAGATGACAAGTAGGAAGATATATACTTTATTTTGAAGTTCTGAAGAGCAATCTGGGCTCAAAATATATTTTTGGAAGTCATTAGTGCTAGCTGAAGTCATGGGTGGGATCCCCAGAGAGAGTGTGTGTAGACTGAAGAGTGAGCCAGGTAAAAACCCAGGGCAAGATAATATTTAAGCAGTGTTGGAGGAAGAGGAGTCATCAAAGAAGAATGAAGCCAGAGAGGTGGGAAGAAAACTAGGAGAGTGTGTAATCATGGAAGCCAGTGGAGGAGGAATTTAAAAAAGGGAATTAAACCACAATGAATAGGAAGACTGAGAAGGAGGTCTGTATCTTACTCACCTCCATTGTCGTTTCCTGACCAATTCAAATTTCTACTTGTAATCTATTAATATTAGTTAATAATATAAAATATAAAAATTTAAATAAAGTTCCATAAAATATACATAGTCATTTTACATACATACATATCACAGCTAAAAGATACAACCTTAGCAAAGTACATCTTGTCTGCTATGATAATGCCAGAGGCATTCTCTCCAGTTGTACTCTAAGCAAAGCTTGGAACCATATAAAGCAAATATTCCCAAGATTCCCCAGAGGAAAAATGAAATTTTTATGTTATAGAAATGAACTATGATATATAACTGAATGGATCCTTTTGAGAGATACTTTATACTGTCATAATATAACTACTCTGTACCGACAAGTTCAGCTACTCAGGCTTTTATATTTGTCATAATGTCAGAAATTACCCCGAGGTGTCCAGAGAGTAGCAATACTTTGAATATGATGGAAATATATTCAGAGTTCCCAACACTGTCACATAAATGTGAAACCTAAATAATTGAATGAGAAAAATATGTTTGAAAACATTTATTCCATGAATTAAGGCCACAGCATTTTATAATAACCTCAGTAAGGGTGCTGAATCTAAATCTGGGATATTGGTCTTTTAGGGCTAACAGGCAAGTTAGATGAAACTCAGAAGTTTAGTTGATTGGTGTGGTGTGCATATGTATGTGTGCATGTGTGTGTGTTGGTTTTATGGGGGCATCTAGGGTCTATCTCGACTATCTTAGAGCAGGGGGTCTTAACAAGGGGTCTGTAAGCTTGAACTGAAGTGTTCAAAAAAACATTATTCTTATGGGGACGTGTTGGTGCGGGTGTGATATATTTATTAAATATTACACAATATAGTGTGGACTTAGTAAGGGGTCTGTGGTTTTCACCTGAATGACAAAGGGGTTCGTGGAACAAAAAAGGTTAAGAACTCCTGCTCTAGAGTGTAGATCGTCCAAGGAGTAGATGGCATATATGAGCTGTAACTGGGGTGATCCCTCCCGAAGGGATCTAAATTTTAGGTGGCTGCTATGTTCAGGTCCCTTCTGGTTTCTCAAAACAGATGAATTCTTCTATCTCTTGACCCTTTGATCCCCATCCAACTAAAGAAGATGTGAGTGGAACAAAAGGCAACCAATCTGTTCAAAAATAGTTAATTTATTAGAAAATATGTATATATTGGTTGCCAAAACCCTCTGCTGCTAAAAATGTAATATTTCTCTAAATGTACTATTTTGAAAAATTTCAAAACTACAAAAAGGTTTAAAGAGTAGTGCAATGAACACACATACACTTTTCATCTAGAATCCCTAATTGGTAATATTTGGCCATGTTTGCTTGATCAAGCTGTATAGTGAGTACGAGTGTGTATATATTGTTTTGTCTGAACCATTTGAAAGTAAGTTGCAGACATCATGACATATCACTTCTAAATACTCTGGATTCCCTAAAAATGAGGACAGCTCCTAGATAACCTAGCACCATTGGCCAACACAAGAAATTTAATCTCGGTATAATAATATTATCTATCTTCAAATTTTCCCAATTGTCCCTAAAATATCAATGATCTAATCAGGGATCACACATTGTCTTTAGTGATCACATCTCTTTAATCTCCTTCAATCTAGAACAATTCTCCCACCCATTTTGTTTTTGTTGTTGTTTATGACACTTATTTTTGAGGCATCAGTGCAGTGGTCTTGTAGAATGCTCCACAATTTGGATTTGAGTGGCTCCTTCCTTATGATTAAACTGTCAAGGACACTTCCTAGGCAATGCTGTGTACCTCCTACTGCTTCACCTCAGGAGGCACATGCTGTCAGGCTGTCCCATTACTGATGATGCCAAGTTTGTTCGAGAAAGTTGGTGAGGACAGAGAGGAGGACACCTGCACTGGGAACTAAACACATCAATAAAGGAGGGAAGAAACCAGGTTTGCTGATGACAGTATTCAATAGGTGGAACAAGTGGTATGGAAACATGCTGTGAGTTTCAAAGGAGGAGGGGGAATGATGGTCTGGAGTGGCAATAGCCCCTTCTACAAAGGAGCTCCAGGTCAGCCTAGTTTTCCTTAAGGTCAGGAAATGGAGTGGGGATGCAAGAAGAGGCTGAGGCTATAGGGAGAGATTTGCTTATCACAGAGTGGGGGTTCCAGAGGGCCCAGTGTATTATGCTCAATAATGGGTTTGTATTTGTTTTATATTGTTTATCACATTTAGCTAATTAAAAAAGAAACTCTTATCAAAAAAAAAAATTAGAAATACAGGAAAGTATGAAGAAGACAATTTAAAAAATTATCCATAATGTGAATGCCCATTGATAACCTTTAAAACATTTTGTGTGTTTCCTGCCATTCTCTTTTCCCTATATATGTGTGCACATATAGGTGTGTGCATGCATATATTACCTAAATGAACATCATACTCTATCTTTTAGTTAGCTAGGCTACTGAAAGCAAATACCATAATGGGTTGGTTTTAACAATGGGAATTTATAGCTTACAAGCTTACAGTTTTGATGCTGTGAGAACGTCAAAATCAAGACATCATCAAGGCAATGCTTTCTTCCTGAAGACTGGCTGCTGGAGATCCTGGACTCCTCTGCCACATGACAAGGCACATGGCAGCATCTGCTGGTCTCTCCCTTCTCTTCCTGGTTTCATTGCTTTTGACTCTTTGCTTCTGTGGCTTTCTCTATCTGTAGTCATCCTGTTTATAAAGGACTCCAGGAAGCAGATTAAGACCCACTCTGGGCCATGCCTTAACTGAAGTAATCTCATCAGAAGGTCTTACTTACAATAGATTTACACCCACAGAAATGTATTAGCTTTAGGAATGTGATTTTTGGGGATACATACATTTCCAAACCACCATATTCTATGTATAATCTTGTGTCTGAAGGAACCATATAGCATTGTGGTTAAGTTCATGGGCTCTGGCGTTATGCTGACCTGAGTTCAAATGCTGGCTCTCCCATTTATTGGCTGTGTGATCTTGGGTAAGCTTAAACTTTTGACTCAGTTTTCTTACCTGTAAAATGGAGATGATAGAACTAATTATCCCATCAGTAAATATGAAGATTCATAGCAATTGAGCACAATGCCTGGCACATAGTAAGTGCTCCATCATTTTTTCCCATTTCTTTAACATATTATGAATATTTTCCCATTTTACTAAATATTTTTCAAATACAGGATTCTTCCTGGTTACTTACGACCCATTATATTTATGTACTATATGTCCATCACTTTTTGGTGACGGCTTAATAGAGAGATTAAGGCAGCCCAGTAGTGGCAGGCTTCGGAGTAAAATTGCCTGGGCTTGACTCCTGTCTCCACCACTTACTGTCTGTATGAAGTTGGGTGAGTTGTTTAACTTCTGTGATCTCAGTTTTCTAATTTGTAAAATGGGAATAATTATAGCCCTACTTGGGATAACTTTTTGTGATAATTAGTTGAGATAATACATGTGAAGAGCTCAGTAAATCTTATTGATGATGATGGTGTTTCTGGACATCTGAGATGTTTCCTATGTTTACTAATTGCAGAACTGGTTTTAAAATTTCTAGAAATTGAAGTTAAGTAAACATGTAGAGCTTGCCAGAAAAGGGGTACTCCTCTGGTTGACCAGTGGACAAAATAGATTTCTGAAAGGTGCAAATAAAATAAAACTTGCATAGCAGCAAGTTGTAGTTCATATATTTTTTCAATAAAACTGTTGAATAGAGGGAAAAGGTCATCCACTTCAAGAAGTCATGTAATTTGATTGTACAGTAATGACAGACTTCACAACAATCAATCTCATTATTTTAGAGTCACACCTCTGTTTACTCTCTACTAGGCTTTGGTGAGCCTAAAGATTATGTCACTAGATGCCAGTTTATGATAAATAAAAGTACACACACATTTATTACTGTTCTCTTTGGCTCCATGCTTTGGTTCTAAAATATGTCATACTGGAATTTTCATGATTACTAAAGTTTTTTGTTTTTTGTTTTTAATTTTCCCCAGGTATAGCTTCCATTTGATGACTTGAGTACTAATAAATTCAATACAATATTTGTTATTGTCAAAGAAAAATCCTGGTAGATTCTTAGTTCTAATCTCTGTTAATAATACAGGTCTGAATTCAAGAATGTAATTGAAATTCTTTTGAAGGTGTGTGAGGTCTGTTTGCTTCATCTTCTGCTCCATGCATGAAATGATTACCTTTGGTTATATCAACTTTTCCATTCGGAAAGAAAAATTCTGATTTTCTCAAAACATCCATATTTTTATATTAAAATAATAGATCTAGGAGTGTCAAAAAGAGTGGAAAGTAGAACTGGGCCAAAAGCAATATGATAAAGGTATTTAAATTGCTGCCAGCCAGCCAAATGTTGGTGCTAAATGAGAGGGACAAAAAAATAGATTAGGCTCCCTTCTCACTCTTCCTTTGATAGGTCTTTTGACAGAAACGTCAGTGGAAAGATTTGTGCCTAATGATGAAGGCTGTGTCTACATGAGGTTAGGTATTAGGCTGGATTTTTCACAGCCTGTAGATGATGGTGTATAATAATTTGAAGAGGAAAAAACAATTTGCAATAGTAGATTACAAGACAACCCTACAATAACTGCATTGAGATCAAACACATTAACTCAAATAATGTGCACGTTTCAAGGTGGGAGGAGTGGAAAATAGAAATCTAGGGAAGTGTGACCATAAGAAGGGCAGCTTCTGACCACAGGGACGGGCCCGAGGAGCTCCAGGGCCCAGGACCAGTGTCGATGTGTGGGTGCCTGTGGAACTCTAGAGAGCCCTTGGGAGAGTTTTAATGCCCTCATTTTGTTGACTCTCAGGTCTTTTTTTTTTTTTTTTTTTTTAATCTGTAAGTTTCTTTTCTTTCTTTCCCTTTGTTTTATAGGTCTTGATTATTCAAGTTTTGTCTGTTTGTTTCACTAATTCTTTCCATTGCCACAACTAGAGACAGTCCTTATTCCCCCTGAACATAGACCATGGCTAATGCCTTGTACTTGTATAACTATTTGACAAATATTTGTACGTATAATCTATGGCAGGCCTGCACCTGGCTAGGTGGTAGGTGTCCAATAAACCTATGTGGTGCCCTAAGCTTTCCAAAGAACAGTGCTTTCACATCTTATTGAAGCCTCCCAACAGCCCTGGGAAAGCAGGGCAAATATTAATGGCATTTTTCAAGTGAAGAAAATGGCATAGAAATTAAGAAATGGGAACCAGTTCCCCTAAATATTAGGAGTTGAACTAGAATTTGACCTTTGCTGACTTCCCTTTACCAGTTTCTCCTCCTCCTGAGCCATCTAAAATAGATCAGCAGGGAAAGCAGATGTGGCTCAAGCTGTTGGGCACCTGCCTACCACATGGGAGATCCCAGGTTTGGATCTCAGTGCCTACTAAAGAGTATTCTTTTTTTTTTTTTTTTTTAAGATTTATTTATTTATTTATTACTCTCCCCACCTCCACCCCCTGTTGTCTGCTCTCTGTGTCCATTTGCTGTGTGTTCTTCTGTGTCTGCTTGACTTCTCTTTAGGCGGCACCAGGAACCGATCCTGGGACCTTCCAGAGTAGGAGAGAGGTGCTCAATCTCTTGCGCCTCCTCAGCTCCCTGGTCTGCTGCATCTCTTATTGTTTCTCCTCTGTGTTTCTTTTTGTTGCGTCATCTTGCTGTGCCAGCTCTCCACACAGCCAGCACTCTGCAGCACTCCACGCGAGCCAGCTTGCCTTCACCAGGAGGACCCAGGAATTGAACCCTGGACCTCCCATATAGTAGATGGGAGCCCAATCGCTTGAGCCACATCCGTGTCCCTGGATATTCTTTTTTTTGAAGTATCTGTTCAAGTCTTGCACATTTTTCTATTGGACTATCTTTTTCTTATTGATTTATTGGAAGTCTTTATATACACTGAATATAAGTCCTTTATCAATGATATTACATGTGAATATGATTTTCTTTGCTATAACTTGCCTTTCCTATTGTCGTAATGAAGAATGGAAGTTCTTCATTTTAATTAAGTACAACGAGTCAATTTTCCCTTTTATGGCTAGTATTCTTTGTGCCTTGTTTAAAAGATCTTTTGCTAACACAAGGTTGTGAAAATATTTTCTTAAATTATCTTCAAGATCTGTGCTGTACAATATGGTAGTGTGAGATTGGAATGGTAAATGAATTTACTAACCATCTTGATTTACCTGAGCTTCCATTTTTTCCAGGGAGTTATAAAGAGGAAACGGAGGTTAACTGAGGCAAGCTGACATACCAATAATCCTTTGCAGTGGTGATAAAACCCCCTACACCAGCCTGAGAGGAAGAACTGTAACAAGGAGTTCAAGCTGACACCTGCAAGGCTGCTGAACTTCACCAGATGGCTAAAATCCTACATCCACATCCTGCTTGCTGATAAACAAACTGGGCCTCAAGGACACCCTGCCCAAACAGCTCCCATAGCCCAGGCAGCCAACGCAGCTCACAGAACACACATACGAACCATAAATCATGTCCCCCTTATCCCTCCCCATTCCCCTACACCTCTCCTTTGTCTCAAACAGCCATATAAGCTGCTTTCCCAGCTCACCCCTTTGAGCAGAAACGTCTTTGTGGTGCTGCTCCTGCATTAATGCAACTTTAGCTCAATAAACTTGCTCTGCACCCCCTTTTTTTAAAGTCTGTTTTATTTTCAGCACAACAGTAGCTACTGGCCATATATGACTTATTAAATTAAATTAAATTAATCAAGTTTCTTGTCTGCAGTAGCCATATTTTAAGTGGTCAGTAGCCAATGTGACTAGTAGCTAATGGATTGGACAGTGAAGAATTATAGAACATTTTTCCATCTCAGAAAGTTCTATTAGAGAGCGCTGATCTAGAAGCTTTATTGTTTACTCTTCATATTTGGATCTGAAATCCACCTAGAATTAATTTTTGTTTATGTATTTGATAGTGGTCAAGTTTTCTGTCTTTGACCATTTATGTTGCTGGACATCCGATTGACCCAGCACCACTAATTCTTTTTCCCGCTGTTTTATGGTGTTAACTTAGTAATTTATGTAAGTTTAATTTATAAGTAGACCTGTTTCTGGATCCTTTATTCTGTTTTGTGCCAATACCACATGGTCTTAATTACTACAGTTTAAAAATAAGTCTTGATAGCTGGTAAAAACAACTCCTCCCAACATTTCTTCTTCATCACTGTCTTGGCTCTTGGCCTTTTACATTTCCATGTATTTTTTGGAGCAAGTGCAGCACAAAACACTATTTTTTTTCCTGAACCATTTGAGAGTAATTTGCCCCATCACACAATACCTTAGTGTGTATTTCATATAAACATGAATATCCTCCAGTATGACTGTACAACCACCACCTCCACCCACACCTATGCCTATGCAGGGATGCCTTCCTTGCCAAGCCATGAAGGGGATACCCTATGCCAGGCTTCCCTCCTCCATGGCCAGCCTCCTCACCCTGCTTACATTTCGGCACTCTGTCCTGGACCCACACTCCCCCAAGGTGGGTGCCCTCCTCACCACGAGGATACTCTCCCTCTTCTCCTTGCTTCATCACCTCCCATCTGGATGCCTGCCTCCCACCACTCGGACTTCAGCACCCTGTGCTGGGATGCCCATGCGCACACCTTCCCCATCCCGCTGAGTCTCCCTCCTCACCCCTGGTGAGCTCTGACACACTGCTCTGGACCTCAATAGCCTGCAGCAAGCCTCTCTCCTTTGTGCAAGCACCCTCCTCAGGTACCAAAACCTCACGCCATGCAGCCATTACACATGGACACTGTCCTACCCAGCTCAAGCCACACCTCCCACCAGACTGCTGTCCATTCATGTATGACGTCCTTACCATGCTCACCATGCAGCGCTGAGCTACATCCCCCCACCCACGTAGGTTCCATCACCACCTGGCCAAGCTCCAATCTCCCAAGCCAGGCCATCCTCCATGAGGACGCCCTTCTCACTCTGCTCAGGCTCCCACATCTTCTTTCTGCCACTACAGCCTCCCAACCCACCCTGGGAATGCCTACTGTGCTCAGCCCATCTAACATCATTGGAATGAATTATTTAGGAAGGGAAAGGAGGAGAAGGAAGAGGAGGAGGAAGAAAAAGAAAAAGAAAAAGAGGAAAAGAAAGAAGGGTTATCAACTTGTCAAAGTCCACAAAAATCCTGATGGGAGTTTGACTGGAGTAGCATTAACTGCTCAACTGGGGAAGACCTAACAACTTCACAATTTTAAATCTTCCGAATGGAAGGAATGGCTAAATTCTTCTTTATTTATGTCTTCTTTAAGTTCTCTCCATAATGTTTTATAGTTTCCTGTGAAAAAGTCTTGTACATCTCGTGATAGATTTATTTCTAGGCATTTGATATATTTTTGTCTACTTGATAGAGTATCTTTATACTGTTTTTTGTTATTTGTTTTTGACATATGGAACCTCAATTGATTTTTGTTGCTAAACTCACTTATTAATTCTAACCCTTTATCTGTAGATTATATTGATCTTTTAACATACATAATCATATAACCTACTAATTTTGACAATTACTTGAAAAAGTTTTCAAATTTGGAATTTCTTAATGAAATATTCAAATATGTAATGATAGCTTTAAAGAACATCAGTGATAGAGAAGATTTTAGAGGACAATTTCACTCACAGAAAAATACATGTATACACACAGATACCTAAAAACATTTTTACAAAAAATTTTGGGAGGTCCTGATCTGATTATCCAGCAGCTACGTTCTCATCTACAGGCACCTAACCTGTAGGTTAGGAATCTCTGCCAACTCCTTTGGAAAGGCGAGGAGACTAAGGCCCTGTGAAGGAAGTGATAGAATTCACTATCCCCCCAGATATTGTTTCAATTAGTTAAAGAACCAGAAAACAGAGTTATTTTTGTTACAAAGAACCCCTTTTTACAACAATTTACCCTGAGATTAAGTTTACCTCTTCTCTCACGCGTGCTTTTTTTTCATCTTTGAGTCATTACCCCACCTTAGCTTCCTGTCAGGAATGCTCTTGGTAGTATGTCCTTTTATAATTTGGAAACTCCTCCTATACTTGTTTCAATATATCTGTAATGTAGCGTAAGTCACTCTATAAGCCAAGTGCTTTGGTGGAACCCAAGCCCTCCCCACCCAGCATTTCCTTCTCTTTGTGGGCACTCCGTTTACCTGTCACCTACAGGCACCTCTGGTCTGTTCTAAGTGCATCATTCTTATTCCGTGTCTAGGGTTCTCTGCTACTCCTACTATGGCAGGTGTAAAACAGTGGCCATGGGAGAGGCAGGAGGCAGGGGAGAATGCTGACAGGGAGCTTCGCATAGATGTCCTACAGGCATCTCCAACGTAATACTGCCAAACAGAACTCTGGGTTTCCTACTGATCACCACCCTCATGCCGCAGACAGTTTTCCCTGTCTCAGAAAATGCATCTCTATCCCCGCCGTTTGCTCATTCCAGAAATCTGGGGGTCATTCTTAATTCCTCACTCTTCCTAACTCCTGTACCCAATTCCTTAATTTTTACCTACAAAACATCTTTAAAATTTGCCCATTTCCCCCCCCTCCATTGGCACCTAGTCTAAGACAGATCTTGTTGGACTTCTGTGATAGCCATCTAACTGGGCTCTTTTCCCTCTGTTCTCCATTCAGCAGTCGAGTTCTCTTTTAGAAAAAGAGAAATCACACCACACTCAGGTTTAAATTCCTTCTGTGGCTTCCTATCACATTCAGAATAATCCAGTCTCATTGCAATGATCTGAATAATGCCTCTCACTCCAGCTTCACTGCATTTAGTTCCCTCCTCATTCCATCTTTACAATATTTTGTGTATCCTTTCGTTGCTGGTACAAATCAATCTCTCTCCAGCCATTGAGTCTTCTCTTCTCCTTACTTCACAGCTCTTCTCACAAGTCATAATGACATATGAGTTTGCTTTCTTGTTGATTGTAACTCCCACCCTCACTTCCACCCAGATTAATTTCCATAATGGCAGAGACCCTGGCCGTTTTCCTCACAATGTATGCCAGGTGCTGGGCATATAATAGAAACAGTTACATATTTTTACAGTGTATGGTAGAATGATACTGTGAAATAATAATGCATGTTTTTCCCTAACAGCCCTCCCTACCCACATACACACCTTTAAAAAAATCCCATTGCTTCAACTTTGTGAATGTAATTAATATCACTGAATTACATATTTGAAAGTGGATAAAATGGGAAGTTTACGGCTGTATATAAGTTATCAGAAAAAAAAAAATCCACAGAACTTGTACAACATAAAGAGTGAATGAGGGAAGCGGATGTGGCTCAAACGATTGGGCTCCTGGCTACCATATAGGAGGTTCAGGGTTCAATTCCCAGGGCCTCCTGGTGAAGGTGAGCTGGCCCGAGCAGAGAGCTGGTCTGTGCAGGAGTGCTGGCCCACATGGAAGAGCTGGTGCAGCAAGATGACGCAACTAAAAGAGACGCAGAGGAGAGACAATAAAAGATGCAGCAGACCAGGGAGCTGAGGTGGCGCAAGAGATTGAGCGCCTCTCTCCACTCTGGAAGGTTCCAGAATAGGTTCCCGGTGCTGCCTAAAGAGAACACAAGCAGACACAGAAGAACACACAGTGAATGGACATAGAGAACAGACGAGGGGGGAGGGGGAGATAACTAACTAACTAACTAACTAAATAAATCTTTAAAAAAAAAAAAAAAAGCGAATGAGCCCTAACACAAACTATAAGCTATAGTTAATAGTATAATTATGATAACATTGTTTCATCAATTGTAACAGAGGTAACACTAATGCAAAATGTTAATAATAGGGAAACCTGTCTGTGTGAGGGGGGTATACGGGAACTCTGGGCTTTCTGCCTGATTTTTCTGTAAACCTGCAACTGCTCTATTAAAAAAAAAAACAACTAGCATTTCCTTTCCCTAGTTAAACCTAGACCTGGACACTCGGGACTGTTAGGGAAAGACTTAGACTTGCAAAAATAAGGGAGGGAGGGAGGGAGGGAGGAAGGGAGGAAGGAAGGAAGGAAGGAAGGAAGGAAGGAAGGAAGGAAGGAAGGAAGGAAGGAAGGAAGGAAGGAAGGAAGGAAGGAAGGAAGGTAGTTTTTAAGTTTCTAGAGCCCAGATCTTGGCTTCATTGATAGATATGGAAGAATTCTCATGAGCAAACTGATACCATTGTCTGCCAAAAAGAGGGGGGAAGGGAAGGATGCCTTATGTTGAAGGGAAAATGAGAACCGTAGGGGAAGTGAGTGAGTGATGTGGATGCTGTGAGCATTTCTCAAGCCTTCCACCATGTTTGTGCTTGTTCCCCAGTTAAGCTTAGGGGTTTGCAGCTAGAAGGGATTTTTGCTTGCTTCCCAGTGAGGTGCAGAAAAGCAAGTAACGTGCTAGTGTGTCCAGCTCCAAGCCAGCAGGGTCGGGTGGAGCAGCAATGGGGTACAAAGCACTGCCTGGTGGGGGAGGGCAGAGAGGGATTGAGACTGTGGCCGGTGGAGAGTGGAAGTGGCCTCCAGACACGAAGGGGCCTCTAAGTTGGAATGAGAAAGACATGGAGTCCTACGAGACTGTTCTATCTCCATGGAGGCCAAGAGGAATGATGCCCACAACTGGAGATATGAGGGGGCCACATACCTGTGTGGAGAGATGCCAGCTGAGGACCAAATACCTTTAGATCCTAAAATTTATAAGGGGGCTTGCTTTCTCAGCAGAAGGAGAGAGAAGGGAAATGCTAACTGACTGAGCTTAAACCTGAAATGACCAAGTTTACATTGTCTTCCACTATACAGAATAAGAGCTCAAAGTATAGGTTAATCTACATTCTAGAAAAATAAGAAAATTTACTTTTTTGTTTTGCTCACCTGAGTTTTGTGGCTTGAAATTGCTGTTCAGACTAAAGATGAATTAGTGTCTGGTACCTTTGAAAGCAAAGGTCTTGGGTTCCCTGAAGGTCCCTCTCCTGGAAGCAACTCTTGCTCTGTGTAGTTTTCTACTGCCAAAGGTGACCAGATGTACATCTGCAGGGTTTTTAAATTTTATGTTTCCATGAATTTCTAATGTGTTCCCCATTTGATACCAAGGCCTTTGAATTCAGGAACTCTATCTTTCATCTGATTTGGAAGTCATATATAGTAATTTTCCATGAAGGGCAACGTACATATTTCTTCATGCCTGACAGCCTTCCCCCAATACCTTCTCTCCATATCGGACGGAGAGTCCCCTGATCCCAGTTTCTCTTCGTGTCTTATTCTTTCTTTCTCATCACGGACCCAGGTCCTGAACGGCACCTGACCGGCAACCTATTTCTGCCTTTCTCTGCCTTAGTGAAGCTCTTTCCAGTGAAATTCTCTTCTGAATTTTCTCTTTCTTAAATTTTTTTTGCCCTGGGCTGATGGCAGGAAGAGATCTGATGTACTAGAAATGGACGCATAACTGACGATACCCAATCCAATAGGGCCTGCGGTCAGGCTGGTCGGACTGCTGATGCCACCACATACTGGTTTGTGAACTAATATTCAGTTTTCTTATCTCAGGACTCAGCAAACTATGGCTGTATTTGGCCATACCTATTTTCGTACAACCCATAAGATAGGAATGGTTTTACATTTTTAAAAGGTTGAAAAGAAACCAAAAGAAGAAGAATATTTTGAGATGTGGAAATGATATGAAATTCATTGGAACACAGCCGTGTTCACTTGTTTACCTATTTCCCATGACTGGTTTTGTTACAATGGCAGAGCTGAGTAGCTGCACAGATGTGACCAAGGCAACAGTCCTCAAATCCTAAAATATTTACTGTCTGAGCCTTCACAGGAAAAGGTTGTGAACCCATGCCTTATCTGGAAAAAATGGATAATGACTCCTACGTCAGAGAGTTTTTGTGAGGATTAAATGAACACAAAGAGAGAAAATATGGGACTGTGCCTGGAACATGCAGATGCTTGAAAAATCCCTTCAAGCAAGCCGGATACTTTATTTAACCTTATCACGCCCCCCTAAAACAGTTACTTTTGCTTCCAAGATAATTTTGAAACACAGCACAGAGTATTTGCAGTCAGATAGTCAGTTAGAAACCGAGGTGGCTCAGGTGGCAGAACACCTCTCTCCTACATCGGAGGTCTCCAGGATTGAATCCTGGTGAAGACTGGAGGAGGAGGATGAGCAGAAATGGCAGGAAACAGACACAGAGAACTGCCCAGCAAATGGACACAAAAAAGCAAAATGGGGAAGGGGGAGTTTAAAATGGATAAAGTAAATAAATCAATATTTAAAAAAAAAAAAAAGATAGATGGACAAGCGGAATGTACTTTGTCTTCTATGGAGAAGTAACTGTCATTAATGAACCTCTCAGCAATGCAGAAAGATTAATTTAAACCTCACCACTTCCCGCCATTAATTTGATAAGCCTCTGATACACAGCATAGGAATTACACAGTTAAGTTTAATAATTCATAAGTGTTTTAGGGGTGACAACATAACTGTTGGAAAAGGCACGCTTGCTCACAAAATGTTCTCGTGGATCCAGGCAATGCATATTGCGGTGGAAAGCTTCTCTTCCTTGCCTTTCCAAGACACTTCTCTGTCTCTGAATCCTCTTCCAAAGTGACTCCCGTTCATCGGATAATTTTCTGATCATCTGCCACTAGAGAGCACTTTGAGACTAACAAACCTCGCCTGCACCCAGGCCTCGGTTTGAACCTGGGTGTCCCACGATGAGGGCCTGTGTGCTCAGTAGCCGCGCCATCTAGCTACCATCAGTGACTCACAAATGGCTCTCAAGGCTGATGGATGCGTTTTGTGAAGCTTAGTGACCGGTGGTGGTGATAATGAAGTATTCCGAAGAGCAGATAACATTTTATTCTGTCACTATGGTTTTCTGCCTCTAGTGACATCACCTAATTTGTACTGCTTTCCAGCGTATTTCTAAGGCAAGCGTTTTAGCCAGGGTCCCAGTTTCCTTATTGCTCACACTCTTTTCTGTCAGATTGTGTTTCTTCTCTCAGAGAGAAAATATTGCTTGATATTGATTCCAGTGCACGAGATAATTTCAGGTTCTCACTCTGCAGTTCATCCAAAGCCCTGTTTAAAATCTTGTCGAGGTTTTCTAAGGCTAAGAGCCGCAGTTCAAAAGAACGATTCTTAAATGTGTTTAAAAGACCCTTGGCTACATTTTCCGATGTTTCATCAGCAGTTTGCACTGATACACTTTCCATTGTTATTACAACTGAACCATATCACAGGGGGTTGTACCAGCAAGACCATTGAGTTTTCTAAAAAGCTATAAAGCTTTGATGTTTTCTGGCCTATTTCTTACTGTGCTCTTAAAAATGTTTAGCTTCTGCTGAGCCAAATGTGTACCTCTAAAGGCATATGCAGTGAAAAACTCTTCAAGCATCTCGGGTACTGCTGCAATATCTGTAGATACAGCAGGAGGATGAGATTCTGTTTGGATGAAGCAAGGGGGGAGCTCTTCGTGGCGTGTATTGTGAATGAATAATATCGACCTTCAGCTGGGCTTTAGCCCAATAGTACTTGGGTCTCACAATGGATATTGAAGAAAAATCTACTTTCCTGACTACTGCTTATAAGCACTTCCCAAAGTCATTCCATTCTGGATTATTGTTTGTATCAAAGAGAATCAAAGACATCTGTTCCAGCCCTGATTCCTAAACAGATCGAGGTGTTTTTAAGGATAGGTTTGCAGGGGGTTTCTTTGATGTTTTTTAAAAAAAATCCTAAATAATTTCTCCCTCTTTTGAATGGCACTTGACTTTCAAGTCAAGAATATTTCTGCATGTGAAATGTCAGTTCTGTCTAATAATAACCTGCTTAATGTGCCACTAAATTACTAATAGAATTTGCCATGTTTTTATAAAATGAAGATTTTTCCTTTATTTGAGTGCCTGGCGCTCAGAACCTGGCTAGAACAGTTGCTTTATAATGAAATTACACTCTAAAAGGTAAACTTGCTATCTCACCTTTTGCCGACACATCCCATTTGGGATGTGACAGGAGAATAGTGAGGGAGTAAACAGGCGATTAACAAAGACTTTCAAGAAATAGACTCCTGCTATATCTGAATAGGAAAACATAAAGGAGTGGAGAGAAAGATAAGGTAGTTACCCGGGGGTATAGGCATTATTGTGTAAATGCTGTTGCTTTTCAGCAGCCATACTTAGTTTTTAGATATCAGTCTTTAAAGCACCCCCAGCCACCTTCCCATGAGTCCTAGAGAGTGTACTCTCTGCAGGCTCTTATTTATTTATTTTGTGTGATGCTTTTCGTGTGGGTGAAAAGATAGTAGAACTCTAACTAAAATGTAATGTTATCTCTGGGATTTCAGCAAGGATTGAATTAAACAGTGCAAAGCAGAAAGATTCCATACAGGTGTATATTTATTATTTGCCTATTTGCCGGAAACGCCATGGTTCTCAGGGACTATGATTATGATAAGGACATATTAACATTTAGTATTTGGTGAGTCCAAAGAAATGGAACTAGCTTTTTCTTGTCTGGGCTGAACTAACCACAAAGCCTGAAAACAAATTCAGATTTCTTCAGATTTTCTTTTACCTCCATGGTGCAAGACCTAGAGCCAGGGCAACCTCTTCTACTCAGGTTTAGAATGGTTTTGTGTTCTGTGCAGGCTCTGATTCTTTGCATCTTGTATGTCTTGTATTTCGTCCAGAAACGAAACTGGGGCATAAACTGACTATTACACTAAATGGAAATAACGATGAGGGGAGCAAGGGTACCAATCTGCCTGCAAACCACTTCCTTCTACCTTTTTAAGGTGGAAGACACACACACAGTCATGTTCTTTTCTGGGACAGCTATTTTATTGTTGTCTTGAGGAACAACGACGAGTCCATGGGCTGGTTGCTCGCTGTGGCAGAATAGACAGGCACACCAAGGTAGGCTGGGAAGGAAAAGAGGCTTTATTGGCTGGAAGAGGACAGGAGATCAAATCAATCTAGTCTGCCTCCCTGATACGGGATTTTCTTACAGTTATTATACAGGTTTGAAACAAAGAGAATTAATTATAGACGTGATTTGAAACAAAGATAATCAGTCATAGACTTGACATCCTTGGGAAGGAGTTTGGCCAGCTCTTCTAGTTTTCCACTCTGGTTAACATTTAAAATACATATTGTGCCTGGTGGCTCTAAGTTTCATGGCTGGAAGAATAGAGAATGAGTGGAACATTCCAAGGATACGTCATACATTTCCTTTTTAAAGAGAGAGAATTGAAAGGCCTGGTTAATATTAAACTTGACAGGACTATGCTCTATAGAAACTTTATGCCTATTCTAAGGTGCTTGCTAGGTTACAAGTGCAATGTGTTTTGCTCATGCTACTGCTCATGCACAGTCTTACCTTGCTACTCAACCATGGAATATTGGTCCACGTGTTTTATAGTCTTAACTTCTCTTGGGCAGAGGGGTCCAGCGAGGACTGACAGCTTTCTTTATGCTCCTCAGAGGCTTAGCATAGTGCCTTCCATAGAGGCTCTTGGTAAACAGTTGTGGTTTGAGCCATAGGGTTTGATCAGGATGGAAGGGAGGAAATCTCACCCCATCAGCTGTGTGAACGAGAGCAAGCCAAGCAATCCTTCTGGGCCACTATTTCCTCATTTGTAAAAAGAAGGGTCTGGACTCATTGATTGCTGAGGTCACTTCAGCTCTGTAAATTCTATGCTTTAAAAAAAAAGAAATGCTCAGATCCTGAAAGAAGAACATCTTATTGGGTTTCCGGACAAAAGAGCCCAGGGTCCATTTATGCTTGACCTCCTACCACATTCTGACTTTCTACTCTAATGAATCTGGGCGTATTCTTTGGTAAAATGGCTCAGCTCCAGGATCCCCTGGTGTGATTCTCACACTATATAGATATTGATTTTTCTTGCAGGATAGTGGTTACGCTAACCAGCAAACTATTAAATCTCTCCCATTCTCTGAGGGGGGATTTCATGAGCACCATTCCATCCCCTTTGGCTGACATTTTACTCAATCCAGGGATAATGTGAAGATAGCATCAAAGTATCCCAGGACGCTTTGTGCCCGACAGCTCTCTACCTTTCATCGTCTTTGAGTTGCCTATCAAACGCTGCAGCAAACAGAGGTTGCTCAGAATTGGGACCTTTGGAAGACTCTGACCTTGTTACTACCATGTTGTTCTCCATCACCTCCAGCATCAAAGCTTAGAATTTCTTACTGTGAACAGAGTCAATAGTTATTCAAACAGGATTGGCTTCCTTCCTTATTTTGCTGGTTCATGCCTGTAGAAGATTACTTTTCACCTCATGCCATTAATAACAGATCATTGTTGTCATGGCAAGATCACGGGTGTTACTTTCAATATACACATACGTGGTGAGCAGCAATACTAAAATATTTCATTTGATTCTTGCCTTCTCACTTTAGAAGTTTACCCCCCAGTGAGCTCTCCAGTTATCTGATGGAAGGCACAACACGTCAAGCAGGTAATGATAGCCGTTAACTTCCAAATACAATTTAACAGGGCATTCATTTACAATAATTCTTAGGCAACTCACCTTGCTACATCCGTTAAAATATACACTGCAAAATGAGTGAGTGGTGACTCTGATGTCAATAAAGAATTCTATATCCAGAACCATAATACCTCGTTGATTACCCTTTAGTAGATTCCATGATGACCCCAGAGAAGAGGCTATAATTTAATGAGATCGTTAATATTTCTATAAAACTAGCAATCTGATCAATTCTTTTGGCAGGCACTTTCACAGAACTAGCATAAGTGACTGTTCCACATGAAGCATTATCTTTTCTTGTACAACATTGAAAGCTTACATGCTGCTTTGACAAATCTGAATTTTAAAAAGTAAGGATGATTGGCACTTGGTAACTTACTCAGAAATATAAAATGGTACAAGAAAATTGCCCATTTCTTTTAGATTTACATTTTATATATTTTTTTTCTTTTAAGGAGTGATAAGACATGTAATTTCCATCAAGTTCAACCAGTTATGTATGAAAGAGGCTACAAGTTCAGCTCTGTAGAAGAAAGGCAAGTCATACGGAGAGCAGACACACTATGAAGGAGCAGAAAGCTTTCCCAGGTGTGTATTTCTAGCCTCGCTTCTGGTACTAGAGTCGTACATTTGCAGACCAAGACTGAAGTCCCAAGAACAAGATCCCACCCGTCTTGAAAGCAACTCTTTGGTTCTCTGACCCACCAGCACCAATATCTCACTTAACAAGTATCTTTCCAGGTCTATTAAAAGTGAGGAGAAAAAGGAGGCAGATAAGAGAGGTGTAACTGGAGTTTCCAAGTTAAGATTTCTCTTTGTAGTAGATTCTCTGAAAATTTGGGCATAAAGCAATTATTTCCTCTTAATTCATTTATTTAGTCCACAACATTTATTGATATACAATATGCAAAGCACCCAGTTCTGTGCATAGGCTGGGTTAACATTTCCTCACTGACCTTCACTATAATTTTGAAGATGAGTAATGATAAAAATAATTGGGGGCCTCAACTCATAACAAAAATCCTATTTAGGAATCCTGAATTTTTTTCTGATAGGAAAAAATTTCTGACAGGTCCATTTTCAGTCTGTATGGCTTTCATTAAAACATACAACTGATCTCATGCTATAACACACATATTAAACTGCATACATTGAAAAAACCACCTACTTTTTTTTCTAGAATTTTCAGTGATTTTTTTAGTGGTTTAGCAGACATTACAGTTATCCCCTTACATAAGGTTTAGAAAAAATTTTTTTTTAAATTTATTTCTTTTTATTTATTTATTTTTAGGAGGTGCCAGGGATTGTAATTGGGACCTCATACATGGGAAAGAGACACTCAACCACTGAGCTACACCTGCTCTCCATTCCTTACTTAAGGTTTAAATAGCTCTCTCTAGCTGAGACCATTTTATGAAAACATAAACAATTATTCCTTTGAAAAAACAGTAGATATGGTACTTTACCTCTAAGTGCAGTTGCTGAGCTATAAAAAGTTGTTTTGGGTCCAGATGACCATCAGGTTAAGAACAAAGATATTCCAACAGGCAACTTATCTTATAATAACATCGATTATGTTAACTGAGACAGCAATGAGATTCATTTATTCATCATTTATTTGGGGCAAAGATAATTTGTTCATTGTGGTATCTATAGCACCTGGTAAAAAAAATTAGTAAAAACTAATTGAATGTGGGGAGAGGATGTGGTTCTGAGTGCCCACCTCCCACACATTACAAGGTGTTAATGAGCCCACCTCCCGGTGCCTCCTAGAGAAGACAAACAATGAGCAGACAACAAGCAGACAACAAGCAAAAACAACAAGCAAGACATTGAGCAGACAACGAGCAAAAACAAATGAGTAGGGAGTAGATGTGCCTCAAACTGTTGAGCGCCCACCTCCCACATGGGAGGTCCTGGGTTCAGTTCCCAGTGCCTCCTAAATAAAAAACAACACACCAAGCCAAAAACAACGAGCAGACAACAAGCAGAAACAACAAGCAAAAACAGCAAGTGAACAGACGAGGAAACCATTGGGGGGGGGCAGGGATTGACTGAATAAGTGTTGTTTATTTTAAAGATGAGGAAACAAAGACTTCAAGAATGAAAGTATCTTTTGAAGGTCCTATGGATGGTAAGAAGTGGAATTAGGGTTCAAAGTCTGCTCTGAATCCAAAACCTCTGCCCTTTCTCCTGTGATGAACTTGATGCACAGATCGGCTACTTTCCAGATTCCCAGTCTGTCTCTATTCCTGAGTCACATCCTTTTCTTTCCCTGAATTTCAGGTCATGCTATAAATCAGACATAAATAACCTGCAGGCCTGTAAATAGAGGCTCTAAGGCAAAGCCTGTGACAATAATCCTTGCAAACATGCTGATGGTGTTCATCTCTGTGCTCAAGAAAATGCAATCTAGATTTGGCTGAAATGATAACAAACCTCTGTATCTGTGGCAGATGGAGAAATAGCCTCAATTCTAAACCAGAACACAAGGTATTAACAAGAGAGATTTAAAACCTACAGTCACACTTGAAATTACAAGGTGTTAATGAGCAAGCTATACCAAGAAATGTATCCCCCTCTACCTTGGCTGCCTGGGCTGGCTGTTGGCAAAGAATATCTGAAAACTCAAGTTGTGAAACTATGAATCAGGAAGATTTCCTGAGTTAGGAATGATGTCATCTTGTAAGATGAGGGACCTTTAGTGAAATGCAGGATCATTCAGGGTAATGTGTTTGCAATAAACAGGATCTTGAATTTATTGCAGAGGGGAGTGTGTGCGTTGACCAAAATGGAGAACGATGAGAAGTAACTAAATTATGTATGACATTCTTTAGAGAGGAAAGGCAGGAAGAGAGCTTAATGATGTTGTGGTTGAAGGACCTGCAGCAATTGGTGATGTATTGGTTGTAGGTTGGTAAGAAGAGAAATGGATCTATGAAGACCCAAAGACCAAAAGACTATCGATGAGTGTGACAAAAACCAAGCAGTGGTTTGGGAGGGGGAGGGGAATCAGGGGCTCAGGACATAATAAATTTTAGTGGCAACAAGACAGCCAAGTAAAGTTAACTTGACATTAAAAATCAACATCTTAATCTATGTAGCTCTTTCAAGTCTGAGTCTCATCATGGTGGAAAAAAAAATCTATAGTTAAGGATGAAGTATTTTTCCCCTTTGCTTTCCCGGCATCCACCAAGAGCAGTGCATAATTTAATTATTGACTCTACAGGCTGGATCATGGAGATGAAGAATGATGTGTCTGCTGTAGTGAGAAATTAGATAGAACCAACTGTTTATTCTCATCATTCTTCCTCTGTTAGGCCAAATTAATATAGTTAACAAGCTTTTGTTTGGATTAGCTTCTCAGATCTGGGATGTGCAGATTAAAACTCATGATGATTACAGGAACTATTATTTATGAAGCGCTGACAGTATCCTCAAAAGAACCAGAAAGGGGGTTCTTTTGTCATTCTCTGTGCAGGAACCATGTTCCACAAGACATTGGGAAAAGTCTGAATATTGAAGTTTATGAAAATCAGATTAGGTCATAGGGGCAAAAGGCCGCAGAAATGTCACTGGTGGTCTCTCCTTTTGCCCTGTGCCATGCGTTTCTACCCTTTTAATAATTGTAACACAATGTTTACACCTTTATGGCCAGCAAATGTTATCTGGTAGTAGCAAGTGTGCTGCTGGTGGGTGGGTGGTGGCATGCTTGAGCACACACCTCAGACTCTGCCACACAATCTAAACAGAGCCCGGGAGCGGGCCATGCAAAGCGAAGACACATCTTCCAGGCAGGTTCCTCCGAGCGCCACCCTGACCCAGTCCCCTCGAACAATCCCTCCCGTGGGAAATTGTGAGGCCTCCACCTAGCAATAGTCTCTCGAGGATGGCAGACACATTGCAGACACCCAAAACCAGGTCTCCTCACTTCCTGCCCCTTCCAGTTTCACCGCACTGGCTTCTTTTATTCACATGACATGTATTTAGAGCAATAGCTTTAAGTAGTTGATGGTAGATCCAAGTGGGGCGAAAAAACCCGCACACCACCACCAAAAAGGCCTCAGCCCTCAGATTCTGACCCTCCCGGCCTCCAACCCCGGCCACGCAGCGTCGCCCGCGGGCTGCGGCCCCCGACACCCTGATCTCGGCAGCGGCGCGCGCGAGGCCCGGCCCAGCCACCAAAGCGGCCGACACAAGTCGGGAGCAAAAAAAACAAAACAAAACCGAACTAGCCCCAACAACGAAAGGAAACACCCGCTCCCGGGAGTGGTAATTTGTACTCTAGTCCTAAATGCCTTCGGGCCAGGCCGTGCAAACCAAATCCCTAGTCCAGAGGAGGAAGCGGAAGCGCCCCTCCAAGGACTCCCTCGGCGCCTCGCCAAGGTGCGGGCCCTCCTCACGCCCACCCCGCGGGGCTCCCCGGGCCGCTTCCATCTTCCGGCGACTCGGCGGCCCCGCCTCCTCTCCCGACTTCCTTTCCTCGGGCGCGCGGGGCCGCGGCGGTGAGAGCGGCGGCCGGGACGAGCTCTGGCCTGGGGGCTCGCGCGCCGGGGCCTGGGCGGGCGCAGCCGTGCGGGTGCGCTGGCGCGGGGCGCCGGCGGGCGGGTTAGCAGGGGTGGCCGGCTCGGCTAACGCACCCCACTTCCGTGCAATACTCAAATGAGCAAACGAGTCGGAGCGGGGAGCGCTCGGGTTCCTCGCGGTCCCGCCTGAGTTCACTTAACGGCGAGCGCCGCGGCCTTTACGACACTTTCTCCCGCGGGGAAGCAGGGCCGGGCGGCTTCTGGGGAGACTGAAAATAACCTTCTCTAATTCCGTGTGGGGGCGGGAGTGCGCGGCTTAGCCCCCTGCTCCGAATTCAGAATGTTGCGCGGGGCGGGGGGCTCTGTCTGGGCCGATAACTTGATGTATCTCGCTGGGCAGGCAGCTGAGCCTCAGTTTCCTCCTGTGCATCTGCAGCTGCGTTTCAGCCCTCACAGGGCTCGAATGAGCAGGACAAAAGCAGAGATGGGTAAAGTGCCCAGTGGAATGACTGCCCCTGATGAATAGGTCCCCTTTCTTCTCCTGCTCCTCCCCTACCTCCCTCACGCCACCCCCACCCCTTCACCCCTTCACCCCGCTGCTAATTCTGTTTAGTAGGTACTTACCTGGCACCCTGTCCCATCGCCACCTCTTCAGGTAAAGAAGGCCTAGAGGCATCTCAGAATTTGGGCAACATAATCGGGGTAACCACGTTCCCAGTACTGATGCCTTCACTGCGCCCTGGTTTTTAGATACTGCTGCACTTCACGGTATGTTTAGGCCGCCTCAAGATTTCTCAGTAATACAAATACCCAGTTTCTGTGTTTCCCAACCACCTCTCCCATGGCCCTTGTTTCGTCCCTTTTGACGTTCTGGGCCCTCTTCATGGGCTCTCCCTGTTGCAGAGAGAGCTTGTACCTACAGTGATAAAAAAGCCCATGTTACTGAAACCTTACCTTAGTAGTAGAATAGCACTTGACAGTTTTCGTTGTACCTTATATCATGAAGGACTTGGGATTGATAACTGCTGTCCCATCTGGGTAAAGTAAAGGGAAAAGGAAGGTACAAATTATCTAGTTAATATCAGAATTGGGCCTGCTCCAAACATTTTCTTTGGACTCTAACAGACATGGATAATAATCCTATGTGATTTAGGGCCAGTTACCTAAGTTCCCCGAGTCTTTGTCAGATGGGATGTTAAGATATACCTGAGCTAGTCATGAAACTTGAGATGATTTGTACAACCATTAAGTGCTTGGCATATATTAGGTGATGAATAAATGTTTCTCCTTTTTCCCCCCTCCCTAACCTGCAGGCTGCATTTTATAAGGGAGAGCGGTGAAAGACAAGAACAGTTTGTAGGTTAGGCTTCTGTAGTAATTTAAAAAACATCTTATGAAATGTAAATATGGGAATGTGAAGCTGTATGCGCCAGACCCAAATTTCTGAAGTAACAATTTCTTAAATTTTTTTTTAACACCAGAGACTGTAAGGTAATTCTGGTTTCTGTGTTCTATGATTTCTGATGGATAAATGTAGCTAAAGTTGTCCGAGTTTAGAGATCCAAAATTTAACAGTGGTTGGGTTGAATTGGCAAACAGATTTACCAAAAATCTTTTCTCTACTGCCTTTTGTTGTGTTTTCCTTCTAGACCCAACATGAGTGAAGTTTCCTGCAAAAAAAGGGATGACTATTTGGAATGGCCTGAGTATTTCATGGCAGTGGCTTTCTTATCGGCACAGAGAAGCAAAGATCCAAATTCCCAGGTGAGTTGAGTTTTTTAGAATAGTTTGACACTCACAGACACAGATATGCCTATAAATGAGATTCAGTGGATGTCTGGCAATTGAAAAATACAGAATGGAGCTATCTTTTGTGCTGCATTCCTACATGCTTACATTTTCCTGTAAGCGAGTAATTGTCAGATGCCTTCGTTAACTCCCTCTTGTACCCCCTCTGAGGCTGGGAATAGACATTCATTAGCTTGCCACAGAAAATGGGGAAGGGAACAGAGAGCTCTTAGCACATCACTGTGTGTCCATTTTGCAGTTGCTATAGTTCCTCTCGTTTCACTCACTGCCTCCTCAATAGCAGATGAGCTGCTTGCAGTCACTAAGCCTTCTGGCATGTTTCCCTGTAGGTTGGAGCCTGCATCGTGAATGCAGAAAACAAGATTGTCGGGATCGGTTACAATGGGATGCCAAATGGGTGCAGCGATGACCTGTTGCCTTGGAGGAGGACAGCGGAGAATAAGCTAGATACCAAATACCCATACGGTAGGGCATGTTTTGTGTTCCATTTGCTTAGTGGCATAGTCTGAATGTCTCCTTATATAAGAAAGTTGGTCAGAAATCCTCCTCTCCCTTTTCGGTCATCAGCAGCTGGAAAGGAGAAAAGTTCTGTTGAACTACGCCAGCATCATATCCCCGACCCAGTACCAAAGAGAGCCAAGGAGGAGGCAAGGTCATGGTTTCGCAGGCTGGCCTGGAGGTCCAGGGCTCTGTAGCCTGTAGCAGGGCTGGCATGTTTCAGCAGGCTGCCTGCAGGGCTGTGCAACGCCAGGATTGATGGAGGGCTTCTCTACAGCGGGTCGTAGGCCCTGCCGATGATAGCTGGGGCATGTGTGCTCTAAGTTATTTCTTCACTGCTTGGAAGCAGAGTCAGCTAACCAAATGTTGGCCAGGGCCTTGCTCTGGTGAGAGTTCATTCAGCCCATCTGCCTACCCAGGAAATCTGGTTCCAGCTCATCTCTGGGAAGCAGGAAACAGACTTGAGCTGGACATCAGGAGATGGATGATGCAGTTTCTTGTTTCTGAGGGCGCTGCAATCCCAGAGTGGGCTGTGGTCAGACCAGAGACCAGATGTGTGCAACTGAAAAACCTTTGGCCTGGCCATCTCTTTATTTTCATTTTCAGATTAGGGAAGGATCCTTCTTAAAATTTGTAGCCTATCTGAGCCCCAGGGAGAATCACTTCAGAGATTGTCTGGGAGGGACAAGCCATGGCTTCACTTTCCTTTTATTCCCCGGAAAATATGCAACTAATGCCATAAAAAAAGGCAAATTGGGCTGCATGTCCTGGTTGTTGATTTTTCATAATATTAGCACTTCTATTTATATCTGAAAATGAACAGAGTGGCTCTTTTAAAAGTAAAGCACATTAAGGCCATTCGAATGGATAAGATTCTGCCCTAGGAAACAAAGTTCGAGGCATGATGTAAGACCTTTCTTCTTTGTTGACTTTTCCCTTGTAGGTTTTCCTCTGGGTTGTTCTTATGAAGAATTAATTCCAAGACTACATTTGTCTAATTTATATATTTTTACTAATGTGCCTGGACTTTAATCATATTAAATAAGCCCCATAAATTTCCTTTTAAACTCCTTAAGGGCAGCTCCTCCGTTTTTGAAAGAATAAGGGAAAGATGTGCTTCAGGGTACAGAGGGAATTGAAGGATGAGGGTAGGGAGAACTACAAAGCACTCAGGGATTTCAGGGTGTAAAAAATAGTTTAGTGATTAAGGGGACTTAATAGCCAGATTAGTCAATTTAACCAGGAAGAGTAGGATCAGAGTTGGAGAGTATAAAACTGTCTCCTCAGCCCCAGCTTTGTTGTCGTTTGTAGTGAGTGAAAAGAAAAATGTGCTAAAATACTTTAGAAATTTCTTATCATCTTTTCACTCTTTAAGCTTTTTTGGTGATAAGAAAGAAGGGTAATGATTAGTTGGTTTTAAGTCCATGCAAAGATAAAATTTCAGAGTATAGTCCAGTGTCCTATATAAATAAAACCCTAAAAGTGAAAGAGTTGATTTGTTAAAGATCTGTGTTGAAATTTATGACTACCACAGTCATTATTTCACTGAGTCAGGAGAGGGAAGTACTGGTCCTTGTATGAACTCTGATATGGAGACATTCTTAGGGGTGGGGAGGTGACACTCTGTCATACTGAGCCTAGTTGCAAACCAGTGGCTGACCCAGCTGTGAAGGGGTCCACTTTTGGCTTCTGAGTGCCTCTCCCAGTGAGACATGTGCCTTCTTCAACCACTGTGAGCTCCAGGCAGATTTGTAGCAGTGACCTGAAAGCCAAGGGTTTTGCAGCACATTTACAAATATCCATTCCCCTTCCTCTCCCTCACCCCCACCCCCTGTATTAGTCAGCCAAAGGGGTGCTGAAGCAAATTACCAGTAATCGGTTGGTTTTCATAAAAGGTGTTTATTTGGGGTAGAAGCTTACAGTTACCAGGCCATAAAGCATAAGTGTCTTCCTCCACCAAAGTCTGTTGCCACGAGTTGGAGCAAGACAGCTGCTGACATTTGCCAGGGTTCGGGCTTCTTGGGTTCCTCTCTTCCTGGGGCTCTGTTTCCTCCACAAGGTCAGCTGTAGACTATGAGGCTCTCTAGCCTTTGCCTCTCTCCACAAGGCCAGCTGTGAACTGTCAGACAAGTGGCTCGTCTCTTTTCCCGGGGCCCTCTCCCCTTCCTCATGACCAAGCTCCTCTGTACGCTTACTTCCCGGGGCTCCAGCTCGAGACTCCACGTCAGAACTCCAACTCAAAAACTCCAACTCTGTCCTTTGCCATGTCTTTTGAAACCCCACCCACCCAGCGGCAGGGCTCAACACCCTAATCATAATTTAATCATGCCCAGATGAACAGACCAGTTTACAAGCATAATCCAATATCTATTTTTGGAATTCATAACTATATCAAACTGCTACACCCCCCATTACCCAGGACTCCATAACCTCTAAAATAGCTGATTTTATTTGTTCTGAGATACTGCCCTTTGTCCAAGTTAAGAAGAGGACCTTTCAGAGCTTCTTTCCGGAAGGAATTTTTAAAAAAGAAAACTACAGGCATTTGTCCAATATCACTGGTTGTTTTTATTGAATATTGCTGAGTTTCTGGGCACTGGTGGTCTGTCTGCATTATTTTTTAGTATCCTTATGATACCTCTAGGTTTTCAAAGCTCTTTGCCCTAACTTATCAATTATTCATTTTACATGAAGCTATATTAGAATGTAGACAATTTTCTTTCACGAGAGTAGCTTGTAATTTGATGTACCATAAAAGTGGTAGAAGGTATTAAATGGTCTTTAAAAGGCAGTTAGTATTACCACCATCATAATACACATTAAAATGGGCTCCAAGTCTAAATAACATTGTGTGTATAAGCTGCATTCTCAGTCTTGCCTTTTGAAGGGATTTCAGTTGACAGAGAAGTAAACGTTTGCATAGTCTTGGATGAGCTAGACACGTTTCGTGATAATAGACTAAAACACAAATGCCTTTTGTATTTGTTTTAAGACTTTAAGAATTAATTTTAAAAAATCATGCCTGGGATTGAGGAGGCTCCAACCATTGCTTTTCTTATCGATATTAATGGTGACTGAGCTGCTCTATCAGGAAGGATAGTGTCTTAGTTTGATGGGGCTGCCGTAACAAAGTACCACTGACTTGTTGGTCTAAACAGCAGAAATTTCTCGTCTCATAGTTCTGGAGACTAGAAGTCCGAAACCAAGGTGTTGGCAGGGCCGTGCCTTCTTAAAGGGGACAATCCGTTCCATGCCTTTTCCCTTGGTTTGTGGCAGCATAACTGTGTCTCTGCCGCCGTCACATGGCCATCTCTCTTTCTCTCTGCTGCCTCGGGCTCTCTGTGTCCAAATTTCCTCTCCTTGCAAGGACACTAGTCATGTTGTTTAGGATCCATCCTTCCCCATTTTGCCTTTCCTAACTAATTGAGTCTTCAAAGATCCTTTTCCCAAGCTGGATCACTTTCACAGGACACAGGTTAGGACTTGAATCTATCTTTTAGGGAGGGAGGGGGGGCACAATTTAATCCATAACAGATAGCTTCAAAGATTATTTGTTAATCTCTGTAAAAGAGCTATAGAGATTATCTAGAGTTCTAGACCAGTGATTCCTGTCTTTGAATTTGGGAACCCTCTTTTATTTTTTATTTTATTTTATTTTATTTGTTTATTTTTAATATATTTTTTATTTTATTTTATTTATTTATTTATTTATTTATTTATTTTTAAGATTTTATTTATTTATTCATTTATCCCCCCTTGCTGCTTGTGCTCACTGGGTCAGCTAACTACGCCGTGCGGGCGGGCTTGCCTTCACCAGGAGGCCCCAGGAACCGAACCCGGGGCCTCCCATATGGTAAACGGGAGCCCTACTGATTGAGCCACAGCCGCTTCCCTATTTTTTTATTTTTTTAAAGATACTTAGATTACACAAATGTTACACAAGTAATATAGGGATTCCCATATGCCCCGCTCCCCACGCCTCCCATACCCTCCCACATAAACAACATTCCTTGCAATTGATAAACGCATCCTGGGGCATTGCCATTGAGCATGGACCATAGTCCACATTATAGTCTACACTCTCTTCCACACAATCTTGCAGGCTATGGGAAGATATATAATGGTATATAACTGTCATTGCAATGTCATTCAGGACGATTCCCAAGTCCTGAAAAAGCCTCTTCATTACACCTTTCTTTCCCTCCCCCTGCCCCCAGAGCCTTCAGTGGCCACTGCCTCCACATCAATGCTGTAATTTCTTCCATTGCTAGAATCTCAACAAGTCTATGGTAGAATACCAGTAAGTTCACTCTAGTCTATAATTCATTCCCCAATCCTGAGGATTCTGGGATGGTGATGCCCACTCCACCTCTAATTGAGAGGGGGTTTTGATCCCATCCAGCAGATGGATGGGACTCTCTTGCTTGCAGTTGTTGACTGTCTTGGTTCCCTGGTGTGGTGGTTGTCAATCCTCACCTTGTTAGTTGTCCTGGGTGAGTCCAATGAACTGAAGAGTAGGTGTTGCAACTCCGCTGAGGCTCAGGGTGGAGACCCTCTTTTAAATGTCAAAAAAACCAAAACCAAACAAACAAACAAAAAATAAACCTTCCAGGGCCCCTACATAGTGCTAATTAAACTTTTTAGTATCTTTTGAAAGAGCATCCATGATAATCTACTCAGTAACGCTTTATATTAATCTTTACTTTATTACTTAAACAGCATTTATTTGTGTTTGGAGAAGTTTCTATATATTCTAGGCATGCTGTTTATCCATGGTCTGTGGAGCGTGCTGGGACCCCTTGCCATACATCAGTAGTTGAAGCCTCAGGGTTCTTTGCCCCCAGGATCAAAGCCTACCCCTTTCTTTTACAGTTGAGGAAATAAAGGCTCAAAGGCATTAAGTACCTTCCATAATGCCACACATGCTGATGGCATCGCCTAATTCCAGGTCATTGTTTTTTCTGCTGCCCTGTGGTGCATCTCAGGGCCCGCTGTCCTGTAGGGCACAGGAATTCATTTCTTCTGAAATGTTGAGTAGAGCTGAGCATGTTGGATAAGCCATTCCCGCCTTCTCAGTTTGCAGTTGAGCAAACAGGTTTAGATGAAGTAATTCATCAGAGCTCAGTGGCCCGGAGAGTGATGGGTTGTAACCAGCATTAGGCAGAAAGCCAGTTGCACATAACTTACTTTAACCCTTTGCCAAGAGGGGAGCTTGAAAATTGTGGAAGTTTGAGTTTACCAATAGCATACGCCAACTTAATTCTACTTTATTAATTCTGTAAGTTTGAGAATCATTAGTCTTGATTGACACTTTGAGGGGAGGAGGGAAGCAGGGAATACATGTAACATAATAGGAAGACAGAGCTTTTTCTGGGCTGTGCCTCTGGAGAGGCATTTTTAAAGGGTGTTTTTGTTCTTCCAGCCTTAGGATCAAAACTTTATAAAAACTCTTTGATTACAATGTAGTATTAATACAGAAAATGAAAATTCCCCCTGCCAAAGAAACTGCTTTTTATTTCATCCTTTTCCTGAAAAATCCAAAAGGTAGTATGATGTCAGTAACATTAAATGGCTGGAAGAAGTAGTGTTATAGTGAGAACCTTTTCAGATGAATGACAATTAAAAAACCAGGAAGCAGCAGATTTCTCTCCTTTACCACATGTGGCAGTTTGATGTAATTATGAATTCCAAAAATATAATTGAATCATGCTTGTAAACTGATCTGTTAATCTGGGCATGATTAGGTTAGGATTAGGGTGTTGAGCCCCACCCCTTGGTGGGTGGGGAATTGAATATAAAAGGCAAGGCAAAGGACAGTTGAAGCAGTCTTTTGAGAAGCAGTTTTGATGTTGGAAAGAAGGCCCCAGGAGAAGAGAAGCAAGCTGTTCGCCTGATCGTCTACAGCTTACCTTGTGGAGGAAACAGGAGCTAAGCCCGGAGAGAAACACAGCCCCGGGAAGAGAGGAACCCCAGAAGCCTGAACCCTGGCAAACGCCAGCAGCTGTCTTGCTCTAACGCTTGGCAATGGACTGTGGTGAGAGAGAAACTTAACACTTTATGGCCTGGTATCTGTAGACTTCTACCCGAAATAAATACCCTTTATAAAAACCAACCCATTTTTGGTATTTCACATTAGCACCCCTTTGGCTGACTAATACACCACATAAAAAAAAAAACTTTAGAATTTTTTAATTTTTCTGGGGAGGAGTGGTTGCTAAACCCATGATGAAATATGCAGCTGACATTTTTAGTTCCTTTCTTTTTGTGAAATTCATTAGACTGAAGCACATTCAATCAAAATACCGATTTTATAAAATAGAGGTAAAGTACTCTTTGTAATTCAGAAATCATTCCTTCCTTGGGTTTTCATACCCAATCATGACAATGTAGTTTACAGACCAGAGAGATAGAGTCAACTTCTTCCATCCTTGAGAGCCATTGATAAACTTAGGAGAATATTTAATAATGTTCACTGCACTCGTCAGGGTGCCATGCATCTTCGGCCTTGCTGTTTCCTGTTAGTGAATGACTGTGTTTAAGGTGCTTCTTTGGCTTGACCTCCCTCTCCTGTCCCAGTCCATCAAGAAGCCAGATTGCTTTGCCTGCTGCGTGACACTTCATCACAGAAGTGAACAGTCTTGATTTCCCCAAGAGTGGGTGGTAGCCTTACTAAGCAGATTGGGCAGAAATGGAGTTGTGGGGCTCTTTCCAGAGTCAGTTCATATTCCTACAGGAATTCCTGCTAAAGGATATAATGCTATGAAGTGAAATGCTGAAAAATATGGAATTAATTAAGGCAAGAGTTCAGCATGGCAACTTTAAGCAGTTTTTCCAGTGTGGGGCAGTGCTTCTTTAATCTTTATTTTTCAGATTTAGCATATTGTTATGCATGCATAGATGTCATTTTAGTGATTACTTAGCCATTTACCTTACCCCCTTGAACACTGACATTTTCCTGACTGCCATGCATGTGATATATTTCTTTGGCATCCAAAAGGTTAGTCTTGAGAAACTAATTTATCAAGAATTTAGGAGGCTGATCCGTCTTAAGCTGTGACTTCCTCACAACTTGTAAGAGCTTCTTAGTAATTAAGATCAAATTTGTTCTTTCAGCCAGTTGAAATGGAATGCCCTCTGGTTTTGTTAGGCAGATCCATGGATTTGATGACTTGTTGTTTCTTTTTCCTGCAGAATTTTAATTCCATTTAGAGCTTCCCACCATTCCTCCCCTCCTTGCCATCTAGCAGTTGTGGCCCGACAGCCAGTTTAATTAGGGACTCTTGTACAAAATAACTAATACAATCAACTGAAAACTTTTGAGCAATTTTACAGGAAAGAAATTAAGTGGATTACTTTTATAAATCAATGGGCAAACTTAGATTTGATAGTGTGGTGTTTTAGATAAACAGGGAAACACAACAGCTTATGTTATGATGTCCCACCCCCCCACCCCCCCAAAAAAAATACCCCTCAACTTGATATAAGCATATTTTACTTTGAGGTATAATTGTTTATAAGCGGTCTTCAGAAAAGAATGTGTAATTAATGTTTTGAGTTTTTTTTCCCCCAGTTTATTTGGTTTTGATCTATAGGTACAGGGTTAAATTATTTTTGAAGAGCTAGAGAGATTTCTATTTCACTATGAATATCTGCAAAAGATGTCGAGCAACAGAATAACCCTCTGTTCCGAAGAGCAGATGTACAAAAAGCTGAAATGTTCATCTGTGGGCATCAGACCTACCCATGAATATTCACATATTTGCCTTCTTTTTATAAAAAGTGGTTTCAGGTCAGTCTACCTCATGGAAGTTTGTCAGAAAACTTAAATTAATTCAAGATAGTGGTTCCCTAATTGATGACCAGAAGTGGGTTGATGCTTATCTTTGCATTCTGTCTCAAAAGAAGAGGCTTGTTGAGAAAGAATCAACAGAATCTCACAGGCACACCCCATCTATTTTAGAAAACAATTGTCTTAAGTATTGGAGCACATTAATTACCTGAATGCAAATGGCTATTTCTTAGTAAATGTAGACTATCTAATTCTTTAAGTTTGATAAGTCTTTGCTGCAAATGCTAGGTGACCTTTCATTTGTGGTTATGGTGGGCACCTGAAAGTGAGAGCTTCATAGTCTTTTTTCTATTTATCTATTCTTTGTTAGTTATGTTGACTTCAACTGATCTTCCCTGAAATTAGTCTGAATTACTAAGGTCTTATTTTGTTTTGAGTTTCTTTCCATCAATAATCTCTCTTTCATAAGCTTTGTTAATGCCACCATGAAAGTAGAATATGTATGGGGCGTAGCTCAGTGGTTGAGTGCCTGCTTCACATGTACGAGGTACCAGGTTCCATCCCTGGTACCTCCTAAAAGAAAGGTAGAATATGTATATATTGTTTGCTCTCAGAAATATGCAATATACCCTGTAGAGATTTTTGCAAATATTTATATTTCTTTTTACTTTTACATTCTTAGGACTGTTGTTTTATATTTGGATGGGAATACACATATCTGTAATGTGTGCATATTAACTAAGAAAAACTTCCGAAAAGCTTAAAACAACAATTACTAGATTCAAGTGAAAGACTCTTGTACCACCCATCCAGAGCCCTGGGTTCTAGATCTGGCATGTTTATGCTCAGTGGTTGTGGAGTTGTTAGATAAGTCCCTTGACCTTTATTTCTCAATATCTTTATGAAGCAAATTATTACTGAACACTCCTCCAGTTCTATAATTCTAAGGAAAAATCAATATAGTTGTAATTGCATTGGAGTAGCTGTTTCTCTGCTTACTGGGGTTTTAAGAGAGTTCTGAAAGCTTCCTCCATCAAAGCTGCGGAGCTGTAAAACGCTCTTGGTGGCCCTGACACACAGAAAATATGCATATGTACATATGCATAAATGAATAGATAAAAGCAGGCTTCATTCCCTCCCTCCCTCCCAACGATTAAAATCTGCTCCAGTTCTAAGACGAATATAAACCGTTTACCGGCAGTATGTACAAACCAGAGGGGGCGGCTGAAGAGCATATGTTGCTGCACAGCCCTGGAGATTAGGGGACATTGGATGAAAAGAGATTGGATAACAGCAGTAAAGGAGAGGACCCTGTGTTCCAATAAAAGAGAATATGTGAATATATGAGCTGTACCTAGAACTCTTTGCAGACAGGAAGTTATTCTCAGATCAAATAGAAAGGACTTTAGAAATCCTTTTGTGAATCAACCAATCTAACAGTATTTATTGAGACATAGCTATTTGCCTGGCATTGGAAAATCCCTGTGACAAACGCAGAATATTGGTGAAAGCAAGGGAGTTAGAAAGGCAGGGCACACTTTTCTCTCTGCTCATGCTGTATGAATGGTAGGTGCCAGCCAATTAGAGGAGGTGTAAATTTCATCTCTGTGCTTCTTTCAAATGATAGATGCCATAGTAAATTTAAAATATTGAATATGATAACTGAGCATGAATTTTTTAATTCTGCAATTAAAAGACTTTGTTCAGAATGCCATTAATTTTGAATTTAGGTGAACAAAGGGAAGCAGGATTCCTCTTTGTCGTTTTTCCTTCTGCAATTGAGTTACCACTTTTTAGGAATTCAAGTAAATACCAATAAATCATCTATCCTTACACCGATTTGAGTTGTCTGTTAATGATGGAGGAGATCTCTTGAGTCATCTTGCTTTTCAAAAATTTTAACTACATTTTATAGCACATTTTCCAGAGTGCTTTCACCTGTAGTTATTCATTCATTCATTCATTCATTCAGCAAACACTTATAGGGCATCTAATATATGTCTTATATGCCAGGCTGTCTGCAGTTACACATAAAACGTACACGGATTCTTTTTTCAAGGAGTTGGCTGTCTACTGGTGGAAGAGGTAGACATTCCTGAATTAAACACAGATATTATTAACTATTCCTTAATAATATTATTATTATTCCTTAATAATATTAAGCTGAAATCTGAAAGGTTAGATGAATCCTCTCAGGCAAAGCTGGAGAAGGTGGTGTTTGGGGATGGGAAGAGCATTTGAAGCAGAGGGATCACTTGGGTGAAGATCCTCAGGTAGAAAGTATTTGGAGCATTATGTGCAATGGAGAGAATTCAGCTCAAGCTAGGTGGGCGAGGGCTGGAGTGAAAAGGTGATGTTGAGGACCTTGTAGGGCAAGGAGTTTGAATTTATGCATTACGCTGGCTTTGCATGGAAAATGGATTGTTCGGGGGCAAGTGTAGAAATGGATGCCAGCTGTGAGGCAATTGCAAGGCTAAGAGAGAGGGGAGTGGGCTTCAGAGATGGTTGTGCTGGTGATGCAGAGGAATGGCTGGGTATGGGGTATACTTCAGAGGCAGCATCAAGAGGGCTGGATGATATGTCGGGCAGTGGGAGATTGACACACACACCCCCCCACACATCAGTTCTAGTCTGAGCAACGGGATGGGCATCCTGAGGCGGAGAAGACTCAAGGGGAAGCATAGTTTAGGGGAAATTCAAGACTGATATGGACATCTGAAGTCTGAGAGGACTGTGGGAGCACTAAATAGACGAGTCAGATGCGTTACTGAGTGTGGGGGAAGGTCTGGGCTGGAGATGTCAGGATAGCTGACGTTGGTATTTAGGTCACATCAGTGCAAGGGAAATGGGTGAGATGGTGTAGGCAGAATGCTCAGAGGCAGTAGACACCTTGGCCTGACCCCGGAGAACACCCACAGTTAGAGGTTGGGTGGAGGAAGAAAGCACTTGACATCACGGAACACACGATGTAGTGTTTTAAGATGGCGGGAGTTGTCAGCTGTGTCCTGTGCTGCTGCTAAGAGGTCTAAGATGAAAAACTATGGAGTTTAGTGACATGGAGGCCATTGTTGACATTGCAAAGAGCAGTTTCCATGGAGGAGTCAAATTGAAGCCAGAAAGTTAAAGAGAAGGTGAGGACGCGGGCAGCACACAGCGTATTGAGATAATGTTTTTGAGATGTTTGGCTGTGGAGAGAGCAGAACGATAGGGTGGTGGCTGGAGTGGCAGAGAAATGTTGGTTTGTATTGCTTATAAAATGGAAGAATGCTGTGGGCATCTGTTTCCCGATGGGAATAATCCAGTAGAGAGATTGATGAAACACGGAAGGGAAACGAGCATGGTCTGAGGCTGTGAGAGGACGGCACCCAAGCATGCTGGTTAGTAATGAGCGGAGAGGCCCTAATGGGTGTGTGTGTGTGTGTGTGTGTGCAGACACAGACGTTAATGGAGTTGGCAGTGGGAAGATGATAAATTACCATGTTCCCATGAAGGATGAAGCAAGGTCGTCAGCTGAAAGAGGGAAGGGGAGGTGAGCGTGAGCAGGCTAGAACATTGTGGAGAAAGGAAGAAATGACTGTCATAAGGAGTGGGAGAAGGCCTGCTAGAGAAATGTCCTGGGAATGTAGGGCAGTGTCAGTAGCTTGTATCTTACCTGAGAATCCTGAGTTAGGTCGGTTAATTCTGGAACAGGATCCATGCATTGCCCGAGGCGTGCCTGGTGGAGCTGGGAATGTTTAGAACACACATACCCTGACTCCTATTCCAGTGCTCACTGCACAGCCCCAGCTTACGCCCTCAAAAGCTATTAACACAAGAGGGAAACTTAGAGGCTTGATTGGTGTGTTTTGTCAGATGATTAGTCAGATGTATCCCTTGGCTTCGTTTTTTTAGTGCATTTTAGGCATCAGACCTGTTTCACTGACTGGCAGGAAGAAGGTAGACACGGCTTAGCCGTTGACAAAATGCAGTATTTCCGCACCTTCCTCCTTCCGACCTGATTGTGTGCCCTCAGCACATAGGGAAGCAGCGTAATTAGAGTTCTGGGGGCTTTATTATCAATAATGGAAACACCACAGTCAGAAATCTCTTTAGCCCTAAGCACCACCGTTGGGGCTAAGTGGCTCCCCTGGGTGCCATGAGTTGCTGCCAGCAGCCTTGGCAAGAGGCAGCGAGGAAGGGGGCAGGGGTGAGGAATGAGTAGGAGGGAGAGAAATGAACAGATATCCTCGCCACCGGGCTGGAGCATGCAGCAGGGGCTGCCTGGTCTCAGGTCAGCAGCCGTGGCAGGAGGGGCTGAGGTAGGGGTCGCATTTATCAGGTAGATCTGTGCTGGGCTGGTGACATGCTTTAGTCTTTGTAGTGGTTCTCAGAGGTGGGTATTTTTCTCTCCATTTCACAGGTCAGGAGGATGAGACTTAACAAGATGCTTAAGGTAACAGAACCAGTAGGTGGGGGAAGCCGAATCTGTGCTAGAGGAAGACCCTTTGTGCCTGCCTGAGGGCTGGCTGAGAAGACGCGGTCAGGGGGAGGCAGAAGGGAAAGGCTGTGGAACGGGGTGCCTGCCCCAAAGGCCAAAAGCATAGCTTCAAGAGTGGAGCCGAAACGTTAAAACACCGCAGTGTTCTGTGGGACCTGGGCCATCAGCAGATGGGACACCCTAGAAGTCAGTGCCTCACCCAGAGCCTGGAGGATCTGGCTGCCTTTTAAATGAGTGGCTCATCCCTTTCTTGCCAGCCCTGGCCAGAATTCCTTTGTGCTGTCATCTTCTTCTAGCAGACACGCCCCCTCTGGACAGAGGTGGCAACAGAAGGGGCTCTACACATTTTCTAAGCGGGATGCTGGGCAGTGCCCTCTCCCCCCTCACCCTCCCATCATCACTGCTACCTGTTTTATTTTCACAAATACGCTGTGGTAATAAACACTTCCCCTCTGGAATCGTGTGCCCCCTGATGCCGGAAGTGTGTGGAGGTTAGTTACTCTCTCTTCTGAAGAGAAGGCCACCAGCTGTGCGTGGGGGCGGTCCTGGGAGGGTAGTCGAATCTCGATTCTAAGCACGTGTAGTAGGTTGGATGGCCTGGTGAGGTGAGGTGCTGTCACCTGTCACCTCTGCTCGGGAAGACCCTGTTCCTGGCAGGCAGCTCCCCCAAGTCCCCATCATGGGCTGGGACTGGCTTTTCAGAAAACCGCTCGCCAGGTCCAGTTGTGGCTGTTGGTAACTGTGGCTTCATTTGCATAGCTCTAGTTCACAAAGCTTTTTTTCCTTCCCGTTTCCTCTTTTGATCTTCACTGTTACCCTGTGAGAAGGGAAGGGAAGGAATTAGTATTCCTACTTACAGTCGAGTAACCAAGCCACATTTGGAGGATGGGACCTGAACATCTCAGGGTTGAGACCCCCGGTGTTCTGAAAAGCCATTTGTAATCCAGATACATATCTCTACAGAAACAATATTATTTGCAGAGCCCATTCCCCATCTACTGACAAACAATGCATTTCACCCCTCATCCCCTGAATTTTCTCAACTCCTGACTTCATGCTTCTTGTATAGTACTTGTAGCTTTCCCTCAGTGCTTTGGTTGTTTCTGTGCTGGTGGATCTCGCACCTGTCGAGGTGAGCCTGGCAGGCACCAGCCCTCTCCTTCCTTCTTGCATCCCTGGGGCCAAGCACGATGAGCATTCTGCCTGGGGCAGGCCATGTTTGCAACCGGAACACATCTGACCTGTATGTGGGAAATGTCCTCCATCTCAGACTGCTTTCTCTCCCTGCTGCAGCCCAGTACCAAGGGGATGCTCCTCTGGTGGGGAGGGGACTATCTAAGAAGCCACAGAGTGAGGAATGGAGCAGGGGCTGTGAGGAGCAGTGGCTGAGATGAGAGTGGTCCGTGGGCCTGTTTGGTTGTGCCTGCCTTAGACCCGTGATTTGACTGTTGGTTTCCAACTTGGTTCTCCTTTTCCTCACTAACCCACCTTTATTTCAGGTCATCTGAAAACCCTGGTAATCAGGTTGCTTCTTTACAGATGTAGAAACTTCATGAGAGGGAGATAAGGAAGAAGAGCCACGTGGTTTGGGGCCAAACTTTTAGAGATACTTGCTTTGGATTTTGGGGTAGTCACGATAGTGAATACTTTATAACCTGGGGGTGGTGGTGATTAGTGTGGTGGTGGGTTGGGAGGGGGCTTAATTTAGAGGCTATTCTGTTGTTAAATTACTGACTTGAAGGATAGGTACTTTGGAGGCTGGCAGTGACATATGAGGCCCTGACAGGAGAGCTTTCAATAATTAAGAAATAAGTAGTTGAGCTTCCATTTTAGCTCCAGAAGCAGTGAAACGATTCCTTAAATGGATCTGTTGGAGGAGTGCGAGCCCCACCCCTCAGTGGAAGTATTCTATCAGGCCACCTGTCAGGGCAGCCAGGGCAGGGGAGGGGTGGCCCATGCCTCAGGTGAGATGTGCCCAGACTTAGCAGCCCTGATGCCTATAGGACTCCGGAGGTGAAAACTCTGTACTCCCAAGAAGTAACAGAATGGAAGTGAGGTATCTTGTAAAAATTAACAGAGTTATTTAGAAGAAAGCACAGGTCAACCTTGAACTCTGCTGCCCCATTTCATGTCAGTTATTAATTGCAGGGTGAAAATCCAGTAAGTGGAAAGAATAGAGGGTGAAGCTCCCCACCTTTTCATTCCAGAGGGCCATGAGCGGCCTCGTTCTGCCTCTTGAGTCCTGACCCTCTGTCTTGCCAGTGAACTGAACTGTCGATGCTTTGAACGTGGTGGCTGCGGAGCCTGGGAACCTTCACAGTCATCAGTCAGGGGCAGAGGAGCATTTCCCCAAGGACATTTTGAGGCTTGTAAAATACAGCCCAGAGAGTGCTGGCATGGGCAGTGCGGTCTGCACTGAGTGGCCACAGGTTCTCTGTGCCGAGCCTACCCTGACCCTAACAGAGCTGCCTCTCAGGGTCGCCCAGTGTTTCCAGTCAGCCTCGGCAGAATACCCCTCAGGCCTGAGGAAGTCGTTTTCTTAAAGCAATATCCTGTACAACTAAAAACGAGGAATTTTAAACAATCTGGAGAGTTTCTTTAACTGAAACAGAAACTTAGTTTTCCTGACTCCAAATCCTATCCCATCATGTCTTTGTAGTAGATGAGGATCAACCGAGGGTAGCATTTATGACTGCTAAATTATTTGTGTAATGATTAGAATTTGTTTAGCCTATATTCAGGGCTTTATTTTGTTTTTTAAACTTATTTGAGTAACTTTAATAACATCACTGTCCAAAATAGATACAGTATTAGTCTTACATCAAATGAGATGATGTTGAAGCTCTTAAATCTAACCAAGGATGGAATATATCCTGTTAATTTGTCAAACTTCTGGAGAACCGCCTACATGAGACAGTAAGGATTAATCAAGCCCCAGTGAGAGAGAATTTGAAAAATACAGTTTTCTAATTATACAATCTCTTCTCAGCGGTCCAAGGTTAATGCAGTTCTGAATTCTGACAGTTAGTAATAGAAAAGGAAAAAAAAAGGACCAAAGCATATGAATTGTCTTATAATTACCTGAAGCAGAGGTTCTTCTTTTGGCAATCAAGAACTTTATAAGCATTAATCTGATATTTTCAGCACTTGATTCTTTTCCTTTTAAACAGTATTGGGGATAATTGTGTCCCTCTTTGTGCTTATCAAATATACATGTAGTATTTGGAGGTTTCTTTTGCTTATTGCTTAGCCATTGTCTAATCAGTCTTTTTTGACAATTTTGACTATCTCATGAATACTTCCTAGATGCTGTGGTATCTTTGGAATACTTGGTCCTTATTCCCACTGTGAATATAAAAACTGCGCTTATTTCAACGTCACTAACAGAACCACTCCTACTTGATTGGTTTTTGCACCCAGGTAATATTTGTAGCTCCTGCTGCAGTTATTCTTAGGCAACATGATAAAAATGCCAGCAGTACAGGAGGATGAATTTATTCTTTAACTTATTGCCGTCAAATATCTGTAGAATGTTTACTGTAGTGGTATGTGGTACGGAGAACCCCCAGGCCACCCAAAGAAAAGGCCTGAGAAAAAGATGGAAAATTGGGGTCAGAAATGTAGATTTCAAGGTTTTACAACAGTTCTGCTGTCTGAGAATCTATGAAAGGATGAATTCTTTTTTTTTTTTTTTTTTAATTTATTTATTCATTTATCCCCCCCTTGCTGCTTGTGCTCGCTAGGTCAGCTAACCACGCCGTGCGGACGGGCTTGCCTTCACCAGGAGGCCCCGGGAACCGAACCCAGGGCCTCCCATATGGTAAACGGGAGCCCTACTGATTGAGCCACAGCCGCTTCCCACGGATGAATTCTTAAAGTCAGTGACTGTAGCAGAGAGAGTCAAGGCCAGGATTGAGCCTTGGAAAATGCCCCAAAAGGCAGGAGAAAAAAATTGCAGAGAAGTGGAAGGAGCACCTGTAGGCTATAGTGATTCTGGAAGGTTCAAGAGTGTAGAGTGGTTCACTAATCAAGGACCAAGAGAGCTGGTGAATCCAAGGATTGTAACCAAGAAGAAACTAGGTTTTATTAAAGATAACAGCCACTACGTGGCATGTGGGAGCTGACCAGAGCTGAGTGTGCACCTCGTCTCAGCTCTGCCTGATGTGGCATTGGTAGCTTGAAAATGACCGTGGTCAGAGTATTTCCATCACAGCAATCTGCAAACATTCCCCAAATCAGGGCTTTAAAAAAAAAAAAAAAAAAAAAAGTTGTAAACATTTACCAGCATGTTCCAGAGGCCAATAGGTTTCTATAGAGTAAGATTTCTCAAACTTTTTGCACAATACCCCGAAAACATACACCCCTGAAACTTAGTTTTTAGAAATTGTAATTTTTAAACCCAGCCATGCTGGATGCATCCTGATCTCTCCCCTTTCCCTCATTCATTTCCTTAAAGGGGAGGTGGGGGGCAGAGAATGCTGGTTATGACTCACTAAATTGTTTTTATGACCCTCAGTTTGTGAAAAACATTGTTTTAGAGAAAATTAGATTATATATCCATTTTTAAAAGTCTAGAGACATTGTTGAAAAAATTAGTAGGGGTAGCAGTTTTAGACAGAATAATTTCATTTTGGAAGGATGTCCTCTTCAGAATGGGGACCAAGTATGCATGCATAAAGTGGGGTAGAGAAAAGCCAGTACTGTCAGAGAGGGTGAGAGTGAGAGTTGGCGCTGAGGCCTGGGGACCAGCAGTCAGTGATAGGAGAGGGGACTCGTATTTTGTTAGTGAACGCTTGTTTCTTGGAGAAGATCAGCTGTTCTGGAGGATGGAAGAAGGAAGCTGGAAACACTAGGAAAAGGCTAAAAGTCAGATGCACCTGGTGTTTCAAAAATTGCACTTTCAGAGCCAGTGTCATTCCTGCAAACTGAAAGAACACTTAGGCACCTTGTTGAAAGCCACACAGCTTCATGGCAAAACAGGGACTCGAACCCCAGCGCGAGCTCTTTCTCCATATTTGCCTGCAGAGGCCGCGAGGACAGGGAAGGCAGACAGCCTTGAGGTGGTCAGGCCAGCCAGGGCCCGGGAGCCAGCCTGGCAGAGTCGTCAGTTATCTGGTCATTTGATCTGTGCACCTGTCCAGTCCAGGCAGTTGAGCGCCAAGCTCCACCGTGACTGACCCACATGGAACAGATTGATTGGACGCCGTCAAGTTAGTCTGTCCACTTTCCTCTTTGAGGACAAAGGGGAAGCCTGAAGGGGGCCTGAAGCCTGACTGAGTAGTGTCTCAAAGGCATCAAGCCTGAAGGGAAACGCAAGGCGGTGTTGAAGAGGCAGTTGAGGGCCAGAGCCTCAGAGCTGTGGAGGGCTTGGATCTGGGAGGCCAGGACCCAGTCGGCACGAGGGGAGTTACGAGGGAATGAGGTGTGAGGGTCCAGCCTGGAGTGCCGAGTGCTCCCCTGGGCTGAGTTTCCTCCTCCACCCATTTGGTGCGGGGCCTGCGTTAACCAGACCAGGATTTGGAGGGGCTCTGGGGAGGGTGGGAGGAGAAGGTGTTTGCCAAGTCCAGAGTTGAAGCCCAGCAGTTAGGACTGGATGGTCTTTGTGCTCTTGACCAAACACTTGCCTTACGTCTTTGTCACTGTCTAGTTTTGAACCTGGGGGATTGTGAACTGTTCTCTTTAAAGAGCCTCTCCGGCGCCCCAGTATCACACTGATGTCGGCCGTCCATGTTGCCCAGAAGACTCTCTTTCTGACAGGGAGCTTTACATTTTTTGTTTTGTGATTTTGTAGTTAAGAGGAAAGGAACTCTGTTTATAGTCGTGTGTGTTATTTTTATAAACCACCCTTTATACACAGGGTTGTCAGATGCCACCCAAGAGAATCTGTTTCATATGGTAATTTTCCTTAATGAATCAAGATGTATAATGTTAAAATTTTACCCAAGACTGCCTCAGAAGAATTAGAGGAAGATTGTTGCAGTCGGTGTGACGAGTTTTAGAGATTCAAAAGAGGACAGTGTAATGGTGTTCCATGACAGTCAGCAGCTGTGAAGTCCTGAATATTGATACCAATACCATCAAAAATATTTATTGGCTGGAAAAGCATAGTTTTGATATTTGAATTTAAGAGGGCTTTCTGTATTTCCCAAGTCACCGTTAATAATTGGAATCTACATTTCTTCCTTTATTCATTCAATAAATATTTAACACCCAGTATGTTCCTGGCATCCCATTAGGCTCTGGGGTTGTTACAAAGAACCTAGAAGACTGGTCTCTGCCCTCAAGGGGGACATAAAAGAAACAATTACATCTAATTGTTTTTAACACTGAGCAGTGTTAATCCCAGCTTCACAGCAGCTCTGTCACCAGGGAAGAGCTGGGGCTACTGAGCCTTTCCCAACCTCTCCCAGGGTCAGTGCCCTCTTGTCCTCTCATTCCCTCAGGTTTATTGGTTAGACCAGTGAGTCTCAGAGAGTGTGGCTGGGGTCCCTGTGTCCAGAGGGGATTATTCTCTGATGGGCTGTGATTTGATTAAATTCTGTAGTGCCAGAAACTATTTATTTTTACACATAAGCCCTCCTAAATCTTGTTGTTCTTAGATTAAAACGAGCATCTACTAACATTTCCGAAGAAGGGCTCTAGGTCAGCTTTCTGCCTGCAGCGTTGCACAGCTGCTGCAGAGAAGCATGTGCACATAGAGAGTTGCAGGTCACCTGAAAATGGGAAGGAGGTGGACCAGGATCTTTCTCCTGCCTGACCTGGGGTAGGTACTCAGTAAATGTTCGCTGTGACTGAAATGTGTGAGAGCCATGAGTGTCGGCCACCATTTAAGACCTCAAACCCCCTGGATGATGTTAAGTGTAGAAGGTTGGTAGGTTGGAGAGCATAGGGGAGATGCTCAAAGTTCCCCATATTTATAATTCTAGCTTTGTTGTGATTGGGACCATAACCTGATAGTCATTCATTAATTTGCTCAACAAACATTTAATTTAGCATTTGTGTGCATAGCATGCCTTAAATTCTCTTGGGATATTGAAGGAGCCCATAAGACAGTGGTTCCTAAACTGTCTGAATGAATCACTTGTGGAGTCTCTATTGGATCTTTGTTTTTTCTTTGAATATGCTTAATTTGCTTATAAAATTTTCTATTTAAAAAAAAAAAAAAAAAAAAAATTCCAAAGCCCACACCGCACCTCACACCCTCACACCCTCTGGGTATGGGACACAAGCATTGGTATTTTTGAAGTCCCCAAGGGATTCCAAAGTGCAGATAAATTTAAGATTTACTGCCATAAGGAGTTTATAATATAGTTTTAGATACACCCAGAAAGTTAAATAACAATATGAGACGGCAGCACAGGGCCCTCACAAAGCAGTTATGTGATTCTAAACTAAATCAGTTATAAAAATGTACTTTCATCACTTGTAATAAATGTACCACACCAGTGCAACGTAATAGGGTGGTATATGGGAATTCTGTCTTTTATGCATGATTGTTTTGTAAATGCCCATCTTCTCTAATAAAAACGAAAAAAAAACAACACTGAATTGGTGTTCTAATACCCGCTCCCTTGCTAGACAGAGAGCTCCTGGTGGATTAGGTGGTGGAAACACCTAGCCAGACTGGGCCTGGAAAGATGGGTGGGCGTTGACAGGTGGGGGAGAGGAGAGGAAGGTGCTCCCTTTAACCTCGAATTCAGGCATGTCTGGGGATGACCCTGCATCACCATTTGGGGATCGTTGGTGGAATGGGCCAGTATATCAGGAACTTGAGATTCCATTGCCAGTAAGTGGAAGGATGTTTTTCTTACAAAAGACGAACTACTGGCTATACTCAGGAGTTTTTCTTGTATGTTTGTGGACAGAGAACTATGAGGTGAAGCAAATCCCTCAAGAGAGGAGTGCTCAGCTTCACTTCTTGATTCTCACTCTTAGAATTGCATCATACCCTCTTACTCCCCCCCACGACTTCCTTGTCTGTTTGCTCATTGTCTGCTCATTGCTTTTTGCCCAATGTCTGCTCATTGTCTGTTTTTTCTTTAGGAGGCACCAGGAACCAAACCCGGGACCTCCCACATGGGAGGCAGGCACTCAACTGCTCGAGCCACATCTGCTATGGCACCATGCCCTGTTACAGCCACAGCGAATATCCCTGTGTGTGCATAGCAGCACACAGACCAGCCATTTCATGTGGTTATTCCAATACCCTAGGGTCTTATGGAGCATTGAGCTATTTCTGTACTCAGAGTGGGTGAAAAGCCTTGACCTTGGCCCCTCCTGGCTGCTCTAGGTGCTGAGGAACCGAGTGCTACTATGGCTAATGGTTCTGCTGCTAATTGGTATTCTTGGTCCTTGCCATTTTTAATCAATTTTTAAAAATCAAATCTATTACATGTTATTTCAGAGGGGGGCTGGAATGCTTCAACACTGTTAGTAAATTCTTTACAAGCTGCAATCTAAGTTTTTCTTTCTCTTTTAAACCCACAGTGTGCCATGCCGAGCTGAATGCCATTATGAACAAAAATTCGGCCGATGTGAAGGGCTGTGCCATGTATGTGGCCTTGTTCCCATGTAATGAATGTGCTAAGCTCATCATCCAGGCAGGTGGGAACCAGGCTGTTTCCGTTTGTCACATTTGCATTGCTGCCTGCTCATCAGGAGCTCATTGCAGACGTGTTTGATCTTAAATTGCTATTGTTTAGATCTAAATTAATTGCACTATCAACTTTGCAAGTTATTTCCCGTGTTTTGTTTTTGAATGGTGCCAGGTATTCTAAGACTAATTGCATCCTCTGTGATTCTTAGCATGTTTTTAATTTAGTTTGTGACTTCTTAAACTGCAAGCTGCCAAAAAACAACACAGGCATTGCATATAATTACTGTCAATTTACTCTTCTCTGACATATTGTGCATAGATTAGGCGGGGAGGGAGAGAAATGAACTTCTGTCAGGAACAAGGTCAGCCGGGAGTCTGTATATGAAATTTTAATTTGTCTCTAATACCTGGTAGATATTTGAAGATCTAAACATATCTTTGCATATAAATGTCATAAGACTCAAATGGTACTACTTTAAGTTTTTCTTATATTATGGTTACCATAAATCTGTACCATTGTACTGTACCTTTTCAAACTGTCACATCTATGTTTCAGCTGCACTTTATGTCCATAAAACTCTCAGCTTGAGATTTAAACACCATGTTTAGGCAGATGTGTGGTTTATGAAGGGGCCGTTCATGACGAGCCCCATGGATCTCTGCACAGAAGAGGTCTGGCACTGTCAGAAGCAGAGGCCACCATCAAGCAGTGCAAAGGGCTCTCTGGCTTCGCTGCCACACCATCTTTCAGGGGTTTTCCACAGGCCAGCCCAAGTGCAGAGGTGGCAGCAGATGCGTGGGAAAAGCACCATGTTCCTTGTGCTTCCCGTCAGAGGCCTGTGGAGAAGCAGTCTTCAGTGCCCGGGGGGGTATACCAAGGACCCTCCGGGTTCCTGGCTCTCAAGCTTGCACTCCCTGGTGAGATCAGGAAAAAAAATAGATCTGCCCTCCATGGAGGTGGCTTGAATTGGTCTGCAGAGCCATTCTTGGAAGTGTGTAGCAGTGCTTATCTCTGAATTTGCCAGCACCTTCCACTCCCCCCCATTAGCTTCTTGAGTTAAAAGAGTTGCCTTGTGAATAAAGAATATTTGGTTGCCTGCAGTAAAGAAAATTTGTTAATCGGATCAAGGCTTGACTACTTGACATGTTTTCACTTTGCATTTGTTAAAAAAAAAATCCATAAAGACTGGAGGGCAGATTAAATATAATCCATCCTCTGCTGTATTAGAAAGCAGCAGATATATATTTCAGTAACTGGACATTGTCTGCAAGCATACTCGGAGAAAGTAATTAATCACGGGCACTGCAAGGGCTCCTTCAGCTTCAGCGTGTCTATTGCACAGTCTGTGCCTGCATATGCTAATGGAGGTTCTGTTATTACCTCTTAAGGTATAAAAGAAGTTATTTTCATGTCTGATAAATACCACGATAGTGATGAGACAACAGCTGCACGGCTCATGTTTGATATGGCTGGGGTCACGTTCAGGTGCGTATAGGGAGACCTTGGGGGAAAGGCATGGTGTGAAGGGCTGCGGGAAAACCATTTGACCTTGGATGAAGTTTAACTTCTACTTGTGATGCTCGACTTCCACACTCGGAAGCATCTTTTCAAATTTGATGGAATAAGAATCCAAGCATTCTTTGAGGGATAGATTTTTTAAAGAGCAGTAACAGAAATATCTGAAGACAATCTGCTTAACACTTGTGCTTCAGTATCAGTAACTTTCCAGACTAGACTAATTAGTCTAGTACTGAGAAATTTAAAAATTCACAAGTTCCGTAATATTAACATTAGACCTTTGTAAATTTTGCAAATGTAACAACTCTGGCATAGAAAATTTAGGATGAGCGTGACCTGCCAGGTTGAAACACCAGGAATTCATTCAGATTTTTATGACTGTCTTTGCTAGGCAAAGATTGTGAGCTGTGTTTTACTTGCAAGGAAGTTTAACCACCTTGGATTCTGGAGAAAAATCCTCTTGAGACTGTACAGCTTTACAAAAGCTTTTTCTCTCCAGTATTTGCGGTCAGCAGAGGAATTATTATAGTAGGTAACAAGTTTAGTCCATTGTGTTCATCATTAGGGAGATAAGTTACATGTAATGAATCTCTCCAGTTAACCTCTTATGCCTTATGAGACTTTAAATTCAAATTATTTACATAATCTTTTGTTTACTGGTTTCTAAAAGAAACGTGCTTCTCCCAAATATTTTCTTTTTAGTTGTTATAGAAGGTGCATTAATGAATAGAAGGATGTAGTGTTGTTTTTTTAAATTACTATTTTCGCATTTTTGGAACATAGTTTAAAAATTACTCCTCACTAAAGTGAGTTGTTTTTTTGCTATGTACAAGAGGCAAAAGAAAAACAGCAATTTTTTTTTGCTTCAGAGCCACTCCAAGTTGGCTGCAGAAATTTCCTAGGAAATAAGATAAATCTGGTGGGAAAGCTAGTAATCGGATGTCATGTTGTGCAGCTAACTTGTTAGAAATCCTTTGACTCCCCGATAATTCATGAACTCAGAAAACTGAAGAATGTGCAAACCAAGCAACCCCATGCATCTTTTTTTGTCTTAGTCTTTTCCGGTCCATGTTTCTCTCGGTATGGTGCACTATAATTGGCTCCTGTAGAGATAAAATATCAAGTAAATCCCGGGAAATTCTTTTCTCCCCACAGAAAATGGAGGTTAAGCCAAAACAAATTGTTTTAAGTACTCACCAGATAATAGCTTTATACATTTTTTTTTTTTATGTTTAGGAAATTCACGCCAAAGTGCAGCAAGATTGTCATTGACTTTGATTCAATTAACAGCAGACCGAGTCAGAAGCTTCAGTGAGTTACATCTCATTAAATCGCCACAAGATTGGGATTATCCTCTTCTAAGAGGCTGCTAATGCCTCGCATCTTGAAGTTATACATAACTTTTTTAATAGCCGGTACAGCGCAAGTAGACATCTAATGAATATAAACCTTCAAATCTTCCTCCCTGTCTCTCTCGTCACATGGAACCTACACCTGTTTAAACTATTGATTGATGGTTTAAAATAAAGAACCTATAGATGGCCTGTAGCACAGGGCTGGCATGAGGGCTCCCCTGCCCCCCTTCATGTCCCCGCCTGCTGGATGCTGCGGAAGGGCGTCAGCTGTCCGTCATCTGCTGCATTCAGCAGCCACTCCTCACTGCTCCGTGTGCTGGAAGGGCAGATGAATAAATAACTGTTGTTGTGTTCCTTGCAGGGATGAGCAGACACACTCATGTGAACATCTGGCCCCAATGAAGCATAGCATGTAGTGCCCTTGGGAAAAAATAGGGCCCAAACAACAGTAGCTTTAGAGTACTGCTGTACAGCGTTGAGGGACACCTCCCCATCCCCGGCCTGCCCCCCACTGTCCCCCCGAAAAACTTGGTCGGCACACATGTCCTGATAAGTGATGAGTGAGGTGGATCCAAGGCCACTCTGCGCCTGCTGTCCTGCCACGTGCAGGTGCCATGCTGCCCCTTTGGGAACGGGGACCCCTGTTGGCTTTGCTTCTTAGTTTTGGTTTGTTGTCACACGGAGCTCTTAGAATAATGAGCTGTTCCTGCAGGAGACAAGCTATCCGCCCTCACTCCCCAGACCACACTCTGCCGTGATGGCAGCCGGGGTTGTGTGGACAGCACAGATGGGGCACACCCGGCCCCTTCCTCGTGGAAACGCCTGTTGGCTCCTCTACACGTCAGCACAGTTCATTTCCAAGGTTACTCTACAACCAGAGAGTGAATTAATTCCTATCCTCTAAGTGAAATGTGAGGAATTCAGCCCACCTGGAGGCAGTTAGTCCAGATCTAGTGGTGATTGGAGCTCATTTGTGCTCCTGGCACTGTGCCGCCCTCTACACAATATCACTCTCCTAATGGCTGGAGTTGGTGAACGCGTAGTTGTGCACCTTGTCTTTAATCTCATTTAATTTTTATTAAACATGCTCTGTACCTTTGTTGAGGAAACGGTTTCTTTATCCTAAAGATTATTACCTTTTTAAAGTGTCCTTATATTTTCACGGGTTTTTATTTTGTCTCTGAGGTTTTTGTGCTCCATATTCTAGGGCATTTTGTAATTTGGCTCCGTACCAATATTATTAAAATCTTATTAAAATGTACCACACTGAAGTATGCTCGTTTTTATAATGTTATAATTATATGCTTAACTCTCCGTTTCTGTCATTTCTGTCTTGTCTGTGAAGCACACTACGTATGTTTTAGTGCTCAAAGAACAATTTGAGAGCCTAGTGCTGTGTGTTTCCCTTTGCATTGATGGCTGATACTTCTTTTCGTCTTCTTTTTCTTTTTTTTAAAAGCAGTTCTGTGGTTTACTTTTTAAATTTATTTTGGGAACATGTACAACATAAAATGTCTCATTTCAAGTGCACACAGTTCAGTGGTGTCAATTACAGTCATGGTGGTGTGCCTCCAGAGCGAGGCTGCTCCATGGACCAGATTTCAGCCGTCCGGGGAAGGCTCTCTTCCCAGGCTCTCCTGCATACCTGCTCCCCGTCTCAGGTGCACTCACCTAATGGGGCCCCAGGCCTCCTCCCCCTTCATAACGCTGCAGTCCTGAATAATGTCTTTCTGGCCGCCTCTCACCTTATACTCTTTCTAAATTTCTCTTCTTTTCTGTTTTCAGTTTATTTCTCTATTAACCTTTACATTTCTTTCCTTCCTTTGTTTGATCCAACACATATAAAACAAAAGGTATGCAGAAGAAAGAAATAAGTACAGATAACTTAAAGAGAGAAAATCAGTACAGATATTAAAGATAGATTTTTATATTGCTGCAACTCATGGGTTGTAAGCCCTATTAGCAAGGAGTGTGGAATTTTTGTAATATCGCATTCATAAATATGTCCAGGGGCCAATTAGGCAGTAATGCATCTAATATATTAAAATTTGATAAGGAACAGAGAGTATCTGCAACTGCAAGCAAGACAGTGCCATCCATCTGGCCCATGAGACCTAAGCCCCCTCACATTAGAAACAGTGGGCATCACCATCCCCAAATCCTCAACATTGGGGAATGAGCAATGGACTAAAGTAGGCTTATTATTATTCTGTTATAGACATATTGTTATTCTAGCAGTGGAAGAAATTGTATCATTGATATAAAGGCAGTGGTCACCAGAGATTCTGAGGGGAGGAAAAGGGAAGAATAGGTGTAACATGGGGGCATTTTTGGGACATTGGAATTGTCTTGCATGACATTGCAATGATGGATACAGGCCATTTTACATTTTGTCAAAACCTATAAAATTGTGTGGGGCTGAGTGTAAACTACAATGTAAACTTTAATCCATGCTTAGTGGCAATGCTCCAAAATGTGTTCATCAATTGTAACAAATGTACCACACTAATGAAGGATGTTGTTAATGTGGGAAAGTGTGGGAGGGGTAGGGAGCAGGGCATATGGGAATCCCCTATATTTTTTATGTAATGTTTATGTAATCTAATGTTTCTTTAAAAATTAAAATTTTTTAAAAAACCAGCTTACAATGGGTATCTTAAAAAATGAAATTATATCTTTTAACATTTAAAAAAATGTCAGTAAAGAAACTGCGGAGATGTTTGCCCCATTAGATACTCTCAGAAGCAACAGAAGGCTAGAAAGTAATACTGAGTGTGTATAATTGCTTGAAAAATGTCAAGATTTCCAAAAGAAACATACAAAACCCCAGAATCAGTCTTTACTTCATGCATTAATTTAAAAACTTCAAAAAATAAAAACTGGAAAAAAATTGATACGTATATTTTGTCCCAGTTTGTTATGTTGAGTTTTAGTGAAGAAAAAAAAAAACTTTTTTTTTCTTTTTCCTACGGGGGTAGGGTAACAGGGAAGGGTCCCTCCTAGGACAGAAGCCCGTACTTTGCTGTCTGTTGCTGTCTGTTTACATGGCGGTGCTTTCAAGGTGGGTGTGTAATGCTTTCGCCTGGAGTCTGGGTTGCTGAACTTGATTTCCTGGTGGCTGCAGTGTGAGTAATTATGTCTTAGTTTCTGGTATCACTCCAGGACTAGTGGAATCTTCCTGTCCAGAGAATTCTGCAGATGTCAGTGTTCCAGTTAGAGGTTTGCTTTGAAATGTCGCCTTTGGGGAAAGCATTCCAGAAGGAAGGAGTTTTGAGCAGTCTTTTACCCTGCAGGCATTACTAGATAATTATGGCAAAGTGAGACTGTATCTGAGAAGAGTTGCTGCCTGTCATGGCTGATAAATGACAATAAGGAAACCATCTTTTACTGAACCATCAGTAAAGAAACTACATTTAAAAGGCGAAATGTAGGAGTGAAATGGTGGGAACTCCAGTTCCCTGGCACATTTTATGCGTTTCTCCTTTATTTTTTAGGACCCTCTCCTTAAAGACTTTTGAAGCCCAACAAGACCTACAGTGAAAATGATTTGATCTATTAGTCATCGTTTCCTAAATTAAAAATGAGGCAAAATAAGGGAACAAGCATAATAAGAAACATTAGGAGGAGCTCATGAATAAAAATTTAGGCTTGCATGACCAGTGATCTAAAGTTACTGTACAGTGCTGGGCATGTTTTTGATCTTCGCATGTTCATACATACATGAGGACTAAAAATATCTAGGTTGGCATCTAAAAGAACAAAATTGAAGGACTCATATTTCTCAATTTTTAACCTTATTACAAAGCTGCAGTGATCAAAACAGAATGGTACTAGGGAAGTAGATGTGGCTAAGGCAATTGGGCTCCCACCTACCACACAGGAGGTCCCTGGTTAGGTTTCCAGTACCTCCTAAAAAATACAGTGAGTTGGCACGATAGGCAGGTGCGGCACGATGATGCAACAAGAGACAAGAAGAAAAAATGAGAGACGCAACAAAGCAGGGAACAGAGGTGGCCCAAGTGATTAGGCTTCTCCCTCCAACATCGGAAGTCCTGGGTTCAGTTTCCGGTGCCTGCGAAAGAAACAAGGAAGATGAACAGACACAGCAAGTGCAAACAATGGGGGTGGGGAGAAATAAATCTTAAAAACAACAACAACAAAAAAATGTACTAGCACAAGGACAGATTTATAGAGCAATGGAATTGAGTTGAGAGTTCAGAAATAGACCCTCACATCTACGGCCAAGCGATTTTTTTCTTTTTCTTTTTTCTTTTTGAGGTACTGGGGCCAGGGATTGAACTCCCGACCTCATGTAGGAGCTGGCACTTACTGAACCACATTGGCTTCCCTGAGTTTTTTTTGTTTTTTGTTTTTTTATTTGTTTGCTTGTTTTTGTTTGTTTGTTTTTGCTTTTAGGAGGCATTGGGGACCGAAACCAGGACCTACCATGTGGGAAGCAAGCGCTCAACCACTTGAGCCACCTCTGTTCCCCTCCAACTGATTTTTGACAAGAGCACCACATCTATTCAAATGGTGCTGGGAAAACTGGATCTCCATATGCAAAAGAATGAAGGGAGACCCCATCTCACATCATATATAAAAATTAACTCAAGAAGAATCAAAGACCTAAATATAAGAGCCAGGACTATAAGACTCCTAGAAGAAAATGTAGGGAAGCAGCTTCAGGATCTTGCATTAGGCAATGGTTTCTTAGACCTAATACCAAGAGCACAAGCAAGAAAAATAATAATTGATAAATAGGACTTCATCAAAATTAAAAACTTTTGTACATCAAAAGACTTCATTAGGAAAATAAAAAGACAGCCTATAGAACGGGAGAAAATATTTGGAAACCACATACCTAATAAGAGTTTAGTATCCAGAATCTGTAAAGAAATCCTACAACTCAAGCCAACCCAAAAAAATGGTCAAATGACTTGAAAAGACATTTCTGCCAAGAAGATATACAAATGGCCAAAAAGCACATGAAAAGATGCTTAATGTCATTAGTCATCAGGGAAATGCAAATCAAAACTACAATGAGATACCACTTCATATCCACTAGAATGGTGACTATTAAAAATATGAAGAGTACCAGTATCGGAAAGGAGAGGCTGTGGAGAAACAGGAACACTCATTCATTGTTGGTGGGAATGTAAACTGGTGCAGCTGCTGTGGAAGGCAGTGTGGTGGTTCCTCAGAAAGCTAAGTGTAGAATTACCAAAAGACCTGGCAATTCCACTTCTGGGTATATACTCAAAAGAACTGAAAGCAGGGACTTGAACAAATATTTGTCAGCCAGTTTTCATAAAGGCATTATTCACAATCACCAAGAGATGGAAGCAACCCAAGTGACCAACAACAGATTAATGGGTAAGCAAAATGTGATCTATAAACACAATGTACTGTTATTCAGCCTTGAAAAGGAACACAGTTCTGATGCATGTGACATGGATGAACCTTGAAGACAACATCTTAAATGAAATAAACCAGACACAAAAGGACAATGTATGATCTCACTGATAGGAAATAACTAGAATAAGCAAATTCATAGAGTCAGAAATTAGACTACAGGTCACCAGGGGCTGGAGAGGGCGAGGGAATGGGGAGTTAATGCTTAATTGGTACAGAATTTCTCTCGGGGGTGATGGAAAAGTTGTGGTAATGGATGATGGTAATGGTGGAAAACATTGTGAATGTAATTAATACCACTGAAATGTATATCTGAATGCTGTTAAATGGGGAGCTTTTAGGTCATATATGTGTTACTAATATATATATATATATAAAATGTATCCGTCTCTCTATATTTTACTTATATATATATATATATGTATGTGTTTCTCTGTCTATATCTAGGTTGAAGAATAATAGGTTTTTGCAGAGGAGCCCAAGGAATGCACGGGAGGTAATGGTGACACTGATAAGTTTCAATATTTGTAGTTCATTTGTTTTTGTTTTCTAAAGACAATTCTAGAAATGGCAATTTCAACAAATCGTCAACCAGGGAGCCTGCCTGAAGCTAAGTGTGAGGCCATAACTCTTAAGGGCACAATGCTTCACAAACTTGTCTTTTGTCAGGGAACCACACTTGATGATAAGGGTTACAGATTAACATCGAAAGAGGTACACTCTATCTGGTCTCCTTCACTTAGGATAATGTTTGTCTTTCTGTTTTTTTTGTTTGTTTGTTTGTTTTTTGTCTGATATTAATATTTTGTAGTATTAACTTAATTTGTTCAGCTTCAGAGAAAAATGGTCTTATTATATGATTCCATTTATATAACATGGAAATGTAAATCAATTTATAAAGATGAAATAGGATTAGTAGTTATATAGGTCTAGGAAGAAATGCTAAGTGGCGTGGAGTCTTTCTTTTTGGAATCATGAAATTGCTATAATTTTTTTTTTTAAGATTTTTATTTCTTTATTTATCCCCCCCTTGCTGCTTGTGCTCTCTGTGTCCATTTGCTGTGTGCGTTTTTCTGTGTCTGCTTGTCTCCCTTTGTTGGGTTGTCCTGCTGCGTCAGCTCACCGCGCTGCGTGGGCTGGCTTGCCTTCACCAGGAGGCCCCGGGAATCGAACCTGGGACCTCCCATATGGTAAACGGGAGCCCTATTGATTGAGCCACATCCGCTTCCCTGTTCTAAAATTTTTGAGATGATGAATACACAACATTGTGATTATAGTAAAAGCCATTGATTATACACTTTGGATAGAATAGCCAGAAGTAGCAGCTATGTACAGTGGGGAAACATCCAGAGATTGAGAGGTGAGGTATTTTCTTGTTTGTTTGTCTGTTTTTTAATTATTATTATTGAAATAATGAAATTCTCTAATAATGATTGAAGTGATGAATGCACAGCTATGTGATTATACCCAATACCACTGATTGTACACTTTGGATGAATTGTATGCTTTAGTAATATGTATCAATAAAATTGATTTGTTTAACAAAAAAGAGGTGCAGGTAAAGTAACAATTGGCCCAAGATGGTTTGGAGCCAGGATCACATTAAAGGAAAAGGCTTAACACGTTTAGACAAGATGAGGGGGACTGGAGGACTCTAAAGCCATGTCATCATGAGTCTATGAATCTCCAAATACTTCCTAAGGCCTACCTGTAGCAGGTAGATGCTCTGAAGCTTCCTGGGTTTGGGTGAGAGTACACATCGGCAGCTGGACAGTAGAAATGTTAGCTGGAACCCAACTTTGCCACCCTTTTTATTAAGCTAAATAACTCTGCCCATGCCTGTGCCATGTAGACACAACCTGTACTTTATTTTCTCTGTGTTCAGTTGTCTGTTCTTAAGGTTTTCCACATCTGTCTGAGTAAGGCCTGCGGGCAGAGGGCTGGGGCTTGGCTCTTACTCTGTTTCCAAGACCAAAGATTTGAAAGGTCCGCTTCTCCTTCATGAAATTAAAAAGCATCAAATTTGCTTTTTCCCAACATAAGTCTGAAGATAACTGGGGGAGGGATTCTACATTGATGAAAGGAAAGTATGCCACCAGCTCAATGCCACCACTCATCATCAGTAGCGATATTACTGTGTGGAGTCCAGGCTTGGAGTCTGAACAAAACGTTGCTCTTACTTTTGATAGACAACCATCAAATTTCTTCTGTTGAGTCTCAGGCTCCCTATGGAGCCCTGACCCACATGTTTGCTTGCTTGCTGCCAATCTCTTTTGAATGTCCAGTGTACTTCTTCAACCTGGCATCATCCACCCTGGGCACCCAAACATCCCGAAGGCTTTCCCACCTTTTTTTTTTTTTTTAATCATCTTTCTAATAGACTTTTTAAAATACATTTTTTATTTTATTTTTTTAAAAGGTATTTACATATATTACATAAATGTTACATAAATGTTACATAAAAATATTGGGGATTCCCATATGCTTCCTACACCTCCACATTTTCCCACATTAACAACATCTTTCATTAGTGTAGTGCATTCGTTACAATTGATGAAAACATTTGAGAGCATTGCCACTGAACATGGATTATAGTTTACATTGTAGTTTACACTCTCTCCTGCACAATTTTATAGGTTTTGGCAAAATATGTAATGGCCCGTATCTGTCATTGTAATATCATTCAGGAAAATTCCCAAGTCCTCAAAATGTCCCCATATTTCACCAGTTTTTCCCTCTCCCTGCCCTCAGCACCTCTAGTGGCCACTGCCTCCACATGATTTATATAGTTTCTTCCACTGCTAGAATCACAATAAGTCTATAGTAGAATAGCAGTAAGTCTACCCTAGTCCATAGTTCATTCCCCAATCCTGAGGATTCTGGGACAGTGATGCCCACTCCACCTCTAATCGAGAGGGGGCTTCGATCCCATGGGACAGGTAGATGGGACTCTCTTAATACACTTCTTTCAGCTTAGATCCTCCTCCTCTATAAAGTCTCCTCAGGCCTTGCTCAGTTTGAAGCGATCTTTCCCTTCTCTGCAAGACCACAGCAGTTACTGTCAGCAGCAGTCCTTTTGGCAATGAATCGTGCACTGTTTTATGACATCTTGGATGCTGTCTAGAACTGTTATTGAAATATTTCATTAACTTTTCACGTTTGCCTCTTTCTGATCTAACTAGACTGTAAACTCCTTGAGAGCATGTGTTATGCCTTGTGTATCTTTGCTCCCAAATGCCTCCAATCCCACCCCACACGCTTTGTGCAGAACCTTACACAGAAGTATTTAATAACATGTTTTTAATATTAATACTTCCATTTAAAAGTTATGAACCTTATTGTACTTTAATTCCGTGAAATCGCTGATCAGGATCCAACTTCCTAAATTATTTTTTCCATGCTGATTTCCTCGTGAATGGCTTGAAATAATTGTCAAATAGAGTGTAAGAGAGAGAAATATTCCTGTTAGCATCCAGGGTTAATGGGTACATTTATCTTTGAGAGAGAAGGGAGATTACTATTTAAATGTCTTATTTTTAACTTCTCTGTTTCATTTGAAGCATTCTTATATACGGTTTTGAATTGGGAATATGGCAATAATATACGCTCTTGGCAGACCACCCAGAAATGATGTTTCCATTTAGACTCATCGGATAAGATGCTGTCTTGACCCTTTCAGGTCTTAAATCACTGTGGAATGCTACTCTTGAAGGAGTTCTTTATTTGAATTTTTATTAATGAAAGTTGTTAGAGCTTTAGCATTGTTAAAAACTTCAAAATGTCATTTGGTCCTGGTTTTAAGTGAGCGTTCTGTTGTGGAATTCCTTCCTCTTCACAGAAAGGCAGACTTTTGTATTTATTCTCCTGCCTTTTGCCCATTTCTTCCTGAATAAGCAGTTATCAATAATATATGCAGCTGTAAGTAACAGACAATTGATTCTCAGTGGCTTAAACAAATAGTAGTATATTTTTCTCATGTATAGAGATAAGCGTTTGCTGGAGTTGATTCAGCTGCCCAGTGATGTCTGCAAAGATTTAGACTTTTTTCTTTATTTTCGCTTGGCTATCTTTAGCATTATGTCTAAAAGCTTGTTTTATCATGACAACTGCCATGCTTCAGGCGCCGCATTCATATTAAACGCAAGAAGAAGGAGATGGGGGCAGGGAGGTGAGAGTTCTCTCTTGCCCATCCCTTTTATCAGGAAAACAAAAGCTCCCACAAGCCCCCAGCAAATATTCTCTTATGTCTCATTGGCCACAACTGGATCATATGGGCATCCCTAGCTGCAAGGGAGGCTGGCAGGGTACTTGGCATTCCAGGTTCTATAGTGGAGGCTGCAAGGGAGAAGGGAGTAAGTAATGGCAGTTGGGTTAGCCAGCTGCTGATATGGATCACAGCATACTCCTAATTTGGAAAATTGCATAACAGTCAAATTATGTAAGTTCTACTTAGTTGCTTTTTTTTATCTACAATGTTTAAAAAGCATTTGCTGAGTTGAAAAAATGATACTGTCTGTATCATAGAAATATTGTAACCCTTACGTTGACTTTCAAACTCCCCTGTAGAAATTTTAGTTGGTCAGGCCTATAAAGTCTTTCACACACACACACACACACACACACTTTTTTTCTTTCTTCTTCAGACCATTTGAGGGTAAGTTACTTATATTTTGGCCTTATACCCTTAAATACTAAGAATAGAGATATTTTTGTATATAACCATAGTATAGTTATCGACTAAAGTAAATTTAACAGTGTTACAGTACTTTACCATTCATATTCCAATTTTTCAATTGACCCAGTGTTTTCTTTTATAGCATTTTCAATACAATATCCAGCCTAGGGGCTGGTATTGCATTTAAGTGTAATGCCTCTTTAGCCTCTTTAACCTGAACCTTTCCACAATGTGGCACTGCTTAAGAGAGTCTCTTTCTCCTGCTGCCTTGAGCTAAGATTCCTTAGAAGTGGTAGTTTACAAATTTTTTGGTCTCAGGACTCCTTTATACACTTAAAAATTATTGAGTGTCCCAAAAAACTTTTGATTATGTGGGTTATCTCTGTAAATATTTACCATCTTAGAAATTAAAACATTTTTCATGTTTTAATTTATTTAAAAATAATAAACCCTTTATATTAACATTTTATGCAAAAAATAACCATTTTCAAAAGCAACATCTTTAGTGAAAAGAGTACCATTGTTTTACAGTTTTGCAATTCTCTTTAATGCCTGGCTTAATAGAAAACAGCTGGATTCTCATTTCTGCTTATGTATTCTTTGTTGTGATATGTTGTTTTGGTTGAAATATATGAAGAAAGTCCAACCTCACACAGATATGTAGCTGGAAAAGGGAGGAATATTTTAATAGACTTCTCAGAAAATCATGGATATTCTTTTTGGATACTGTACCACAACTCGATAAGTGGTACTTCCTTAAGGATTAATTGCAATGTGGAATCTGAAACCATGTCAGTGAACATTTCGTACTATCTTGCATTAAAAGCCATTGATCTATATTGTACTTTGAATCAACCTTTTACCCCTGCATGATATTATAATATCATGCATTGGTTATTTGGAAAATACTGGTTCATTAACTAATGCAGAGCTTCCAAATGTTGATACTTTTCATTACACAGTATCCCAAAATCATTTTCATAAACATCACCACTGACTCATCAGAAAAATCACTTAACTATTGAGAGTATTAAATACTGAGCTCACAATGACAGATACAAGATTTCCAAAATTCTAATTTTATCTCGGAAGCTTGAATTTGAGTATTTTCTCTCGTTTTCTTTGAAGTGATAGGCTTACTTTATGCATTTTCAAGAAAATGTCTGTCATGTACCAAATCTGAGTAACCACGGTATGCCAGTCCTTCAAGTCAAATGGTGTTCCATGCATAACAAGGCTAGCTCGGCTCATAGCTCATTTGTCCAAAGGGTTTTTCCGGAAGACATCCATTGTCCTTGGGTATGCAGCAGGTGTGCTTATGCATACATCCCATTTCATCCTAAAGAATGGTAAATAGACGTGTGTTCTCAAGAGTCAAGACTTAGTAAAATTTATGCCTTTTTCCTGCTTCACCAAGGACATTCTTATGTGAAATTGGCTGTTTTTCTTCTTTCATTTTTTCCTGAGTGCTTCATGATGAGGAATATAGTACATGTTGGAACCACACTGCCTTGCTATGTGCTAAGGAGCCAGTGGCTTTACCCTCCATTGCTTTTGTCCCATCGGTGCAGATGTCAACACAGTGAAAAAGGCAAATAACATCTTAGTATTATAAAGAAAATAGTTTATGCAGATCTCGGGGAAGAGTCCACAGCTTTGAGAACTGCTGCCTTGGGTGACAGTGTGCTTCTAGCCGGAAAGGCATTTTGGAAATGTCTATTCGCTGGTGGCTTTACCCCTTTCTAAATATGCATTTCTCGGCCTCAGCAACATTGTCTGAGAAAAAAAGGAACTTTTTTTTTTTTTGAAGAGTTGATCATTTCCTTTTCCTATAATATCATATCTCCTATAATATTATGATGAGTATGCAAGGTGTGATTAACATCACTGCTTTAAGAGAAGGGAAAAAAAGATGAACTCTTGATATATGGAAGCCTGTCTTGGTTTGCTGCAGCTGAACAAATGAAACAGTCTGTTATGGTTTTTACAAATTAGAATATCACAGACTCTCTTCTTATTTAATGCCGCTGTGTTAAAATGTTAATAAGAGACAGTGGCCTGAGTCAAGTCACAGCAGTATATTTCAAGAGGATGAAGGAAGTGTGCAGCAGTAGTTTATCAGCTGCCCGGGCAAACTGCTGGACAAGTGGGCTCTGAGTTCTAATTAAAGCTGTTTCCACATCCTTCTTGTTTCTTGCTCCCTTTTCATTGAGCGGGGATAATGGTGTTCCTTCTGAACCCCAGGTGAGGCGGATTGGCCATCATCCGCATAGAGTCAGAGCTTTTAATTATTGGTGGCAGCCCTACAAGAGCCAATAAGCACCAGAGCAATCAACACTTGAGCAACACATGTCGGCGCTGATTATCTCGGCTGGTTAGAGCCAGGACTAATGAGGCTGAGCTCACAGACTCAGCCCTGCAGCCCAGGTAGTCCGGCCACCCTTCAAACCGCCACCCCCCTGCGGTCGGCTGCTGCACAGATGCTCACAGCAGTCTGGAAAGGGGCCAGGGAGGCAGGAGCCAGCAGCCAGCACGGGCTCTTTTTTGTTTAAAACCAAACAAAATAAAAACAGGTTCTCTAATGTACCACCCCCTGTGATACCTCTCTAGGAATATCAGACTTAATTATTTAAATTTAATTTGTTAGCCATTTGGTGGTTAATTTTAAAAAACCTAATGATTTATTAGCATTTTTATAATCAACATTTACTATCCATTAATGAGAGTTCAAATGTATAACTATTTAATTTCTTAATAAAATGAATCAGAAAAGTATTACTTAGAAGAAACTTCATACTGTGAGCATGTTCTCTGCATGTTTTGTGACACTGATTCTTTTTTTGTTTGTTTTTTTAACCATTAGAAGAGCCAGAAATGGAAGGGACAAAGGAAGTTGATTTCAGTCCTGCTGGCAGCTCTGCCTCCTAAGAAGGAGGGGGTTAGGGAAGGGGCACAGTGGCATTTTCATTTAGCTTCATGGTATTACAAACTGATCATGACTAAGTCCACTGCTTTCCCTCACCTCTTTCCCACTATTTCACTGGCGATGTTGCTTGAAGCAGCCTGGCCCCACACCACACCCAGGAGGAGAGAGAGGCAAACTGGCTTAAGAAAAAACGTCTGACAAAAGTACACGTATTAGGGGAGCAGGTGTAGCTCAGTGGGTGAGCGCCTGCTTTGCCTACCTCCCCCCAAAATAAAGTACACATATAAGTAAATCTAGCTTCTCACTATACAAATATGAACACCAGTTTTCATTGGCACAGTATCTTTTTTTTTTTTTTTTAAAGGGGGAAGGGGAATTCCAAAATGCAGGTCTGGCTTATGAAATGCACTGGGCAGCATGTGGCATGTGCCTTTGCCCCCATCCCCTCAAAGTGGGGGTCCTTTACCAAACAGCAACAGCACCTCAGTTTGAAAGCAGCATGGCACATTCTCGCAGGATAGGTGTGTGAGCACAGAAAGGATTAAACGAGGAGCCTGTGGCCCCTGATCACAAAACACCTTCGGTGAAATACCAAATATATATGTTGGTTGTAAGTGGGGAGTTGCAAAATGAACAGGCAGCAAAATTCACATCAGTGCTAAGTCCAAGCAGCCCGTGCCGAGATCTGGGCACCAGCTCCAAGAGCTCTTGGTTTGCAGCCCTAGATGCTGGTTTCAAAACCAGCGCGGATCTCAGGAGCACGTCCTGCAGCTCCTCCAGGAAGGGGCAAAACGATACCTTGGAAATGCAGTTTGATTGATTAGAGACTTGGCTGTTTTAGCCACCAGTGGTGGAAGAGGTGAGCTTGGTGCTTCAGAGCCCTTGAGGTGCTTTGGCCAACTGGGAAATCAGCCGGAGCCTTTCGGCACAGGCGGCCGCGCTACCCGCTGTCTGATGTTTTGCCAACTTGCTTCAGTGCAATCACTCCACTGAACTGGGATGATGTTTCAATTTAGTCTCATGCTCAGGCAGGACTCATAAGAAACTCATTGTCTAGGAGTGGGCTTCCTGCCTGTTACCTCCTTCTCCTCCTGCCTCTCCCCTCGTGGACACGACTGTGACATTGCTCACTGGCCAAGTGAGTTGTCAGTGTCCCCTGGCAGCGGCTGGCAGGCTTCCACCCTCCCAGGAGCAGCAACAAGGTTTGCAGGGGAAGATCCTGGGCTCTCTAAATGCAAGCTTGGAGCCTTGGCATGTGGGGTGCTGGGGCTCTGTGAGTCTGCATTCGTGGTGAGCCGTATCACACAGTTGTTGCTGGAGAGTATTAGAGTTTACAATCATCTTGTCCTGCACTCTTGCTTTACAGTTAAGGGGCATGCAGTTCAGGGGCTCTGCCAGGCTGGCACAGCCTTAGAGAGAGACCTGGAAGCAGAACTCAGGTTTCCCACCACTGAGGCTGGGGCCCTTGCCAGGAGAGGTAATTCTGGGCAAAGCGGCAGGTCATAAAGCTGGGTCTTGGGGCTGAAGCAGGCACCTGGGCACCATACACTTCAGCCTTCCACCCAAGGCTAGGTTTCCAGCCTCTCCTCATCCGCCCTGGATGCTTTGACCATTTTGTTTCTTGAGCACCACAGTCCTTCCTGGATCACGGTTGCTGCTCTTGCCTTTTCCCCTTCCTGGGTGGACACGTCCTCCCCAGTTCTTCCTACAGTCTGCTCTTTCACATCTCCAGTCCTCAGCTCCAGTCTTACTCCTCAGAGATGCCTACCCTGCCCTTTACCTGCTCTACCGAGCCCGTACCCCTCAGCTACTGTTGTATCACCAGACATCTTTCCATCCATCACAATTTTATCTACTTGCTCTTTTTGTTTTCTGCTTGTCTCGCTCCACGGAGCAGAGGCTGAGTCTGTCTTACTCCCTGCTGACTCCTTAGTGATGAGAACGGTGCCTGCCCAGGATTGGGTTTTTTTTTTTTTTCAATATTTTTTTTTAACAGATACTTAGATTACATAAATGTTATACAAAAAATATAGGGATTCCCATATGCTCCACTCCCCACACCTCCCACACCCTCCCACGTAAACATCCTTCATTAGTGTGGCACATTCATTGCAATTGATAAACGCATCCTGGGGCTTTTCCACTGAGCATGGGCCATAGTTCACATTGTAGTCTACACTCTGTCCCACACAGTTCTGCACGTTGTGTGATGATGTAAAATGGCCTATATATGTCACTGCAACGTCACTCAGGACGATTCCCAAGTCCTGAAAAAGCCCCCGTATTACACCTGTTTTTCCCTCTCCCTGTCCCCAGAGCCTCCAGTGGCCACTGGCTCCACAACAATGTTGTAATTTCTTCCATTGCTAGAATTACAATATGTCTATAGTAGAATACCAGGAAGTCCACTCTCGTCCATAGCTCTTCCCCAAATCCTGAGGGTTCTGGGGTTTTTTAATAAATAGGTATTAAAGGACTGAATGAACAGATAAACTTGATCTATGAAAGTCTTGCTCAGAAACACTCCATAATTCAGTCTAAATTTCTAGGGGCCAAGGGGAAACCCTGCAGACGGAGGGGGGTTTAAATGGATTCTGCTGGTCATACAGAATGTGCTTCCCAGAGAAGACATCTGTGATTCCATCCTTGGTGGGGCCTTGGTGTCTGTGTGGGAGGGGGCCACAGTGCCACACGCCCAGCAGGACTGGCCTGTGGTATTTACTCTCTCAGAATGCTGCCCCCTGCAGTTGAGCCACAGAGTGGTCCTCAGAGGCCCCCTTGCCTTAGGGTGGGAGTGGCCACACTAATTGCAAAGGAGCCAGACTGTGACATTCTGGACACTGGAATTAGATCCTCTCTGGAGGTGGGGCAGGCGTGGGGGAACAGGTTTGGCTACAGCTTCTGAGAGGGTCAGTCATAGCCAAGCGGTGAGCGAGGACTCCCAGCCGCATAGAGCTCAGGCCCAGGGCCCATCCAGTGACGGGAAGGAGGGTGCGGGCAGGAAGTCATTGGCTTTTGAGAGCCGGTGAGCAAGCCAGGGCACAAGCTCAGAGCAAGGATGTCCAGGCGCTCAGAGGAGCGAGTGAGGGGCCCAGGAGCGAGAGGTTTCAGCAGGGAGAGTCTGTCAGAGGTGACAGGGCAGGAGCCGGCACCTGGACAGGGGAGCTGCTCGAGCAAGGCTGGGTTATCAGGCAGGCAACCCCGTTACCAGAACTGGGACTGGGAAGGATGGAAGTCCAGTCCCCCACTGAGGGCCCAGGACTGAAGGAGTGGAAAGCAAGACCAGCCGTTGTGTCACGCAGCCTCTGCTCATGTGAGGCAAGCAAGCCTGAGGGAGGCACTGGGGAGGCTGCTCCCCATACATTCAATTTCAGGAGAGCTTGTCTTGGCAGAAAACGGTGTGGAGAGAAAGATCTGATCATCTAATAAACTAAATACAGTCACTTTGTGCTTATGAATATTTATTTGCATCCCAATGGTGTGTCAGAAGAATGTATACCGTGCCTTTTTTTTTTTACAATTAGCACACAGGTTTTCGCAATGACACAGGAGTCCTTGATGCACCAGTCCCCTCGTGTGTGTGACCTCCCCTGCCAGCTCAGGCCCCGCTTTGAACACCAACTTCCTCTCTTTGGGTTTAAGCGAGGGCACGTGAGGTGAAGCACATCAGAGAAATTCAGTGGAATGCCTCATGGAAATAGCTTCAAAGCGTGATTTAAAATGTGCCTAGTGCCACAATTAACAATTAGAGTGAGAAGTTACCCAGATAAGTGCAGAGGGGTGGGAGAAAAAGAGAGCAAGCCCTCCGCCTTCTTTCTTTGCTATTTTATATTGTTAGAACCCGTTTTAGAGCATTTTGCTCAGGTGACACGCCTTTCACATTTTTGTAGGATGGCAATAGCAATGGGTTTTCAGAGGAGGATGAGTGTACAGATATCTGAACAAGGGAACAAACACATTACAGGGTCACTTGCTAGTTTTGCTCCTTTTCTCCCCTATTTTTAAAAATTGATCGCTGTCTTGATTTTGTGATAATCAGGGTAAGCTAAACATTCGCTATATTAGAAACCATGCATGTGTCCCCAGACCTAGTTTTTCTCCCTAGCTCTGGTTTTTAGAATGCTGGTGGTAAATGAAGGCTGACTTATTATATGACCATCCTGTATGGGATAAGACTGTAACTTTGGGTATCTTTGGTCAACCTTAAGAGATATAGCAGGGGGAAGGGTGTGGCTCAAATGGCTAGGCACCTGTCTCCCGTATGGAGGAACCTGGGCTCGATCCCCGGGACCTCCCAGTAAAAATTAAAAAAAAAGAAAAATATAGAAGGTGTGTGGGCTGCCAGGCTCTGTGCACAGGTGCGCCGTCAGGCCCCATGCAGGGGTGTGTCACCAGGCCCCACCAGCGGGTGAGCCCTCCAGGCCCCGTCCACGGGTGAGTCATCAGGCCCCACTGAGCCACGCAGCAAGATGATGACATAACAGGAGAGTGACACAAGGGAGAACCAAGATGAGATGCACTGAAAAATCAGGAACTAAGGTGGCACAGGTGGCAGAACACCTCTCTCCCACATTGCAGGTCCCGAGGATTGAATCCAGGTGAAGACAGGAGGAGAAGGATGAGAAGACAGGGCAGGAAATGGACACAGAGAGTTGCCCAGTGAATGGACACAAAACAGCAAAAACAGGGCCGGGGAGTAAAAATGGATAAAAGTAAATAAATAAATAAATCTTTTAAAAAAAACTCAGTAGTGATAGAGAGAATTGCCTAAGAAAGCTGAATTAAATCTTGCTATTTAATCTTGAATTAAAATCTTGCTATTTGGGGTTATAAAGATAGAGATGGTATACGTGAACTTTGTAAAATAATTAGTTTTGTGACATTTTAAAAAATCCAGCACTCTTAAGTATATTAAATATTCATGTAACTAATGCAGCTATTATTTAAAGAGTAACTTTAGTTTTTTGTTCTAGAGTATATATTCTTTAAGTTCTCGGACTTGAAAGCTGATATCCCTCTGTTAATAAATAAGAACACGCATTATTTTAATTATGTATAAATGTCTAATACATGACTGTGAAGCCAGATTTTGAAAAATCTGTTTAGGCAACTTATCTTCCTTTCTAGATGTACTCAGTGTACATTTGCTAAATTAATTTGGAAATTCTCCTATTAAATTCAGTATAAAGAAAGCCAAAAAAAAAAATTGGAGCAGTTGTAGGAGTACAGAAAAGTCATGTGGAAAATACAGAGTTCCAGTAGAACCCCCTCGTGCAGCAGGTGCAGGTGTGTGCTCATCTTCCTTTAGGAGGCACAGGGACCTGAACCCGGGACCTCCCAGGTGGTTGGTGGGCACCCATCTGGCTGAGCCACATCCACTTCCACTATTCCCTATTATTAACACTTTGCATTAGTATGGTACCTTTGTTACAACTGATGAAACAACATTATTATAATTATACTATTAACTATAGCTCGTAGTTTACATTAGGGTTCACTATGTTGTACAGTTCTATGATTTTTAAAAAATTTATTCTGGTAACATACATGAAACCTAAAATTTCCCATTTAATCTCATTCAAATGTACAATTCAGTGCCGTTAATTGCATTCACAGTGTTGTACCATCATTACCACCATCCATTACCAAAACATTTCTATCATCCCAAACAGAAAATCTGTACCGAATTCTACTGTCTTTTTGTCTGCTGTGGATCTGTTTGTTACCTCTGAGTGTGAAGTAGAGAAAGTTACGCTAGCTGATACTATTTGTACAATATATTAACAAGAGGGATCTTGGAGTCGAGGGATCTGAAGGAAAAATTGAAAGAGGACATGTCAGGGCTTGGTGACATTTAGCAGAAGGGCTTGATAGAGAAACAACCCAGGGTGGTCGCACTTCTGAGACTGAGGGAGAAATGGAAAGGCAAGAGATTCCTGAAGGCCTGGAACAGATAGAATGGAGAGGCGTTCAAGGAGTAGTGGCCTCAGCAGAAAGACGCCCTGGGGACGGGGGTCAGGATGCTGGGGGCTTGAGGCTGAGGACGGAATCTTCAGGGATAAAGGCTGTGCTCATTCTTTCAGGAGGAGCCGCATGGGGTAATGGGGATGGATGGACCGATTCCAGGGCCGTTACAACACCTAACATGTCTTCTTGACGAAGCGGCCGCCCTGCCCCTGGGCAGTGACCAGGGCCCACGTGGAGAGTGAATTTTCTCAGTAGGGGCTCGGTTCTGGACTGCCATCTCTGACTTTAGCCCCCACACCTTGCTCCGTCTCTCAACCTCCCTTGACCCAAGAATTGTAAGCTCACATACAGCTTCCCACTTTATGAAGCCCCCAAATCCACTTCTCTGCTTGGGCATTTGGGACTTCTCAGGCATACCCTTGTGGTCTCATCCGGTTCCAAGGGACTGTCCAATGCAGGCAGCTTCTCTGATGGTCCCCTGCTCCCCCAGGATTTCTAAGCAGCACCTGGCCAGCTGTCCGGCGCTAGTGGCATAACAATACTCACAAGGTGGTTGTGCAAGGAACCCGGGCTGCTCTGCACCCCGAGCTCCAGAGAATCTGAAACAGCGCAGCATTTCGATGATTACTTAGTAATTGGAGCTCTGCAGGCTTGGGATTACTGCTAATGGAAAGCAAATGGGCTAAGAATCAGGAAATAAGCACTTGAACAGTACCACTCAGGAAAGCGAAGAGGCTATTATGCCACTTTATGTGGATCATCATTTGTCGAAAGGTTTTGCAAAGCTCTTACCAGCCCCTGGAAACGATGCCCACCCCCCACCCCCCCGGCTTTCCAGTGGCCCTGCCTTCCTGCCAGCTCACCTGCACGGCCGCCCAGGTAGGAAGCCTCACCTGCAGCACAGATTGCTACCCCGTGCCCAGGCTCTCCTTGGCAAGAGGAAGTTTCGATTTGACCTCTGCTGCCTGCTTTCTCTCTGGTACGCCAACCTCAGAGAAGCTCTGAGAACCCAAAGCCCTGCTACCTCTTCCTCCTCAGACTTCCTCAGCGGTGAGCTGCTGGCCTTCTCACCAACCACAGCCCAGAGACAGGGCTGTGAAAGGTAAGGAGCCCAGAAGGGTGGCTCTTGACTCGAGGAGGAGAAGCTGCTGTAAAGAGTGACGTTTTCCCGGGGCTTGCTGACCTCTGGCCTGTAGTTACTCTTGCCCTTTCTCCTCAGTGGGGTAGTGTCAGCAATCATACATTTACATGAGGGGCCTTTTCTCCACAGATCACGCCATCCCCTTCCCAGTTGCTAAAAGGCAATTTAATATGCAGAAGCTCTGCTAGAGCAGCATTAGGTCATGACATGAGGAAATGGGAAAAAAAATTCCAACCCAAACTCTGCCCTTCGGTTGTCCTCCTGGGAGCGCGTGCCACCATTGGCCAAGGACAGAGCGGGCACGTGTGATTCTTGGGCTCAACACAGAAGCGGAAAACTGAGGTGACATCAGCTGTTTGCAAAAGACCCGCGAGACTCACGTCAGTTCTCATGCTCCAATTGGTGCGAGGGACTCAGGGGCTCGGTTTTTCACCCCCTCGCCCTGGCAGATGATGGGAAATTTCGAGACAGCCTCTCAGATGTGGGCAAAGCAGGAGAGGAACACTAACTCTGTAGCTTAGCTCCTCAGAAAGGTGCCTCCCCTCACCGGCGACTACCTTAGCCATTAAATGTCACTGTGGCCCCCTTGGCGCAGGGGAATGAATGTACATCAAGCAGTAAAAAAGGTGATGGAATGAAAGAAGTTGTGAAATGACATTCTTTTTCCAGGAGGTTTGTCATATCTCCTGCATGGAAGAAAATTGCTTTCTGTAAATCTTGGTCCAACAGAACAAAACACCTATTTCTTTCCAGTTGGGGAGACAGCCATTCTCATCGGCATAATGAAGGTATTGTCAGCTGTGACTTTTACAAAGTCTGAGGGAAACCAATCTGCAATCTTGACAGATATGATCTTTCCGGGATGCACTGTTCGTTTACGGCGGCGAGAGACCTCAATTAATTTATGAGCAGGGACAGCAGGATGTGACCCCTTGCGCGTCGTCGAGGTGGAACTGTCCCTGTCGGAATTTATGTTCTGGTAATTTAAAAAGATTTATATTAAGCTTTTTTTTCATTTTGAGAGTAGATTAAAATTCTAATGGAAACCATTTGTATGCATTTGTTGAATTGAATAGTATTTATGGCTGTGTAAAAAAAAAAAAAAATGCTGCAAAATTCTGCCAGTAATAAAGTCAGTGAAGCAAGAATAAGTGTAAAAACAGGAAGGAAATACTCAATAGAAACCATACTGTATTATATAAGTATAATGAGGGAGCGAAGCCAAGCAGAACGGGGCAGGGATTAGGCCCCCCGAATAGGATAGTTTTCCTTATTTAGTGTAAGGTTTTTATAGCCCTTTTATGGCTTAAAACCAAATTTAAATTTCGAAACAGGCCAGATGGGTCCTGGCAGACCCCATGGCCACAGCGCCCTTCCCCACCGTTCTTGAACCCCTACCAGCGTCCAGGACAAACGGGCAGAAACGGAAATCCAAGCGGCATCTTGGAGAAAATATGCTGATACCGGGTAAAGAAGACACCTAGAGTGGGAGGCCAGAGGTTACTGCGAAAAGCAAAAACCTGAGCTCAGAAAGGGAGCACACCTGGGACAGAGGCAGCCTGTGCTTTCTGGGCAGGCCCTGCCCCTTCATTTCCTGCAGCTGCCGTGACAACGGGGCAGATTAAGACATCGGACATTTATCGTCTCACAATTTTGGAGGCCAGAAGTTCAAAAGTCAGAAACCTGTAGGGACAATCCTCCTGGCCTCTTGCTAGCTTCTGGTGGTTTGCCGGCATTCCTTGGGCCTCCATTGTCCCATGGCTGTCTTATCCCTGGTCTGTCTCTTGTCCCCTTCCTAGAGAGACAACTTAGCATATCCTGTTATGCCCTACTCTAGTACGACCTCGACTTAACTAATTCCATCTGCAATGACCTTATTTCCAAGTGAGGGCACATTCTGAGATAGTTGGGGCTTCCACATATCCATTGGGGGGGAACACAAGTCAACCCATCACAACCAGGAAAGTCGTAGTGCTGGGCTCTGTGTGCCCCTGGCACCTAAACTCATTCATTACGAATGTCACTTGGCCAGGGCTGCTCTGGTGGGAAGGACACTGCCCCTGCTGCTGCCCGAGCTGCAGCCCTGCCAGTGGCCCTGCCAGTGGCCTTTCACCCTGGCTGGGGGAAGGAGTGCTGACCATGTGATGGCCTGCTGGCCCAGCCGTCCAAGAGCACAGCACCCACACCGAGGTAATCAGAGAAGTTTTCTCTTACTGTCACCTTTCTCAGGGGAGAGAAGCAGGAGGCATTGTCAAGCTCCCTGCCTTGTGAGAAGGGCAGAGAAATTTGCTATTCTGTCAACATACATCTCGGAGCTCAGAGAAGGAGCGAGGGAGGGAGAGAAGGAGAGAGAGAGAGGAGTTTAACCCAGAAACTCACATTCTCTCAGAAGTGGCAGCTGTGATAGCCTTGGTCAGGGAACACCAAGCATGATGGCTAACAGCATTAAGTGAAGAGAAAATGGAAATTTCCCGAGAGCCCACTGTTTTATTCTAATCCCCGCCCCCTCGTTGTAAGCATGTTCTTTAACAGAGCTGCACGGGTGTCATAAAATGCCTTACGATGCATTAGAGCAGAATTGTGCATTTGCAGCTTTCGTAGATGCCAAGCGGTAGTGCTGTCCACAGAAGCTTGCATGGAAAATAAGGAATACCCAAGAAATCACTGTCTTCTCTCAAAACTGCACAAAGCCTGAAATGCGGGAGTTCTGGCTGAGGCATCTTCAGAGGCAGATAACACCCCTATACGACTCAAAGCACAGCCCCTCTCTGCCTTGCGTGGGTCTCAGCAGCCTTCAGTCTCCTTGGCTCTACTCGATTTAGTTCGTCATGTCTGCGAGGCCAGGAAATGGGTCTTCTTGTCAACTGTGTCCGCCGGGCATTCAGCACGGTTCCCTGTACACAGCACGATATGTATTTGTAGAGCTAAAGAGAGATGTTCTAGGCCCCACGGGAGATGCAGACAGGAGCCCCTACCTGGGAGGGGCTAAGAGCCGAAGGCAGAGTGGAGTTGGCACCTGGCTCTGGAGATCGGCTTAATTTTAAGGGACAAATTTGCAAAACTCACTTTTCTATTAATTGCTCTTCACCTCTATAATGGGTTGACTTATGCCACCCCCCCAAAAAAAAGGACATGCTGAAGTCCTCACCCCCAGTCTCTGTGAAGATGACTTTTTTGAAAATAGGGTCTTTGTCCATGTGTTTGCATTAAGATAATACTGAATTAGGGTGGACCCTAATCCAATATGACTGGTGTCCTTATAGGAAGAGGAGGAAAGATGCAAGGGGAGAACACCACTGGACGACAGACATGGAGAACCAAGGGCTGCAGCCCCAGCCCAGGAAAGCCAAGGAAGCTGGCAAAGCAGAAGAAGGAAGAGGCAAGGAACCCCAGATATTACAACACAACTGTGTAGAATTTTACAGAACGGCTCCCGTAAGGCAAGCACTAGGTGCTTTTCCATATTTTTATCCTCACTTGACTCCCGAATTAATCCTAGAAAGCGGGGAGCATTATTATTATTACACTCCCATTTCACAGATGAGACAAGAGCTGTGGAGAGATGCATTAATTGCCTGCTGTCGCCTAACGGCAGAGTGGGAGAGCTAGGATCTGCATTGACATTTGATTCCAAGTCTGGGTCCCACTCATTTATTCTTCAGCTCAGCAACTATTTATTGGACATTGACTTGTGCCAGGCACTCTGCTGGGTGTTTGGGGGCGTCACGATACATTGACTCTGCTGCCCTCGAGAAACTCATGAACTATTAGGGAAAATCCAAACGTCAGCGGCAAAGGTTCACGTAGGCTGCCCAGCATTATGAGAGTGGGATGCAGGGGCACATGGTTGACCGCACTGACCCAACAGGGGTGGGGGTCAATGGGGAAAGGTTTCTCAGAGGAGGGGAACTTGAACCGGTTCTTGGAAAATGAGTAAGTTTGTCAGGAAGAAGGCGGGAATGCCAAGGGTGCTGAAGTCTGTGTTTCAATCTCATCTTCTTGGCGATGCCTTTCTTGACTTCCCCATATAAAGAGCAAACTCGGGAGAGGATGTAGCTCAAGTGGTTGAGCGCCTGCTTCCCATGGGTTCAATCCCCGGTACCGCCTTAAAAAAAAACAAAAAGCAAACACGCTTCCTCTTGTCTCCAGTGCTTTCTGCCCATTTTCGTTTTCTGCCCGGCACTCAACACATACAACATACTGCAGGTGGTAGATGGAAGAGTGGCCTCCCAAAGTGTCCCATTCTAAGCCTCAGGACCTGTGAAGCTCTTACCTTATATGCTAAAGGGGACTCTGCGGGTGTGAATAAATGAAGGATCTTGCGTTGGGGTGGTGATCCCTGATTATCTGGTTGGGTCCCTTGTAACCACAAGGGCCCTTCTAAGAGGGATGTAGGAGGTCAAAGAGGAGAGAAGATGACTTCAATGAGGGAGGAAGGGGCCACAAGCAGCCACTAAAAGCTGAGAAAAGGAAAGCAGGTGTGGCTCAAGTTTGGGCTCCCGTTTATCATATGGGAGGCCCCGGGTTCAAGTCCTAGGGCCTCCTGGTGAAGACAAGTGGGCCCACGCGGTGCGGTGAGCTGGCGCGGCAAGATGACACAACAAAGGAAGTCAAGCAGACACAGGAAAATGCACAGCAAATGGACACAGTGAGCACAAGCAGCAAGGGGGGGGGGGATAAATAAATAAATAAAATAAATCTTTAAAAAAAAAAAAAAAAAGCTGGCAAAAGGCAAGGAAGCAAGATTCTCCCCTGGAAGCTCCAGAAGGGACCAGCCCTGCTGGCACCTTGATCTTAGCACTGGAAGTCTCGTTTGGGGTTTCTTGCCTCCAGAACTCTAAGAGAACACATGTATATTGGTTCAACCCTCCAAGCTGGTGGTGATTGGCTACAGCAGCATAGGAAATGGAAACACCACAGATCTACCTGTGTCTGTATTCCTTGCCTGTCTGCCTCTGGTGGAGGAGAACTCTACGAGGACAGGGATCCAGTCTGTTGCTTTGGCCGCTGGATCCTCAGTGCCCACAGAAGAGCCTGGTGCAGGAATGGCACGCAGTCGATCCCTGTTGAACGATGAAGATAGAGAGGGGCAGTGCAGGAAGGTAAGGGCCCTGAGGCATGACAGACCACAGTGGGCTCTGAAATGACAGGTGGATGTGGCTACCTTAGGAGGTGAAATGGGAAGTGAGGCGGGGAGGGGTTGGAGATGTCAGCGGGAGCTGATGCTGGAGCGTTTTACGTTTCATCCTGCAGGGAGAAAGAGCCATTGTGGGGTTTTAGGTAGAGCAGAGGCATGGCCGTATTTGTTCAGCACTTTTAAAATATTTTCCCCTGAAATTAAAAGCAAACCTAGTTCATGGTTAAAAATGGGGAAAATATAGGAACATGAACAGAAAAATGATCATCACTCATACCCTCACTTCCTAGAGATAGTCACTGTTAACATTTGTGTGTATCTCTCCCTTCAAAATTGGGATTATATTTTAAATACTATTTTGAAGCCCCTTCCCCTTGTCATTAAGTATTCTTCTAAAGACATATTTAGTGACCACATATTATTCTATTGTATAGCCATAACGAAATTTGTTTCACCAATCTCCTCTAATTGGACAGTTTCCCCCCAATATTTTCATATTAGGCATTCAGTATTTGTTGAACAAATGAATGAATGAATGTTCAGAGAACATCCTTATACATAAATCTTGTATGTATCTCTGATTATTTCTTGAGGAAAAAATGCAAGGGGAAGCATTGGGTCAAAGACTGTGTTTTTCAATGTCTTTCAATACGTGGGGTCAAATTGCCTTTTAAAAAGGTTGTAAAAATTATGACCCCAGCAGCAACATATGAGCGCATAACTTCACTGCACCAAAGGTGGTAGTGTAATTTTTTAGATCCATATTTGCATTTTAGAAAAGTTTCCATGGGGACAGGGAGGTAGTCGTTAAGAGTTTTGGGAAGTGCAGGCAAACCATGATAAGGACGTGAACTGTATAGCGTGGAGGTAATATTAGAAAGAAGAGAGCTCTGAGAGCTATGCAGCATGTAAAAATCAACAGGACTTGAATGCAAAAGGCTGAAAGAGATGTTGGAATGAGCCTCAGGTTTCTGCCTTAGGTAGATTCTTTGATGCAAGTGACAGAAAACAACTCTGACTTGATTAAGCAAGCTGTGCATTGTAAGGATATGAGGCAACTTGCACAGTCAAAGCTAAGGCACCAGGCTCCAGAAATACTGGGCCAATGCCACCCTGGGATCCAAGGGGCATAAAGGAATGGACAGTATCTCTTCAGGACTCCACCCTCGGGGTGTGCCAGTTTTTGTGTCACAATGCTTAAGTTTCAAATCCTGGGGAAAAGGGTCAGTATGGTCTAGTTTGTGTTCATTCTGTGGCCAAGGGCAGGGGGAGACCTTGATTGACAGTCCTACCGAAAAAGAGACTAGGGTCTGTGCTGTGACCAGAAGACCATTTAAATACATGCCAGGCGTGCCAAACTCCACGGCTGGCCTCTCCCCAGGGTGGTGCCCTTCGTGGTGGCAGGGAGGATGCAAGCGGAGTATTTGGGACAAATGGGATGGTCCAGAACCAGCTAGATCCCTGCTTCCCGTCTTTAACAGTTCCTGCTCCTAGTTCAATCTCTCACTGAGCACAGGTGTAATGGCAAGGCTCGTGTGTCAACTTGGCCAGGTAATGGTGGCTGGCAGTTCAGTGTCAAGCAAGCACTGGCCTAATGGTTACTGTGAGGACATTCTGTGGACTTAAATCATTAGTAAGTTGATGGCATCTATGGCTGATCACATCTACAGTGAACCGAGAAATTTGCCTTCAGCAACAAGAGGCCTCTCATCCAATCAGTTGGGAGCCTTAAAAGGAGAAGTCATGATTTTGGCAGTCAGAAGAGAGAATTTCCATCTCTACTCCAGTCAGCCAGCTCCTCCTGGGGAGTTCATCGTGGACTTTCATTGGAGTTCCTGGCTTGCAGCCCCCTATGGAATTTGGACTCATGTACCCCCACTGTCACAAGAGACAAGCTTATAAAATTCTATAATATTTATAGATATCTCCTGTTGGTTCTTTTCCCTAGAGAATCCCGACTAATACAACAGGGCTAACTCCTTTCAAAATTGGGAGAAGGAGATGGGAAGGAGAGACAGAAATTCCCTTTCTAGAGCAGGAATCCTGGCTCAGAGCCTCTCGGCCCCCCCCCTTCAAGATTACAACCAACAGCCTTTACTGAAGCCCCTTGTTTCCATCAGTCATCTGAGCACCAAAATTTTGTGCTCCCCTTTCCATGGCAGAAAACTGCTTCTCGAAAGCAGCTTCCCATTCAGAGGCAACATTTCTCAGTCCCCTCTACCTACTTTGTGTTGGAACCAGGCCATGTGACTGTTTCTCACTAACAGGACATGCACGTAAGTAACATGTCACTTCTGGGCCAAAATTTTTAAGAAATAGCGTGCCCTCTCCACTGGCTTCTTTCCTTACCACTGGCTTGAAGCAGAAGGGATGGTTGAGCCACAAGATGCAAGGAGCCTGGGACCCACCTGGTGAAAGCTACCTGTCAACCAGAAACACCCATGTTGGACTGTTGTTTTATGTGAGTGAGAACTAAATGGAGTATGTTACACCATTGAAATATTGGGGTTTACTTGTTACAGCAGCTAATTAATAATCTGCTAACCACCTCTAGGGACTGTTTTAATAAGGGGCTGAGAAGAATTGAATAAGCAATGGGTCAAAAGGACCCCAAAGGGTTCCAGAGTAACACAATTCCCCAAAATTTAGGAAATAATCCAGCAATTCCACTCCTAGGTATATACCCAAGAGAAATGAAAACATGTTGTTTTAGTTTGCCAGGACTGCTATGACAAATGCCACAAACTGGTTGGCTTAAACAACAGGAATTTTTTGGCTCACAGTTTTAGAGGCCTCAAGTTCAAAGTCAAGGTCTTGCCAGGCCATGCTTTTTCCTGGACTCTGGAGTTCTGGTGCTGGCATCCCACAATCCTTGGAGTTCCGTGGTTTGTAGGTGCAACTCTGCCTCCTTCGTGTGGCCACAGTTGTCTCCTTCTCTGCCTTCTACTTGTGGCTTCCAGCTCCATGTCCAATTTTCTTTGCTCATAAGGGCTTCAGCCCCTTTTGGATTAAGGTTCACCCTCATTTAGTCTGGCCTCACCTTAACTTATAACATCCTCAAAAGTCCTATTTACAAATAGGTTCACATCCATAGGACTGGGCATTTAGGACTTGATTGAGCTTGTCTTTTTTGGGGAGAGGGGCACAATTCAATGCCCCAATACATGTCTACAAAAAACTTGTATACAAATGTTCACAGCAGTATTACTAATAATAGCCGAAAAGGGGAAACAGCCGTCATCAAAACCAACCATCAAAAAGTCCATCAACTAATGAATGGATAAATGAAATGTGCTATATCCTTTTAATATTATTCGGCAAGAAAAAAGAATGAAGTGCTGATACATGCTGTAACATGGATGAGCCTCAGAAACATTATGCTGAGTGAAAGAAGTCAGTCACAAAAGAGCACGTGTGGTAACATTCCATTTATATAAAATGTCCAGAGCAGGCAAATCTATAGAGACAGAAAGTGGGTTAGTGGAGGGAGGGAGGTTGGGGGGAAATGGGGAGTGACTGCTAATGGATATGGGACTTTGTGTGTGTGTGGTGATGAAAATGTTCTGAAACTAATGATGATGGTGGTAATGGTTGCACAACTCTGAATATTCTAATAAGCATTGGATTGTACACTTTAAATGGGTGAATTGCATGGCATGTGAATTATATCTCACTAAAGCTGTTATGAAAAAAGAGAGAGAAAAACATAGGGAGCAACAAAGTGGGATATTAATTAGAAACAATGAAATCTGACAGATCATTTTCACTCATTCCAGCAGCCGAGTCTCTTGCAGGACACAAGAGAAGCAAACGGACAGCTTCCAGATGAAAACAGAGACATCTCCCAACTCTAAATAAACCCAGCACTGGCTTCACATAGTGGGGGGAAGACTCTGAATTCCATAGGATAACAAAGCTTTGTTTTCAAATATAGTATGACTAGGAAGATCAAGGGAGAGCTGACCAAGAGCCAGTCCCCAAAGGGTTCATAGATATTTGCTGGCAAAAGTCTTAAAAAATACAATGGCATAACCAAAAGACACTTGAGAAGAAATTGGAATATAAAGAAAAATGTCTTGAGCTCATCACTATCGAGAGAACTGAAAGGAGATCCCTGTTGAGTCAGGGAAGCATGTAACCAGGTTAGGAGCAGTTGAGCTACGATTAGCTCAGACGCCTGTCAGAGGCTCCACTCAAAAACTCATTTTGAGAAGCATGAAGTTCTCTCCGAATGTGAGGTATTACTAGGACTTGTGAAAATTACTTTCATTTGAACGGAAAAGAGGAAAACAAACAAATGAAAAGAAGCCGAAGGGCCCTTTCATACTTTGAAAGGAAAATAAGAAAATGAAAAATTCATAGCGACTGATTTTAAAATATCATTATTTGCCAGTGGAGATGAAAAACTGGAAAAACATGTGGTGCCTTAAATTTGAGGGACCTTTTGCTCGCCCGCACTCCTCACTCCCCACTGCAATGTGCTGCTGTGGCCCCAGCCCCACTCTGTCTTGGCAGAGCCTGTGGACATGTGGACACCACGCCTGCTCCCTGGGGCCAAGCCTCGATCTTAAAGCAGTCTTGTGGAATAGATTTTCTGCTTTGTGGTGTTCGTAAGTGTGGTAGATTGAATTATGTACCCCAAGAGACATGTTGTAATTTTAATCCCACATTCCTGTGAGTGTGAACCCATTTTTTTAAAGATTTATTTTATTTATTTATTTACACCTCCCCCCACCCACCCACCCTTGTTGTTTGCGCTTGCTGTCTGCTCTCTGTGTCTGTTTGTTGGGTGCTCATCTTTTTTTTTTTTTTTTTTTTTTTTTTTTTTTTAAGGAGGCACCAGGAACCGAACCTGGGACCTCCCTTGTAGGAGGGAGGCACCCAATGGCTTGAGCCACCTCCACTCCCTGGTTGGCTTCTTAATCTTTGTGAAATCTTGCAGTTCAGGTTTTATTTTATAGATGAGGCAACTGAGACTCGGAAATGTGTATAACCTCTCCATAGGCCCTGGAGTGAGTGAGACCCCTGGCCAGAATCCAAATCTACCTTCTGCCTGACTTTCAACTTCGTTGTCTTTCCATGGCTCTCCATAGTCTCCCAAGAAAAATGGCTTCCCTTAGTGTCTCCCTTGTCCAAGAAAAATGACTTCCCTTTGTTTCCCCTAGGGTGGAAATGTTCAGGGATCAAAGTACTACATTTTAGTAGGCAAGTCATGCTCCTGGTCGCACTGCATTCTTTTAAAAGGTCCAGGGCCGCTGACTTCCAGAGACTTACACTTACGGCTTATTTTCTGGTGCAAGGTGAGGGAAAAGTTGGCGCCAGTTCTCTTCGCTTATCTCAGAGGCTGAACCTTGCAAAAGCCAAAGGGAGGCTGTAGAGCAGGATTCAAACTCCCTCTTGCCACTCAAGGTTCTTGCCACGACATAACACTATGTGGTACTTGAGATTCTGTGAGAAACATAGGACATGGGAATTTACTCTTGTCCAGTGGCTTTTCCCAGACTTGAATCCCAGTGTTATAAGAATGTAATCATGAGGTTTGGGACTGGTATGTTCACTAAACCACAGGAGCATTTGTCCCAAATAGACCCAAATAGGCCAGCAAACCTGGGTGGGGGGTCTTTAGTGTACACTACCTACTCTCATTCCATCTCTCTAGTGTGGGTAGATGCTTTGTGATCCCCTTAGCCACTGGAGGTCGCTCTCACCATAAAGAGATATAAAGTTTTTTGGGGAGTTTCGTTTGAAAGTGGGGATTCTTTACATTTTTTGCACGAGGGACAGTTTGGCAGTATGGTGAATTCCTACGGACCCCTCCTCAGAACAATGTTTTTTAAAGCATGAAAAAAAAATATATATGTAGATTTCAGTGGAAACCAATTATGTTGAAATACAATTATCAAAATATTTTTAAAAGTTCACTTGTGATACTGTAAATATGTGCTCTTTTATTAATGCATTAAGTAACAAGATCTAAGCACAGGTTTAATAACCAATAATTTTGAAGTTGTGATAAGGGTAAATAACATTCAAGATATTTGTAGCAACTGTAATGTGATATAAAAATATCTGTGATTTCTACTGGAAACAAACCACAGGAATTGCTAATACTACTGTGGTTCATTGCCCATATTTATAATTAAAGGAAATGCTAAGTTTCAGTTAGTGAAAATAAAGATGTAATTATTTTCCTATGTGTGTTTATGGATCCCCCTGAATTCATGGAATTCCTGTATAGGGAAAGAACGCCTAGCTTTCCTTTATAGGAAACAGCTAACTGATGTCATTACTTTGGCATTCCTTAGTTCTTTCTTTTTCATTGAAGTGTATCTTTCATACAGGAACATACATGAACAATAATTTTATAGTGAAAGTTGTGAACTTACAAAATAAACATGCATATCATCATATAGTGCCCCCATACATCACCCCTCCACCAACATCTTGAATTGTTGCAAAACATTTGTTACAAACTATGAAAGAGAATCATTAAAATATTACTACTAACTATAACCCATATCTTTTTTTAAAAATACACTTTTTTTCCCCAAAAGATACTTAGATTACATAAATGTTACATTAAAAATATAGGGAACGGGGCATATGGGAATCCCCTATATTTTTTGTGTAACATTTACTTAATCTAAGTTTCTTTTATAAAAAGAAAAAATAAAAAAGTATATGAAAAACAATATATGGGGGATTCCCATATGCCCTGCTCCCTACCCCTTCCACGATTTCCCACATCAACAACATCCTTCACTAGCGGGGTACATTTGTTACAATTGATGAGCACATTTTGGAGCATTGCCACTAAGCATGCATTATAGTTTACATTGTAGTTCACTCTCTCTCTCACACAATCTTGTAGTTATGGCAAGATATGGCATCTGTCATTGCAAGGTTATTCAGGACAATTCCCAAGTTCCCAAAATGCCCCCATATTACACCTGTTTTCCCCGTCCCTGCCCTCAGAACCTCCAGTGGACACTGTCTCCACATCATTGATATATGGTCTTCCATTGCTAGAGAATCACAATAAGTCTATACTAGAACACCATTCTTAGTTCTTTTTATTTCCCATTTCTTGATTTCTTTTATTCACTCTGTCTGCAGTCTTAGAATGCCTTCCCCAATCTTTCCTTTTTTTTTTTTTTAAACTTTTCACCTTTCTCTTGATTCTGTACACAATGAGAAATCCAAAGAAATATCTTTAAAATATCCAATAGGCAGAAAATGTTGGGGGTGGGGGAGGGAAGCTCACATGCATGTTAGATCATCTCTCTGCACCAAGGTGTCACGATGTACCTGTGCCCCTCTACTTACTATCCTGGGCTGATCCAAATTCTTTGTACTTCTTCGATCACCAGATATTTATGGAGAACCTACTATGTGCCAAACACTGTGCTAGCTGTTGGGGGAAACAAAGCCTCAGTTCCTGCCCCCTCGGCAGAGTCCAGTACGAGAGCCAGGCAAACGCCAGGTGGTGAGAGAAGTGTGGGAAAAGGGATGCAGCCCATGGAGGAGAGGAACTTGGCTGGGGCTGGTGACAGGGTGTAACAGTAGGCGCTCAGCAGGGCTTCCCTAGAGAAAGGTCCACCCTGCGGCCTGAAGGGCAGGCCTGAGCAAGCCAGAAGAAGCGGGGGTGGGGTGGGGGTCGGGCATGGGAAAGGGCTCTGCAGGCTGAGGAACCAGCATGCGCAAAGGCTGGAGGCTGGCGAGGGCGCGCTAAATAAAAGCATGTGCCGAGCTGTCAATCCAGAGAAGAAATTGTAAGGCAGTTTTTCGTTCCCCGCCTACATTGCCAAGGCACAGTGAACCCGCTAGACAGGGGCAGCACGCTAAAATTAGTGCCTAATCTTGAATTATGATCCAGACGTCTTAGCTGGAGCGCCAGAGCGGTGACCCCTCTTCATGAGAGGTGCTATTTATTCCAGCATTTTTCCGATTTCGAGGCATTTAATCACTGTCAATTAATTAAGCTTCTGAAGTCCCATGAGTGCAAGATGGAATTATCTCCAGTTCAGAGAGGGGAAAAGTTAGGGTTCAACAATACAGTCTGACTTAGATGAGCTCCAACTCGGGTCAGGAGGCCCAAGATTTCTGCGCCTCGGGCGGTGACAGTGGCCGCGCCTTTTGCTCTCTTCCAGGGCCCTTCCTGATGGAGCTGCCAGGTGCTAGCGCTGCCCCTGGCCTAGACCGAGATAATGGGCCGCGCGCCCCAGGCCACCACCTGCCCATCAGCCAGGCGCTTGCAGGCTGGCGCTTTTGCTCTGCCCTTAGCTTTGCTTTTCTGAACTTGGCACAGCAAAGCCAGTCCCCGGCGGAGGACTCTTTTGCCAAGAGCAGGTAACGCTTTTTCGCTATAGTTTCAAATACGACTTGCTTTTCATTATTCCCCCCCACCCCTCCTGTCCCCTCTTCCCCCCTTCATGGAGATAAGTGGAAACACCACAGGTAGGCTTAGATCTTACCAAAAGGACAAGTGCTCCGGTCTTGCAGAGAAGATGGGGAAAGAACTGATCAAGAGGAGGCGGCCCGGGGCCCCCTCCGGTCTAGGACACAGACTCCTGGGGAAAGCTGGCCTTCGAGCTGGGAGGATCCCCACTCCAAGTGGACTCTCGAGAGCACTGGCAGCAACGGCAGCTTTCTCTGTTTTGTCTGATAAAGGCTGTCAGCTGGTACACAGCATGCGTCTATTTTAAATTTCTGGTTTGCTGGAGCAACTGCCTTATGCATGAAACCAAGAAGTGAGAATGACCCAGCTCCTCACGGCTGTGCTGGCCAGAACCGGGCAGCGAGAGCCACGCTCTGCCGGAACTCCATAGATGGCACTGGGCATTGTGAGGTGGCACCGTCCTGGCCAGAAAGATGCAGTTTTTCCATTTGGCTTCCAGTATGTAGGAGAGCAGGCCCATCTTCTCCTACCACCCTGGCCGAGGTGGGCCACCTGAAGTGCCCTAATGCGGCTGCTGGGCAGGTGGGTGACGGTGCACACTCCAGGGTGGGGGGAGATGGACGGCAGGGGCCTCTTGCCTGAGCTCACTTGAGTGCTGCAATGTGCTTGCAAATGGCCCTGCTTGGTTTTATAAAGTTCTCTTATATGCCCTTCTCTTCACTCATTTTCAAGGCATTGACAAAACATCACACAGCCATAATGCAGGGTGGGTGCTCAGTAAATATACATGGAGCAAATTAGCAAATTAAGTGACATGGTTGCATTAACATGCTAGTCTTGGACCCAATACTTCAGAAAGCAAGGGCCACATCTTTTAGAATATGCCTTTATGGGCCCGTGACACAGGGGAATAAGGGTATTTTTGATGATGATGATTATTAATATTATACCTTTGTTTTCTGAGCTGAAAAATAATGAGAATAAAGGAGCTTGGAGCTGGCTGCTCCGCTGTCCCTCGGTCCGTGCCTGCCTCTGCCCGGGCCAAGGGCACCCATGCGACCAGGGTGCAGCTGGAGCCCCGCAGCCCTCGGGGTCTCTGGAGAGTCAGCTGGTCTCCTGTTCAGCCTTTTAAAGAGCAGTGTGAGGGAGACAGATGCACGCCCCGGACTAGCAAAGCCACCTGTCAAGCACTGTTGCAACCATGCTGAAGAGAAAGGCAAAAGGAGATGCTAAAGGTGACAAAGCGAAGGAGAAGGATGAGCCACAGAGATCAGCACGGTTGTCTGCTAAGCCTGCCCCTCCAAAACCGGAGCCCAGGCCTAAGAAGGTCCTGGCCAAGAAGGGAGAGAAGCTGCCCAGAGGGAAAAAGGGAAAAGCAGATGCTGGCAAGGATGGGAACAACCCTGCAAAAACCAGAGAGACCTTCTCAGTGCAGGCACAGAAAGCGGAATGCCCTGGAGATGCCAAGTGAAGAGCACATTTTGATAGCTTTGCACCTCCAGTGACTCTACTGTTTGAACAATTTTTTTAAATCAAGTTTTATAAAAATGTAGACGTTTGGTTTACCTTTTTGTTGTGGCGGTGATTATGTTGTTAGCACACAGGATGCTTCATTGTTGTCTTTTGTACAAAGGTCAAATACCACTGATAGAATGTGTCTCAAAAGATGGACTGCAATTGGGAAAATTGCATTTTCCATCCTGGATTTTGAAGATGGTTCTTGGTTTCCAGGAGGAATTCCCTGACATTTTGGCACAGAAGTCTTGTCACGTGGGGAAGCAAAACTCCATGTCCTCCTCTTCCCTGATGCTATCAGCAGAGGCTTGAAAGAAGGGTGTTGATGGGGCCCTGGCACCCCTCAAAGCAAGTGTGTTAGGTCACAATACTCAGGCAGTATAGACTTTCTGGTGACGACGTAAAGATGGTGTCATTCAGAAAAGCCAAGATTCCTGCTTTTTAGTTCATTTCCTCCATGTCAGAATTGGCCCGAAGAGCTCTTAAACGACATGCATCATGTGAAATGTCTACTCCAGTTCAAAAGTTTTCCTGTTCAGAGCAACAAACGAACACTCTATTAAATCTTACAGTGACTTCTTTGGGAAGGGAATTTGGAAGTTGTAAAATGTTACCGATTGTTGCCTGTGCCCGGCTGTAAGTAACATAACTTTCTGAAAAGTCTCCTAGAGAACTGGATACAAGTTGACTTGGAGGAGGCGGGGATGGAATCATTTCCTACCAGAAGTCATAAGGATAGTCTCCAGTACTGCCTTGGAAAAGCTTTATAGTTCTGCTTTTCACATTTGTCCTTAGTCTCCCTTCATCAGATTTTTGTGAAAATTGTGAGGTAGAAATCCTATTTAATATTGTTTCCATGTGGAAAGTGGTTGTCTCTGAGCCATTTACTGAAAAGCTCTTCCTTGCGCCCCTGATCTGCAGTGCTGGCTCGTACACCAGTTTCTGCATGGGGTGGGTGTGGTGAGGGTGGGGTGCATTCGGTTCTGATGCCCTGATCACTCTCACTAACCTTGTGCCAGTATTAAACTCTCCCGATTGGTACAACTTTAGAAAAAAGTCTTTCTATCTCAGAGGGTAAATCCCACTTCCACCCCCAACATCACCACCCAAATTCTCTTCCTCGAGAGTATCTGGACTCTTCTTCATCATTTGTTCTTTCATGCAATTTCTAGAATTAGATTGACACATTCTGCATTAAACAAACAAAAACAAAAACAAAATCCTGTTGAGCTTTTGATTGGGGTATAGATTAATTTGGGAAGCCATGTCATCTTTACAATATTGAGTCTTCCAGTCTGTGAACATCCATTTGTTTAGGCCCTTTAAATGTCTTTCAATAAAGCTTTCTAATTTTCTCTGTAATAAAGGAGCTTGGAAAGGAAGAATTCTGTGTATTCGTAAGGAAAATCAGGACCGAATATTCAAAATCAGAACATCCTAGAAAATACACTGATCATGCCTTGAGTGGCTACTTAGATACTGTTGTAGCAAAGCAGCCCAAGACAATAACCCTCAGCCTGGAAGTCCCCAGAGGACACATGCTGGTCTTCCTTGGCCCCGATTTATCCTTTTAAATAAAAAAAGTAAGTGGGAGCCTTTCCACATTTTTGAGAATAAGAGAAGCATCTAAAGATGACTGTATATGAAGGGCAATGTGGGAAAGAAGGAAACTGGGGAAAGAAGACAAAGAGCACAAGTGGTGGGCAGAAAGAAAGAGAGGGGAGGCAGAGAAGGGGGTTTGTTTTGGAACCACCTGTCTCCATGCTTTCATTCATTCATTAATGTTCAGCAAACTTCTTGAACCCATGCTCCTAGATGGGCAGCATGGGGTCCTTTCCCTCACTGAGCTACCAATTTGGCTGAAAGACAAGAAGTATGAAACGTTGGAATAATACATTCATCATTTCACAGATAACGTTGAGTGCCTCACTATTGAATTGACCCAAATGGGAACTCTCTGAGGTCAATGGGCATGCCTTATTCACCTTTGTATCCTCAGTGCCAGCGTATTGACTGGTGATTTGTTAAGGCAACAGTAGGTGCTTTAACAAATAAACTCCCAAATCTCAGTGCCTTAACATGGTAGAAGTATATTTCTCTCTCACACGAAGTCCAAAACTCATGTTCCTGATTGACAGCAGGGTGGGGAATGCTCTACTCCACACAGTGATTCAGGGAACCAACCTATCAAAAGCTTCACCATCGTCAGCATGTGGCTTCCAAGTTACCTCGAGCATCAAGAGCCAGCTGGCAGATGGGGAAAGCTGTGCTGTCAAATACCGTAGCCACTGGCCACCCATATATGGGTGAAATTAAATTGAAATTAATTGAAATGAAGTAAAATAAAAAAAATCAGCTGCTCGGTCTCACTAGCCACATTTCAAGTGCACAGTAGCTGCATACAATTTATGATTACTGTATTGGACAGTGCAGATATAGAACATTTCCATAATCACAGAAAGTTCTATTGGACAGTGCTGGGTCCAGAGGATTGCACATGGGAAATTCACAGGTGCATCTTGCTTCCACAGTCCCAATTTTCAGGGAATGTTTAGGGAAGTAGGGATGTGAGGGAGTATTTGGAGAAATGTGTAAATAATTTGAAGGGAAGAAAAAGGACATTCTAGGTGGGTCACAGCTAAAATAGAAGTCCACAGGCAGGAGTGAGCTTACTGGGATTAGAGATCAGTGAGGAAACCAACACAGTGCAAGAACGCTTGTGTTAGGGAGTAATGGGTTAAAAAGCTGGCATGATGGGGTCAGATGAGCTTGGAGTCGAACTTTGTCTTACATCCCACCCTAAGAAGCTGGTGCTCTATTGATGATGCTTTCAGAATATCCCAAGTTTAAGACACACTGGCCCAAGCAGAACAGGAGTGATACATATTCCGTGGCTGGCTGTTCCCTTGAGGGAATACTTCTCCCACATGCCTGCCTCCAAATCCGCCAGGTTTAGGAGACAGGAATCACGTCAACATAACCTGGCTAAGTCAGACAAACGTTTGATGAATAATAAGGTGTCTTTCAGCAATCACATGGATAACATGCTTTTTAAGGACTGAATACAAGTGATATATTATGCAGCTCCAGGTGGGAGACAGCAGAGCGAGACAAAACCTTGAGGATTATGGGGTCTCAGGAGCAGAGTGGGATGGGCAATGCCGCAGTGGTATTGACACAGGGAGCGCGTGTGTGGCCGGGATGAACGGGGCTGACACTGGATCACCAGGGAGCGGTCGGCGGCTGTGCAGACGCAGCGGAGGTCAGGCTCGATGACAGGACTGCGTGCGGTGCTTCGCTCTCTGAATTTTAAGAGCAATAAAGTAAAACTGCAGCAAATCAAAAGCAGAAACGAGCAAAGGTTACAAAGGAGTTGGAAGTTGTTTAACTTGTAAAAGAGGAACGAACTGAATAAGACCAAGTCTTATTCTCCTGTGTACTAGGGGGGTATGACAAGGAGGGTGGGGGCCCCTTTAGCTCCACAGAGGACAGACGAGGTGGAAATGAGCTTACATTCCTGCTAGGGCCAGTGGGTGTAAGGAAGAGCTCCTTGATTGAAAGGATGATTGAGCACGGTGTCCCTGAAGATTGTTAGTTTTAATTAATAAGCATCTCCTGTGGGAAGGTTAAGCTGTAGGCTGCCCAGAGGCAGGGCCTGTACTCCTGAGCACGATGCCTGGCAAAAGATATTTGGTGACTACATAAGTTATCAGCTGTTCTTTAGAGATGTTCTCCATCTTTATTGCCAAAGCCTTGCATTCATCCACTGTCACCTCTCGCCTATGATGGACAAGGTGAGGAAGTTCAATTCCTGTAGCTCCTGGCCACTCTCTGCCCTCCTGGCTCCCTGTACCGCTGGACCTGCTGGTTGCTAAATGTGGGAAGAAGGGAAGTGGGCACTCTCAGCCTGGCTTCCCCCTTGTGCCTCTTGGGAGTACTACTTCCAGGGAGCTGTGCTCTCCGCTGGCCTTCCAAGGGCAAGCTTGTGCCCTCCACAGGAAGGGTCTGTTTCATCCCAGGTCTGTGTGGGGAAGACTGACTGATCCAGGAAGTCAGTATGGGGAAAGCATTCGGACTCTTATACCAGAGCTGCTGTGACCCCAACCTAATGTGTATCAACAATAAGGATGACATTTAAGAGTCCACCTGCCATTCTTTTATTTAAAACTCAAGCAAGAAAGAGGAGTGCTATTTCACGGTCCCCCTGAAGACTCCAAAAGTCTGCCCTAAGAATAAAACAGTGATCTCTCCCCTCTTACTCCCCTAGAATCCATCCTCACTGCTTGTGAGAGCTTTACAAAATACAAATCGGATCATGTCACTTCTTGCTTAAAATCCTCTGCTACTTACCCATTGAGGCCCCTCTCCATGACCCCAGCATCTGGTCCTCTGCTGTCCTGCTTAGTCTCAGGCCATTCTCCCCCGCGCACTCAGGCTCCTGCTGCATGGACACCAAACTTGTCCCACCATCTGGAATGTTCTTTGTTCTCATACATGTCTGTGCTCACCTCCTCAGAGAGCCTTAATCCCTGCCCCCACTCTTCCACATTATCCTTTTGTTCCTCTTGATAGCACACATCACTATCTGACATTCTCATGTGTATTCATTGCTTTCCTCATTTATTGTCTGTTTGCCCACTAAAATGCAAAGCTTCCCCGTGAGAGCACGGATGGATTCATCCCCAGCCCCTTTGCATTTCTCAGTGCCTGGCACAGGGTGGTCCCTCCATATGTATCTGTGGAATGAATGAAGGTGGAAGGGTCTATATATAGAAATTGTCCATGACAAATAGAACAAACCCCGTGCCATGAATCAAGAGACCCTGTTTATGACAAATGAATCGCATGTCCTTGTCCTTGTCACTTAAACTGTTTCTTCACTTCCTTCATCTCTACAAGGACTTTAAACTAACCCTCCTGGACAGTCCACATTGGGAAAGTCTTGGAAGGGCCAGAAGGTCATCTCCCTCCTTCTCTTCCACTTGGCTTCTCCTTGCTTTTTAGGGAATGCATATTTTCCCAGCCCAGGGTACATGATAACTTTCCCTCTACTTGCTCTTTGCTAGTATTTAATGCGGCAGCTGAATTATTTAACTGTGTAAGTGTTTGGGGACAGGGTTTGAAGGGCAAATAAGATAACAAATGAAGCAGCACTGTTTGCATCATTCTTTTCGCTGCCGGGGATTCTTGAGCTTTTATTTTTCTTGGGCATCTTGACTCTACCAACATAGAGAGCAAAGCAAATCACATACACAAATCAAACCCCCATCCCTGCCAGAGCCGCTGCGGCCGAATTTTAAATGAGAAGATTATAGCTGCAGCTAATGGAGCAGGAGCGAGAAACACTTGTACTGGGCTGGCAGCACCAAATGCCCCTTATCACCCTCGTAGAGTCTATTATTTTAATGTTAAACACAGTCAATTGCAAACTAGTAAAGTCACATTCAGACTTTCCTCCCCTCTGGTTGTCCGGTGACAGGCTCGTGCATGAATAAGTTTCTCCTTATTGTGAGGTTTTTCCAGCAGCCCAGTCCCGTTCTGCAGCCTTTATCTCTTTTGGTACCTTTCATTGAGCCCTGCAATCAAGTCTCCTTTTTAGTGTACAATACGTTTTCCCCAACCCTATTCTTCTGGGGCTTTTATGACTCAAAATCGACAAAGACCTCACTAATGGAAATGCAAATTTCCTACCTGTCAAAGACTGAGAATGCTTTCTGAAAACACTGGTGGGGCAGAAGTACATTAGCATCTGCAGATGACGGGAGAGAAGCTGCTCCCAATGAATTTGTTCCTACAAATATATTTATTTGATGCTGGGATAGAAATAAAATGGGATAGATCTCTCAGGCAGGCAGGACAACTCCCTGGGAATTTTAAACATTTTTATCTCTTTAGTTTCAGCCCATGTATTATTCTCATTCAAATACCTGATACTACTTTTAGAAACGCTTTAATTTGGAAATAGATGGGGCAGGAAAGTTGGGTACCCTGACTATTCCCTGGTGCATTGCTCTCCATCTTGCTGAATAAAACTCAGCTTGAAGGTCCAACTGATGTACGGCTGCAGTTGGATTTGTCACTTCTGAGGAAGATGAACATCTTCCTCCCTCTTTCTCATCACTGTCCTTTTTCTTCTTCTTCTATTATTATTATATTATTAGTGTGTGTAACAGTGTGGTCTCTGCCTGGGATTTTACATTCTGGTTAGTGGGGCAGGTCCAGGAAATGTGCACCGGGCTCTGATCAGCTACGCTCTCCTTCCTCAAGGAGAGTGGGCGGGGGTGAGAGATCCGCCTCCGACCCTGTCCTTGGCCCCCTGCTTCTTGTCACCACAGCCTGCCACTGAAGTGACTAGAGCTTTCCAAGGACCCAATTACGGGCTCCTCCTCGGTGGCCCAGCAGAAGTCCTAATGTGCAACACAACATTTTAATTACTTTTTAAATGCACCCTAATCACAATGACACTGAAGCAGAAAGCCTGACCAAAGTGACTTTCCCTGCCAAGGGCTCTTCTCTGTGAAGGAGGGCTGTTCTCAGGGAAGGAAGCGAGGCCAAAGCTTGAGCACTTTGAGGGAAATGAGGGCATGGACTCTCTACACCCTCGGTGGGCAGTACCCCATTTTGAATGGTTTCAAGGGCGGTAGGGAGATGGGACGTGGCTCAATGTGATGCTACTAACAGATGGGCCAGCTCTGTGAGCTCTCAATCAGGGCATAGGGCAGGTCAGGGTGTCTGACCCCAGTCCCTGTTAGCATCCTCTGAGGCAGAGTGATTTGTCAAAAATGTAGCACAATGGAATAACCTGATGGAAAAATTAATCGCATTTACTTGGCTGTGGCCTCATAAGTGGGGAAGAAGGAGAGCTCGCCCTCCTCCTTTAGCTCTTGAGTATCCCTAGGAGCAGTTATGGGACATCATTTTAAAATGTCTGAGGTCGGAGGCTAGCAACCAAGGACCTGCAGGCCAAATTTAGTTATTGCTTTGATTTTTCTGAAGTGAATTCAGAGACTTTCAGAGGGAGTACACATCCTCCAGTTTATCACAGTTATGACCCCTCCCTCTTTTAGTACTATCTGGTCCCAGATTTTGAGATTCTAACTCCTAGGCTTATGGCGGGGGGGGACCCCTGCTCGGAGCTGGAGAAGGAGAGTGAGAAGAGTGGTCTACTGACACTGGGAGGTTATGAGAAGGGCAGAGATCCCGGGTTCTGCTTTCCCCTGCGGCCTGAGGGTAGCAGGACATCTCTAGAGGAGGCTCTGGCGTCCCTGGCAGCCTCTGGAAAAGTTTGGCGAGTGACTTGGGGTTAGGGGAGAAGATGCCAGGAACAGAAAAGCCATGGGCTTTGGGCTTGCCAGTGAATCTCGATATATCCAAATGGGGTAAAGACCAAAAGTCTTCTCCAAGATTCCTCAATTGCATGAACTATGGAGGAGCTGGTACCATCCCAAAGAAGGGATACTGGCTTCAGAAAATGACTGGGATAGGAATCACTGGTAGGGCCCAATCAGATCTATTTATATGATTGACTGATTTTTATCTTCTAATATTTATATTATATTTTTATTACATATATTGATTATATAACATAGAATATATTTATTATAGACTGATAGTATATTTCAATGTTTAGAATCTAATAAAGTATTATAAAATAAATATGTAGATATAAGCAAATAATATATTTATTTTTCTTTTGGAATATATGACTTTTATTATGATGAATTTTGAACAGACACAGAAGTAGAATAGTATAACGGTCAATTCTCAGCACATCATGATGCCAGCAATTTCTTCCTGCTTTATTTCCTCATCCACCTTCATGAGACTCTCTAAGCAAGGCATGACCAAGCTCCCCCTGGACTTCCCACACTCATGGCTATCTTTGTCTGATCAGTTGGAGTCTCCTCTTCTGGCTGGAAAGGGCCAGAAGCAGAGTCCCTCTTGAGCCCTAGGGTGGTACCTCTAGGAGCAGGGCAGAGGGGAGGCTGACCCATCACAGCGGCCTCCTGAGGCTACACTGCATCTTAGGGACCCAGCCGTGGCACCAAGGGGCATGACCACTGAAGGGCCACACAATCCCTGCCTTGGCCAGCCTCTATACTTCCAGCTAGGAGACCTCCAAGCAGAAAGCTAGAGCTTTGGCAAAAAGTAAGCCTTCTACTTGAATCGATATCTCCAGCTCTCACAGAACTCTAAGCCACGAGGTCAGGAGCTTTCTCTTCTTCATCTCTTCAATGTGGAGCAGTTCAGAACAGACCTAAGCCAATTTGTCCACACTGTCTGGGGGGAGTGATATGTCTTTTCTTCTAAACCTCCCTACCAGGTGGTGTGATAACGAAAGCGAGTCTCTCGAGTCTCTCGCTGATTGCTGATAAATGTACAGTTATCGGCAGGACAAAAACAAATACACACCCTATACTTGTGGGCTCTGCAAAGTCCCCGAGCACTGCCCTTGCAGGAAAGTTTTGCTGTGAGGCACATTTAAGAATATTCTGTCAGGATCAGGTGACCTTCTGGATGGATCACGTAACAGATCCTCCGCTAAAGGTTTTTGGGTGGGTGGAGGGAAGAGACCAAGAATCATCAGAGTTCTAGACCTAGGTCTCTCTCCCCAGTGTGATAGCATGGGGGCTTAGGTTCCCAACCCTGGTGCAAACACAGAGGGCCTGTTTTAGGCAACGGCATATCTTTAACACCCCCAATTTCACTAGAGAAAAATAATTCCTAACACCCCTATGCCAATGAACGAACCCTATGGTGCAGTTTGACCCAGCAATTGAAGTCTCTGCTACTGAAGGGTGGACTCTGTTGATCAGAGTCCTGCAAATGCTAGCCAAGCCCTTCTAGAGTTGTGGAGGAGAGGTCAGTCATACACACATACACATAAATCTGCACTATCTTTAGTTGTTTCAGCATAAATCACATGTATGGTAACATCATCACTGTGCCCAAGAAAGATCTGTTGAATGAATCAATGGAACTAGCCTGGCATGATCATAAATCATCCTGCGGGTGGGAAGGATTCTAACTCTGAGGAGGTAGAGAGCAGGGGAGCATTGCAGAGAGGCATCTGGAACCCACTTCTGACGTTTCTTCTCACTTCTTTCCCTTGGGAGGTCTTCCTTCAACTCCTAGGCGAGATCTGTTTGCCCTGCTGTTTGTATAAGCTGATCACTGAGAGAAGAAGCTGAAAGACTTAAAAAGTGTTCGCTGGCAGGAGTGCGCAGTGAGAAGAGGCCCTGGCTGGAGGAGGTCGGCGGGCTGGGCTGGGAATCCCCCCTGAGGGCAGTGGGAAGCGGTGGGGAAAGGATTTTGAGAAGGGGGATGACCTGTCTCTGATCTTGAAATGGTTAGAGAGCTGCTAGATGTGGTGGTGGTCAATTAGGACAATAAGCCAAACTGAAAGGAACAGTTTTTAACCGCTCACTTACTGTGGTAGAGTAAGCACGAGGCCCGGAAGGGAAAAGCAGCACTGGCTCCCTTGTGTCTTGGCCAAGGAACCCGAAGAGTGTCTCAGATCTCTGATGAGGAGGCCGCAGCCTGGAGGAGCCTGGGCTAGGAATGCAGATATGCATAAAGGCATGGCCAGTGGGGTGGGGCCTGAAAGAGCCACAGAGAACTTTAGAAATATGGAAGAATGCATCTTAGGGGGACAAGCCTGGCATCAAGTAGTCAGCTAGGAGATGGGCCCAGGCAGGAGGCAGTGGTGATTTGGAGTCAGTGCTGGCTGGAAGGGGTGAGAGAAATGTTCGACTGGAGAGATATTTGGGAGGTAAAATAAGCAGGTCCATGACTGGATGTTCGGGGTCTGGGACTCAGGAGAGAGATATTAGGTGGAGAGAAGGTGAGGAGTTATGAGGAGAGAGATGGCCATGAGCATAAAAATGGCAATTGGTACCTCCCCACCCTTTCCCTTCTCCTCTTTTCCTTTTTGATTCATAGCTCCCCAGGACAGGAATGTACACTCCTTGACCTCACTAAGAAAAGAAGTTCTCAAGACTGCCAACTACTGAAATAAAATCTCTTTCTCTCTCTCCTGCTGCATTTTCTAGCTCACTCTTCCCATCGTCTCTTTTGTTTTACCTGTCCTTTCTTCCTCTCCCTATTTTCCTTCTTCCTTTGCTCAGTTTTCAGTTCATAAAGGGACAAAAGGACTGGGTGGGGAGGTCACTGACCCCTTGACTTAGTTTTGCCAGGCTGCGAGCACAAATGCCACAAACTGATTTTGGCTTCTATTGTGGGAATTGATTGTCTCCGTGTTTCAGAGGCTGGAAGGCTTGCTTCCCCCCGGGGTTGGCAGCATTTTGGCCGGCCAGCAATCTTTGGGTTTCTTGGCTTTCCCATCACATGGAGACGTCCTCTCCTTTCTCTTTAGGGTTCCGTTGACTTCCGGTTTCTGGCTCCTCCCTTTGACTTTCTCTCTCTGTCTCTGAATCTGTCTGCTTATAAAGGCCTTCAGTAATCTGGACTAAGGCCCACCCTCATTGAGTTGACCACAGCTTGGCTAAAATGCAGCTCAAGACCAAGAACATGTCTAAATTGGAGTACATAATTCAATCCACTTCACCTGGTCATCCCAGGCTTGTAAGAGAGGAAAGGAGGGAGATTCACCGGAGATGCGTGAGGCGTGGGCCCGGTGACCTCACTGGCCTTTGGCATTCCCAAGGCCTATGGTTATGTGGCGATTGATTGCAGTGTGTAACTGTCACTTATGACTAATGTGGCTCTAGTAATGAACGTGTTTGAAGGGGAAAACAAACAGGGGACACTTGACTCGTTACTGAAAATTAATTAAAGCTAGGTTCCAGCAGAAGAGAAGAGGAGAAAGATGTCAGTATAATTTAGAGGCATGGAAAAAGTAAATCTCTGAACACTCGATTTAGCAGCGTGTTCAATCATCATAATAAAGGAAAGTAAACATGTTCTTCTTAGTAGTTTTTAGATAAACCAGACTTGAGCTTCCAGGGTACAGCAAGACCAGATTCTCCTACATTCTTATGCTCCCTGACAAGGGATCAAAGGAGTGATGCGGGAACTACAGAGAATCAGATTTCCCTGCTTTACCCCTCTTTTCCAGATTAAAAGAAGATCATTGTTACCCTATGGGACTTAAGACTTCCCTTGCCTGGGATGTGAAGCAGGTTAGTTTTACTCAACTTCTCGAACCCTTAAAAAAGTACTTTCTGGGAAAAGCTGAAACACGAAGTCATCTGAAACAAGATAAACATTTCTAATTTGGACTTGTCCTCTTTAGGTGATCTTTCAGAAGGCTCCAGGGCCCTTGATAAATTAGTTCTCCAGCTCTAGTTCCAGGAGTGATTGTAAGAGAGATAGAGGGAAACTGTTGAGAGAAGAGGAATTTGGAGAAACATTTCTTGGTCAAGGCCAAGGCTCACAGCGGCTTGCGGTGAGTACAGCGGTTCAAGGTGAGCTGTCGGCTTGCTCAGCCCTGGCCTCGGAGGGGTGGTGGTGGGGTGCATCCTGGGCTGCATTTGGAGCTGGCAAGAGGCAGGGCCATGCTCCAACGGTGCAAAGCGTGTGCTTTCTCGAGTCACACAGACTCTCGCTCTGTCACCTTGTTGATGTCCACGTAAAGCAATTAAAGCAGTAATCCCCTCCCAACAAGAGCTAAATGAATGGTAATCCCGTTTCCTTCCCATGCAGTCTGAGCAGAGCTTCAATTTTCTGTCTTAGAAGGCAGGAGTGTGCTTTTTATTTATTCTTTCATTGATTTATCCATTCAAGCAAAAGTTTTGTGGGTCTGCTGCATGCCAGGCACATGATTCGGGTGTTGAGGCTGGAGCCGTGAACTTCACAGACAAGGCTCTTTCCATCGTGGCTGGGGAGCTGAGCAGTGAACAAGCAAACACATGCATACGCAGGGTCAGTCAGCAGAAGGGATGCCTGCTATGATGACAGAAAGACAGGATGAGATGCCAGTGAGGGGTAGGGACGCTGTTGCTGGGGACAGAGCTGGGTGGGGATCAGGGAGGGTGACCTTTGTGCTCACATGGGAACAAGAGGATGACAGCATGGGAAGAGTATTAATTTGTTAGGGTGGATTTCTGGAATCAGACCGTCGGTTTTCGTTCTAAGTCAGTACTTTGCCATGACAACACACTCAGATCAACTGGAAGCTTAAAAATACCAGTCCCCAGAGTCCCACCCCAGACCAACTTGACAGAATTTCTGGGGTTTGGGCCCCAACGTGGGTATTTTTTTAAAGCTCCTCGGGTGATTCTAGTCAGGAGAAGCCAGAATTGAGAACCCCAGAGGAACGCTGGCTGCACAATGGAATCACTAGGCACGGAGCGGGGGGGTGGGGGTAAGCTATAAAAATTAACGACATGTGGTTCCCACCGCCAGGGGTCTTGATATATGGGTGGGGGTGCAGCCTGGAATTTTAAAGCTCCCTAGGTGATCCTAAGGTACAGCATTTGATTTTGGTTGCCTTTTTTTTTTTTTTTTTTTAGATTTATTTGATTTATGCCCCCCACCCCATGTTTGCGCTGGCTGTCTGCTCTCTGTGTCCGTATGCTGTGTGCTCTCCATGTCTGCTCGTCTTCTCTTTAGGAGGCACCAGGAACCGAACCTGGGACCTCCCATGTAGGAGAGAGGCGCTCAATTGTCTGAGCCACTTCAGACGATTCAATGTTGTGTCTCTCATTGTCTTTCCTCTTTGTGTCTCCTTGTTGCATCATCTTGTTGCGTCAGCTCGCTGTCTTGCTCGTCTTCTCCAGGAGGCACTGGAAATCGAACCCGGGACCTCCCACGTGGTAGGCAGGAACACAATCACTTGAACCATACCTGCTTCCTGGTGTTTGGGGTGAGGTGTGTAGAGCAAGGTAAAAATTGGGCCTCCATGATTCCAGAAATGGGACACTTTGGACAGCTAGAGGGTAGCAGGAAGGTCCCAGGCCCCTGTTAGAGGCCCCTTAAGGGAGGCAGTAGAGTGGATGGTTCAGAACAGGAACCCTGGTGTTGCCTGGCTGAGTTCAAGGCTCATCCTTGCTGTGACCTTGGGCAAACTGCTTAACCTCTTTAGCCTGTTTTCTCATCTGTGAAATGCAAATAATTACAGTACCTGATTCATGGGGTTCTTGTAAGACAAGAAACCACAGAAATCATGTAGCACAGGGCCTGGCAGTTGAAAGCACTTAGCAAATGGTAGTGGGTGTGTTTAATCAGAGGCACTTGTCACCCACTGGGAATCTTGCCAAGGGTCTTGGGAGCTGCAGGGTCTTAGGCCCTTAGGTGGCCGTCAGCCTAGGCTGCTGACCCTCCAGGTTTGAAATAATACTCAGGAGGCCATTTCTGACCTTGCCAACATCAGCGAAGGCCCCAAGGCTCTGGGCTGAGGAACTCAGTGCTTGGGCATGACTCTGCTGAACCCTAGAGCTCTTTGTAGAGCAAGCAGTTTCCTTGAGCTTTAGACAGAGGCTGAATCTGTCTTTGCTGCCCCATCTTGCCCAGGAATCGGCCAGGTGGAGCACCTGTGAGGGCCAGGTCAGCCTGGGTGGGCAGTTTAGCCTCTGTGAGCATGTAAGCCCCACCCTGGGAGCACGGGTGGCCACTGCGCTGGGGGAGACCCTCATTTCAGAGGCCACAGATGGGCTGCTCCTTAGGATGCCACGGGCCCTGCCTGGGGGTTTCCAGGCTGCCAGGCCCCTGCCCACCACACTCAGGGACCAGCCTGCTGCCCAGAGAGGGTTCCGAATGCTGTTAATAAAGTTGAGATGTCTTTTCCCACAGCATGCTGCATCTGTCTTCATTGAAGCATGCTTTCGGTAATTTCATTGTGGGGTTTTCCATTAAAGAGTTTAATTCCATAAATATTAAAATAAGACAGATAATTAGAATCCAGGTACTCACTGTTACACAAAAGCAGTAAAGTCTGCACTAAATTATTGTGATTATTAATAAGCACCCATATAGCGCTGGTAATAAGTGCAGAGAGAAAAGATTGGCAATCGCTGTTATTAATATCGTCCTCCCCCAAGACAGTCCGGAGTGGTGTGGCTGCGGGCGTCTTCGCGTTTCGAGGGCGGAAGTGCCGCAGGGGGAAGCGACTTGCAAAGACAAGCAGGTCGTCTGGCAGCTGCAGGGTTGAAACTTGTCATTGCTTGAGCTTTGGCGCTCACCAACCTAACAGTGTCCTGCTGCTAGTCCCAGAAGACAACTTCTCCTGCTCTCTCCCGACCAGTTTCCCCTTGTTTGCAAGCTTACTCTGTTCTCCAACTCAAGGGGATGGTGGGAAAAGAGTTGCAGGGCTGGGCCCCGTGGGTGTTTGCTGGAGGGCCTGCGCTGAATAATAGTTGTCTGGGAACCTTTATATAAATCATGTAGACAAGTTTAAACTATGAGGCATTAAGGTAGAAGGGAGGGTATCCCGAATCAATAAACAGCAAAGTAAGGGGAAAGATCGCACTACACTGCAGCTGAAGTGCCTGTTTTCTTGGGTTCAGTCACAATCATTCCGTCTCACTAATCACTCTATGGTGGATTCCCACAGTGGACACCTTGGAGAACGGGGAGGAAAAAGGAAAAGCTGAAACACGTGCAATTTATTTTTACTTAGAGAGACAAGACAACTAGACGTGCAATTCCCCCCCCCCTTTTTTTTTAGCGCCCTTTTTTTTTTTTTTTTAGGAGTTTAATATTTTGTTGTTTATTGTGTGGGTCTCCACCCACTGAGATAACACTCTGACAAGATGAACACATTCATATTCCATGGAGGCATGCCCCAGGTGCGCCATTCCCCACACATCTCCCTACCACTGACAGCTTGCACCAGTGACCCTCCCCTGCCATATTTGCCAAAAAAAAAAAACCCACGTTCCACAATTTTATTTCCAACCACAGACGTCTACCTCCCCAGAGTCCATCTGTTCCTTCCTCCAGCCCTCCCCCCACTTCCATGGATAGCCTAACACACCCCCTCCAACCCTGCTCACCCTCACACTCCAGCACCACCGATCTCACTCACATCCCTGCACCACCATCACCCTCATCTACTGCCAAACCAACCCCTTCCAACCTGTTATAGGTTCTGCCCAGATAGAGCCTTGGTTCACCATTCTCTACTACCTTTCTATCTCCTGGTAATCTTCCAGACTCTATCTCTGTGAGTCTGCTCAATATCCTTAGGTCATATCAGTGAGGTCATGCAATATTTGTCCTTTAGTGACTGGCTTACTTCACTAACATAAGGTCTTCGAGATTCACCCAAGATGTTGTGTGTGTCAGTACTCATTCCTTCTTATAGCTGATGGTGATCCTCTTTCATCCTTTTCCTCTCTGATTACAGAGTTGCAGAGATGTGAGCTGAAAACTACTTGTGGCCATGGTACCTACCTTCTGGAGAAGTTTGGCTGGAGGAATGAAACAGATGCACAAAATAATACAAACAAAAAGAACATGCGCAGTCTCAGTTTCATCTTTGGTTCCTATCAACCCTAAGACTCCAACATTCTCACTATTTGCTTCCGAGGTCCATCGCATCACCCTCCATCCTACCTCCCCTTTGGAAGTTGAGTTCAGTGGTTGTTGACCTGGCATGGTGGTGTTCCCCAGGAGACACTGGGCAGTGGCTGGAGATAGAATTGGTTGTCATAGCTCAGAGAAGGTACTCCTGGCAATTAATGGGTACAGGCTGGGGTTACTGCCACATACCCTACACTGCACAGTGTGGTCCACAGCAAAAATGAGTTCTCGGACCCCGGAGGCCAGCAGTGCCAAGGCTGAGAAGGCCCAAGTTAGTTCTACCTCCTGTCTTATAACCAGGGTCCTAACAAATGCCCCCATAGCTCACACATCTTGAAGGCATGCCCTGAGGCAGTATACCGTATTCCACCTTGTGGGGCAAATCCACATTTTTTTTTTTTTTTTAAGATTTTATTTATTTATTCATCCATCCCCCCCTTGCTGCCTGTGCTCGCTGGGTCAGCCAACCATGCCATGCGGGCGGGCCTGCCCTCACCAGGAGGCCCCGGGAACCGAACCCGGGGCCCCCCACATGGCAAACAGGAGCCCTACTGATTGAGCCACAGCTGCTTCCCACAAATCCACATATTAAGTCCACAAAATATTCATCCTACAAGGGGAATGTTTCCGCATTAAATGTTTTTCATTTGCACATCGTCTACACTAGAATGGATGTGAAAAACACTTTCCTCCACGTCCTGGTTTTCCCTTTTGGTTAATGCTCTAGACCAATCTTTAGAATTAAATCAAGTGACCACAAAGCTCATTAGCTCAGCTATCTGAAGTAACTCTATCAACCTTTCCGGGTTTATGCAGGCTGGAGATGAGGGCCATTGACCTCACTTGAAGGAACTCCTTCTTCCTGGAGAGGTGATGTGTATGTTCCTGCCATCTGCTGCCTCTGTGCTGGTCAATGCCTTGGTTCCGGAAATCCTATCTGCCAGAGCAGGCCACGGGTTTCCTAATGAGCTCATGTACATGCAGAATGCGAGTGGCCTCACTTGGGCTGATCCCTGCCTAGGTGCTTCCCATTCAGTGGAAGTGAGGCCTTACACCTCAGCTTCAGTGAGACAGGAAATGAGACGCTGCTCTACGTGAAATGTGCCCTCAGCCACCCCAGTCACCAGTTCAGGTCGTCCTGAGTTGGGTAGATCACGACAGTCCCGATCCTCACTGGGGCGGAACGCTGCTGGGGGCCCTCCTGGCCCGAGAGGATGGGGTTCCCCATTTCCTTCCTCTTCCTCGCTGTGGAGAGCGTGAGAACAGCTGCAGGGCGGTGCGCCCCAGCACCTCCGCGGGCTCCAGGTCCAGGTGGGACCTGACTCACTCGACGGCAGCTCCAGCTCGGCGTCTGTGGCAGGTTAAATTATGTACTGAAGGAACACAAGTTCTTAACCTCCTCCTGTGGGAGGGAACCCACTGTAACTTGGATTTCTTGATGTTATTTTTAGTTCAGGAGTGGCCCAATTTAATGAGAGAGGTTCTTAATTGGATTACTAGAGTCCTTTAAAAACAGAAGAAATTCAGACCCTGTGAGAGAAACCACAGGGAGGGGCAGGAAGCTGGAAGTCACAGTTTTTGTTTTTGTTTTTTAAAAGAAGAGACCACCGCAGCTAACGGAGGAAACTGCATGACCTTCCGGCAGCTCTGCTCCAGGTTGGAATTATTCCCTTTTTGCTGGGCACAGGTGGAGTGCTGCTAATGCAGAGTTCGGGCCTGGACCACGGCCACACCCAATGGAGTTCACAGACTTCGTCTTCCAGAAAACTAGCATCTGATTTGAGGGTTCCTGGTAATCAGGAAGGAAATTTCCAGAGCAGGAGGGATCCTGGGCTGGGAGAGGGAAGGTGGTACAAAAGCAGCTTAGCACTAAAGGAAAGTCAATAGCGCTGATCCTGTTTTTATTTAAAATGTTGATATTTTGTTCATCAAGATTCTTTTGCATTAATTTGGATTTTTAAAAATATTGCATTAAAATTTTATTTATCTTTATTTGTCTTTACTGAATTTGTTGGCATCCCTTTGAGTTTTGCATCTTAGCCCAGGCCCTGTGCAAGACAGATAGGTCGTCCTCAAAAGTAGACTCCTGGGAAGCGGATGTAGTTCAACCAGTTGGGTACCCGCCTACCACACGGGAGGTCCCAGGTTCGAGTCCTGGTGCCTCCTAAAGAAGACGAGCAAACTCCACAAGCCAGCAGACGTAGAAGCCCATGGGGAGTGGAGGTAGCTCAGGCCCCTGGGCACCTGCCTCCCATGTGGGAGGTCCCAGGTTCGGTTCTGGGTGCCTCCTGGAGAAGGCGAGCAAACAATGAGCGGACAGATGTGAGAACCATCTGGGGGAAGTGGGGAATAAATTAAAATAATAAAGTAAATTAAAAAATCTTTAAAAAAAAAAAAAAAAAAAGTAGACTCCTGAGTCCTTTACTGCATGATTCTGAGGTGGGGAGGAGGCGATGCCTACAAAGGCCAGGAGAGTCGTCCAGGGGATTCTCTGATAAGCTCAGGTTTGCAAAGGATCTTTACTAATGCAGGAAGGAGCCATTTACTCAAAGAGTCAGGGTCAACTGACTGCAGGAAACCTGTCGGAAAGTGAATGAGCTGATGTGGTCAAAAACACTAGGGACCATATCAAGGGGAAGACGGGGAATGTAGCAAGAGTAGACACGTTGCTTTGGAGGGCATTTCTGGAGTGCAAGGGCTTGTCCACTTCGGCTTTCTACCTATTAGAAGAATCTTCAGGTGGAAAAAAGGGTAAGACTCCTTGGGTCGTGGAAAATGAACTCCGATGGTTGAAAGAAAGCTCCCATCTGAGCTCAATCACCCTCTCCTCTTGGCAGTTCACCCAAGATTCCCGAGAAAGTCCTGAAGAACGTTCAGTGGTTAGATGTCTGTGAGGGACGGCAGGGACAAGAGATGGGCTCTCTCAAGTTGTAAGAATGAGGAGACAGGGAGTCAACCAGCAGAGGTGCCGATCCCAGTACAATGCTACAAATCAGTGTGGTTTGTGATCATCGGGAAAGGAAGTGGGGGTTGGTAAAGGACAGCATGGGGTTGCCAAGGACAAATCAGATCAAACAACTGCACCTGTTTTTTTTTTTTAAAGATTTATTTATTTACTTTTATTTTTCTTTCTTTATGCCCCCCACCCCCTGCCCTGCCACCTCAGATGGTTCTCTCATCTGTCTGCTCATTGTTTGCTCGCCTTCTTCAGGAGGCACCGGGAAAGAAACCCGGGACCTCCCGTGTGGTAGGCGGGAGCCCAACTGGTTGAGCCACATCTGCTTCCCCATGCCTGTTTTTAGGGTCATCAGCCTGGTAGATGAGAGGCAAGTTGTAGACGGGTTACATGTGCACTATTACCATAACTTCCTAACTCATCTCAGTGCTTCCTCCCATGCCCCTGCTATAGTGCTGGCCACCAATTTATTTTCTTCAAAGCACTGTTTGAAATTCTCATTTATTTAATTACTTGTTTACTGACTGCTTCCCTTTGCCCCACACCCCCCAACAGTTTAAATTCCATAAAGGAAGGAACATCATCTGTCTTGTTCAGTATGGTATTGGGGACGGAAATAGCTCAAATAGCTGGGCATCCGTCTCCCATATGGAGGGACCTGGGTTTGAACCCTGGGACTTCCCCATAAAAATAAAGAAAAATATAGAAGGTGTGCAGGCCTCCTAGACCCCGTGAGCAGGTGCGCCTTCAGGCCCCGCTGAGCCACGCAGCAAGATGGTGATCTAACAGGAGAGTGAAATAAGGGAAAGCCAAGATGAGATACACTGAAAAAAAACACAAAACAGAAACTAAGGTGGCGCAGGCGGTAGAACACCTCTCTCCCACATTGGAGGTTCCCAGGATCGAATCCCGGTGAAGACATGTAGAGAAGGAGAAGAAGAGAGGACAGGAAGCAGACACAGAGACTTGCCCAGCGAATGGACACAAAAAAACGCAGCAAAAACGGGGGGTGGGGGGGAGGGGTAAAAAATGGATAAAGATAAAAAAATAAATCTTAGAAAAAAAAAGTTATCGCCAGCACATAGAATAGTACCCAGCACCTAGTAGGAGCTCGATAAATATGTGTTAAATGAATGCATACATGGAGGCATGCAGACAGGCATGAATGAGAATCTGGATTTCGGCACAGCTTTTGACGCGTTCTTTTGTACAAGATGGAGAAAGTGAACTGGAAGATGGCACGTGTATGTGGAGAGTTAACTGGGTGAATGAATAAGGAGCGGTGCCTAATGGATCAGAAGCCCTTCAGTGGAGTGCCACAAGTCTCTTTGCACTGACCCATTCACTGTCAATGATTTGTGCCTGGGCATCTTAGGAAGCACTCTCAGCCTGGTTTTCAGAGCCAGAGGGTGATGGCCTTGTTCTGTTCTGAGCTGGTCCCGCCACTCTTTAGTTATTAGAATTTAACAGTGGGTGATGACCCTTTTAAATGGGTAGACATCCAGAGGAGAGTGGCCAGACAAGGAATCGGACAAAAGCAGACCTGACTTGGGGGCAGGGACGTGGCTAGTGTGGGTGGGAGGAGGCAGACAGGAAAACCCAGACACTGGTGAAAGAGGTGTTAGACTTATCCATGTGGCCCCAGAGAACCAAAAGAGGACCAGAAATGGGAAGTTACAGACACATTTTGGGCTACTGCAAGCTAGATGCTCCTAGCTGGCCAGCATGGCACCAGGAGACTTACCCTGTAACTGGGCACACCCAAACAGGGGTAACTCTGGCCAGGGATGGGTAGTGGGAATCCTTACAGCCAAGAGGGAGATCTCCAGGGCATGTGGAGGTTTCTGACAGTATAAGTTTAGCCCATATCACCTGGCACTGTCCCAGAGGAGATCTCCTTGAACCTTGGGTCACAGAGCACTTGGTGCTCCAGGCACCTTGGGCGAGGAGGCTCCTCCTTGTTTAGACTCTTCAGCAAGCTGCTTCTGACTGGAGATAGGGCATGAGGCAGGCAAGAATATTTGTGGCCATTGTGGGGTTTTTTTCCTCCCCCCGCCCCATGCCTCCCTTGTCTGTTTGTTGTCTTCTCATTGTGTCTGCTTATTATCTGCTCGTTGTGACTGCTTGTTGTCTGCTTGTTGTGACTGCTCGTTGTCTATGCTCATCTTCTTTAGGAGGCGCCAGGAACTGAAGTTGAGACCTCCCATGTGGGAGGTGGATGCCCAACTGCTTAAGCCACACCCGCTCCCCCAGCCATTGTGTTTTATTTTCTTCTTCCTGGCAAACTAGGTAAGATAGAGAATAGAAAATAGAAAACACTCAGAAATCTCACCTCTTTCTCTCCTCACACTCTCTGCCCCTTATCTTCTCTCACTCCTTTGTTTTATTTCTTTATTTTTATTTCAATGAATGAATTTTTCTAAAAAGAACAAATATCCTGCCCAGGAAAGTGAGGCTCTTTCACACATGGGTTTTAATCTCTCCAACCACAGAATTTTCTAGATTAATTAAGTGTTCTGAGAATTTGGCTTTGGGGTAGAAGGGAGAGGACGTTTTAGTGTCTGAGTGGAGGGAAGGGATTTGTAAGGGAAAAGTCAGATTATTCTTCACAGTCAATAGTTAAGATTTTAAACGCCTGTAGCCCCAGATCCCAGGCTTGACAGCCCAGAGCCAGGCTGGCCTGCAACTGTGTCCCTTCTTTCAGCAAAGCTGAAGGACTTGACCGATGCGAGACGGCCAGAGGTGATCCCGAAGTCGCTGGGCTGAGTTATCTACTCATTTCTTTCCCACATCAGGAGCTCTGTCAAGTTAACCTAACCTCAGTATCTTCATCTGTAAATTGGGCATGATAAAAAGCACCGCCTTTTATAAGGCTGTTGTGAGGATTAAATGTGATAAGGAACATAAGGAGTTTAGGAAAGTGCTTGCACTAAGTGGTAGGCAGCGAGTGATGATTATTTTTCCTCTTGTAGCTTAACAGGTAATTTGGGAATTTCATTGACCACCACTAGAGGGAGCGCTGGCCCAGTTTGTGCCTTAGGGTTCTGGGACTGGTACCCTGAGCTCCAGAAAGACTTAGTGATCCTGAAGAGGAGTAGAAAGAGAGGGCAGTGTTACGGCCGGGAATAAATGTAGATATAACCCCCCCGGGATTCTGGGCATTCCCAGAACCAGCTGGAAGTGACGGAGCGCTTCTGAAAACAGCTAACAGCCCCACCAGAAGGCCTGGTCTTTGGACACAGGTGATTGTCCTGCCCTTTCCAACCCTCCATCACCCATTCCTTACACCTGAGTGAGCAGGACTCTCACTGACAACACCTGAAGAACATAGAATTTTGTAATGGCTTAAATCAAGGGTTCTTACCAGGGGTCCGTGAGCTTGAATTGAAATTCAAAAAAACGTTATTCTTGTGGGGACGTGTTGGTGCAGGTGTGATATATTTATTAAATAATACACAGTATAGTGTGGCCTTAGTAAGGGATCCATGGTTTTCACCTGATTGGCAAAGGGGTCCGTGGAACAAAAAAGCTTAAGAACCCCTGGCTTAAATCTAAAGATTTGATATATGTGTTTCCTATTAAATATCTTTTGTATGATCATGTTTTGCAAGCTTGTGGCAGAAGGAAGCACTCTGCTCTCCAGTAGATGGTTCCAGATATTGGATTCAGGAGCCATAAGGAGCAGAGTGAGTGCTGCAGTCGTTTGTCTTTCTCACTCCAAAATCCATCCTTCTGTGCTAGGCTCCGTGATGCTGGGACGGGAACACTGCAAATGGCATTTCTCCTTCGCCCACTGACACCTGCTAATTCAGCCAGGAGGGCGCACTGGGAGGCAAAGGATGGGAAGCAGGAGGAGGGCTTGTCCTCTGTTCCTGTCACTCTTGCTCCAGTAGAGGCACTCTTTTCTGTCTTGGCAGCAGCAGCTTGTTTCAGCTTCTGTGTGTCCAGAACCAGCCTCACCAGGCTTCCTTAGAGCTGCCAGCCAAGGAGCAGGTGGGCACAAGTCAGCTTCTAGGTTTGATAAATCCAGCTCCTTCCCAGTGTTCCCCTACAATGGGGCAGTACCTGCTTCCTTTCATTGTTACCTGCTGTACTTCAATGTCTCTTCCCTTTTTTAAAAGTCCTCTGTCACCTATGTAACCAATTCCCCATGTTAAATTCCCTCTGTTGAGATAACTGTTTTCCTGACTGAACCCTGACTGAGGATTTTGACTCATAAATGAAAGTGGTTGACACCAGGGTTATCTGGAGGTATTGGGTGTGTGGAGAATTACAAAAGTGGTGGTAGAACATAGATGAAAGGTTCAGAGACAGATGAGGTACTTATATTTAAATGTTGCTGAATTTTGTAGTTTTGTCCAGAGGTAGGTGGGAAAGTGATACAAATGCCTTAGTTAGGGTGTCAGGACCAGTTTAAGGATTGTAAAAGTCTACTTCCTTAAATGTATTGAAGTTTTTCACATAATAAAAAAGATGATGTTATAAGATGGTATAGTGGTCAAGAGCATGATCTCTGGCCTCAGACTACCTGAGTTCAAATCCCAGCTCTCCCACTTACCTGCTGTGCCACCTCGGGTTAGTTACTTAACCTCTCTGTGCTTTGGTTGCTTCCTATGTCAACAGGGATAATACTGAGTGGTTGTGAGGGTTAAATGAGTGAATACCTGGAAAAGCTTCGGACAGTGGTTGACATATATAATGCTCAACAAATGTCAGGTATTATGGGGAGCGGATGTGGCTCAGGCGGCTGAGCACCTGCTTCCCACATGAGAGGTCCTGGGTTCAGTCCCTGCTGCCTCCTAAAAACAAACAAACAAAAAAACCAACTCAGTGGTTGAGCGCTGGCTTCCCACGTATGAAGTCCCTGTTCAACCCCTGGTCCCCGTGCCTAAAATAAATAAATAACTTTTATTTATTTATTTATTTATTTTTTACCGGGAGGTACCGGGGATCGAACCCCAGTCTCTCCATATGGTAGACGGATGCCGAATCTTTTGAGCCACATCCGTTTCCCAATAAATAACTTTTAAAAAGATGAAAACAAGAACAAGAATGGAGAACGGAAGAAATGGAGAGGGATTCTTACAAGCCCCTCCTTCTTTTCTTTCTTTACTATTACTAGAAAAGTAAATTATTGGGAGACTTCTTAGTCGAGGATCACTCTTAGGAGAAAGAGAATTTGAGAAAGGAGAAGAAAGAAAAAGTAATTGGGCTTCACAGGGCTCTGTGGGGCAGGCCTGGCTAGGTGGGTGCCAGGGTGGGGTGTCTGGACAGAGCAAGAGAAGCTCTGGATTCCCGGGAGGCAGAAGAGGAGGCATGCTGGAAGTGGCAGGAGATCTGAATTTCAGGGAGGAGGAATTTAAGAAGAGCTTTACTTTGATGTTTTTGCCTGGCTTAGGACTCTCTCCTCCTGGAGGTAAGTCCAGATATAAAATAATTTCTCCCCACATATTTTCAGGGACCCACAATCTGAAATTCTTCTACATTTGCACTAACAAGTACACAGTGCTGGGAAGGCTGGGGAATTGGTGGGCACCCTTATCTATTCTTAGTTCAGTGCTAGGTCTGATTAACCAGATTTACAGAAGGCAATGCAAGTTTTGATCAGCACAGAGATAGTCTTCCCTTAAATTACCTTTTTTTGTTTGTTTGCTTACTATTAAGGGACATCTTGAAAGAGCAGCATGGAAAGGAGAGTTAATAGCTTTTAGTTTCAGTGCTGGGGGATTCTCTCCTCAAAGAGTGGAAGGGTCTTGGGCCTGGTGGGTCTAAAGAAGGGCAGCAGGGCTACTGGACCGAGGCCCTCTCAACAGACCCCAGAAACGCTCAGCGTGTCCAGGTAAAAGGCATCCTAATTGCCATCATTTAGGGGAATTGATTATCATTTAGGCCTAAGTGCCAACAGCCCAGTAATGACTCTGCCTATCACATGTGTCAGATGGAGCCTGACTGTAGGCTTTGATTGGGACAAATTCTGTTCCATCTCAGGCGTTAGTTACTCTTTGCTCACGTGTCTTGTCAGCCACAGGAAGGCCTTGTGGTGAGGACTGGCCCTGGACCTTCTTCCTCTTCCCTCTCCTTCTCCACATTTGGATGGTGGCACAGTTCCTTCCTGGACTCCCTGACGTCAGGTGAGGCAGAGCCCCTTTTGTTGCACTGTTCTCCCTGGCCTGGGCTGTCTTAAACAGCAGGTGTTTATTGGCTTTTGGTTTCAGAGGCCAAAAGTCCAACACTGAGATATGAGCAAGGCTTGTTTTCTCCCCAAAGATTGTGGTGTTCAGCTGGCTGCTGGTGATCCTTGGGACTCCCTTGCTTTCCCAACACATGGCTCTTCTGCTCTTCCGGTTTTCCCCTGACACATGACTTCCGGCTCTTTGTAAGTCCTCTAGTAGTCTGGATTAAGACCATCCCTCATTCAGGCAGGCCACACCTTAACTAATAATCACATCTTCAAGAGACCCTATTTACAATGGGTTCACCCCACGAGAATGTGGGTTAAGATCAAGAATATGTCTAAACTGGGGTACCTAATTCAACCTACCACAGACTAGAATGGCAGAATCTCAAGTTTCCCTGTTTCCTTTTCAGCAGTTCTCTGAAATTGTTTCTCTCCTTTGCAGGGGTCTGTCTGGGGAAGCCGAGTTGTCACTTCCCCATCAGAGGAAAACAGTCGGTCTCTGAGCAAAGTGTCCTGACAGAAGGCAGGGCCCCAGGGGAGGTGTGTGAGCAGGTTGCTCAGAAACAAGTTGTGACAGTTTGAAGCTTTTGAGAATCCCAGAAAAGAGCATGTTCTTGGAGCTAATCCATTCCTGTGGGTGTGGGGACCTTTGATTGGGGCACTTCAATGAGGAATGACCCAGGGTGGGTCTTGGCCCCCTTTATAAACAGGAGAGACATGCAGAGAGAGACAGAGAAAGGGAGCCGCCGTTTTGCCCTGCCATGTGAGAGAGGACACTGGGATCGCCTGCAGGGCCAGAAAGAGAAACCACGGGAGGCTGAGAGAGAGGCAGGAGGCTGGAATCAGTGGAGCAGCTGAAGCCAAAGCAGAGAGGTGAGGGGAGAGATGAACCATATGCTTGATTAGCCACAGCTGAGCTCCAAGAGAGGCAGCCTCTTTAGATGAGGCTGCCCCGTGTCTGATTGCTCACAGCTGCAACTTGTTGACACAGCCTCTTGATGATGCCTTGATTTGGACATTTTCACAACTGTAAGCTTCTACCCTAAAAAAAATCTCTACTGGAAAAGTCAACCCATTTCTGGTATTTTGCATTGGCAGCCGTTAGCAAACGAAAATACTAGTTGTTCCTCTTTATTTAAATATATCCCATTGATTATGTCAGGACCCTTCATGTTTTCATGATGGTACTTATATAAAAGATGCACCAATCATGTCACAGAGGTTATGCATGTGCCACTCGAATGCTTGAAAGAACCTGGGAAGACAAGAGCATTTTAAGTTCATCACTCACCTGCCCCCTTGGAATCTCTTCATGGGACACGAGGCCATTTGAAGTACCACATAATGGAGGCTCCAGCTTCTCTGAAGAGTCTTACAGGTAGAGAAGAGTGATTGCCTCAGGTTGGGAATAAGGGAGGAACTGTGTGTTTTGAGCCCTTACTTGAAGAGAGAGAAACTTCCACAGACCCAGAAAATCAAGTGTTCCTCTGGTGACCCAGCCAATGGGTGACAGTCCCAGGATGGTCACTCTCACATCTGAGAGGCTGCCAGAGGACCAGGCAAGAAAGAAGTCATCTCCCCACTGCCAGGGGAGTTGATGAAGCAGGCTCCCCTGTGACCATGAGGGACACACGCCAAGGACAGGGAGGCAAACGGGGCTTTTGAGAAGGAGCTGCCTGTGTCTTAGTTTTACTGCAGAAAGTCACGGGCTACTCACCATTCTGTTACTCTTTAATATAGCTTCCCCAACAATGGGCTCCATTAATTATTATTGATGATTATGTACCTGAAGTGAGAGCTTCTTCACCCAGACGAGTCCAAAATGATACGCAAGAGCCCCCAGGCCTGTTTGTCAACTCTGCAGCACTGTGGATTTCACCACACACCTCTGACTCAGAAACCCCGGTACATTTCCTAAAGGGGCTGAGCCACCCTTTGGTGATGGGGTCTGGCCAGAGGGAGCCAGAGGCCCAGGGTTCTGGGGGCTCAGTGGGAATCTGAGAGTCTCCTCAGGGGAGCAGCAGATTGTAACCAGTCTGCCCTGTGAGAGGGGGCACAGGAAACCGCCCCCAGGAAGCTAGTGCTATTATTTGACCCGACCACTCAATCCCTTATCTGCATTTCCTAACTTTCCTCAGCCTCTCCCACGGGCTTGGCCAGGCTCCAGGCTCTTAATCAGAATGGAGTCTGGTTGGGTGTGTTGGCTTGAGTCTTTGATGTGGACCCCAGAAAATTATGTTCTTAAATCCAACCTATTGTGAAGCTTTGATTAGATTAGACCGGGCAAGGGCCATTTGATTGGATTGCTCCAGTAGGGCGTGACCCAGGGTGGGTCTTAATCCTCTTACTAGAGTCCTTTATAAACAGAGGACTAAAGCTACAGACACAAGGAAAAAAGCCACAGTGACAGAGAGAAGCCTCCAGAAATAAACGAACCTGGGAGAGAGAGAGAGAGAGAGAGAGAAGCCATGAATGAAGCAGCCCAAAGCAGAACTAGCAGTGAGGCCCGGAGGCAAGGGGAGAGAGGAGAGATGAGCATCCACTGCCCTGTGCCTGATCACCCACTGCTGAACACAGGGAGAAAGTGAGCCTGGAGGGGAAGGGAGAGCCCAGCAGAGCCGCCGTTGTGCCTTGCCACGTGGCAGGAGTCCAGGGTCGCCAGCAGCCCACCTTCGGGGAGACGGCATCTCTGATGATGCCTTGATCTGGACATTTTCACAGCCTCAGAACCGGAAGCTTTTCACCTAATAAATCCCCACTGTAAAAGCCAATATACCCGTTCTGGTATATTGCATTAGCAGTCTTTAGGAAACGAAAACACCGAGCCAGGGGCACAGGTGCTCCACCCTGCAGCCTTTCAGCAGGGCCCACTGATGCACTTTCCTCCTCCGAAGTTTCCTCCTGTGGACGCTGACACAGAACTTCCAGGGTGCCAGGCCTCAGAGGCCCCAGGCACCTGCATAGTGCTGGTGGCAGCAGGCTTGTTTTGGGAGCCCTTGCTGGGTGGGTGTCCTCTCTGAGGGGCTCTTTTCAGGAAGTGGACGGAGGCAATGCTGGCTCCTAACTCAGGCGATTTGGTATCCCTGTGTCTGCTCCTGCTGCCCTGGAGTCACGGGGTTTGCCATCACGAGAGGATATTTGACATTTCTTTTTGCCAGTTCTATGGTCATCTGGATTGGAAACTTTTTAACGAGGTCTGAGTGAATTCAGACTCTGTCTTCCCTCTCATTTGTCTTTCCCTCCACTGCAGTGGGGAGCAAGCATTGGTCGGAGGAGCAGGTGCAGTCAGGGGTTCATAAGGTCCCCATCTAGGGTTGCCAGATTTAGCACACATGCAAGAGAGACAGGATGCTAGTTTAAATTTGAATTTCACATAAACAATGCATAATTTTTAAAAAGTATAAGTATGTCCCAAATCTCGCATGGGGTATACTTATCTTAAATACTATTCATTAGAACGGCTGATATTAAAAAAGAAAAAGAAAAAGAAAAAAAACACAAAAATAAAACAGAAATATACAAGTGCTGGTGAGGATGCAGAGAAAGAGGAACCTTAGTATATTGCTGATCGGAATGTAAAATGTAATATGCAGCCACTGCAGAAGATGATTTGGTGGTTCCTCAAAAAGTTAAACACAGAGCTGCCATAAGACCCGTCAATCCCCCTCCTAGGTATATACCTCAAAGGATTGAACGCAGGGACTCAAGCAGTCATCTGCACACCCATGTTCATAGCCAGGAGGTGGAAGCATCCCAAAGGTCCATCAGCAGGTGAATGAATGAACCAAATGTGGTATATACACCCAGTGGAATATTATTCAGCCTTAAAAGGGAATGACATTCTAATACATGCCACTACACGGATGAAGCTTGAAGACATCAAGTTGAGTGAAATAAAGCAGACACAAAGCAACAGGTATTATATGTTTCCACTTACATGAAAAGCTAGGATAAGCAAATTTATAGAGACAGCAGATAGAGTACAGGTTACCAGGGAGGGGAGGGGGAGTGGGAGTTAGTGTATAATGGGGGTAGGGTTTCTGCTTGGGGTGAGAAGTTTCTGATAATGGATGGAGGTGAGGTAGTGCAACATTTGAATGTGCTTAATCCCACTGAATGGTGTGCTTGGGAGTGGCTGAGATGGGAAAGTTTATGATGTATATAGATTTCCACAACTGAAAAAGAAAAGAAAAGGTGCAACTAAAGAAACAATGGCAGTTAAATGCAATCCAGGACCCTGGACTGGAACTAATAATGGAGGAGAAAAGGCCCAAAAGGATATTATTGGGACATATGAAAAAACTGGAATATAGACTCTAAGCTTTATATCAATGTTAAATTGTTTGAACTTGATAACTGTATTTAAAGTGATTACATAGTGAATATCCTTGTTCTTAGGAAAGGTAGATGGAAATATTGTGTTCAAGGAGCATGAGGTATACAACCTACTCTCAAATGTTTAGCAGATAGATGATAGATGATAGATAGATGATAGATAGATAGATAGATAGATAGATAGATAGATAGATAGATAGATGATAGATGGATGATGATAGATAGATAGATGAT
>JAKSZT010054341.1:14899336-15125153 GCA_026826555.1 Tolypeutes matacus | reverse complement strand
TGGTGGGCCACACTTGTGGGAGATGTTTGTGTGGGATGTGGTGGGAGGTGTGGGAGGTGGGCAACATGGGAATCCCAGTGGGTTCCGTGTAATTTTTTGGGTAATCTAAGCACCTCTTAAAATATATGTATATATATATATATATAAATAACATTTTTGTAAGCAAATGCACATATATGCATATATATTTATATATCATTTTGCAAATGTTTGTATGTATTGTGAGAATTTTGATTTTTACCCACAATAAAAATAAATTAAAAAAAAAAACAACAACATTAGAGGCATAAAACAGCAGACTCAAAATAATAGAAGAAAGAATAAGTGATGCAGAAGACAGAGCAGCTGAAATTGAAGAGAGAGAAGAACAGAAAGAGAAAAGGATGGAAAAATTGAGCAGAGGCTCAGGGATTTGAAATAAAACATGAAGTGCAACAATATACTTGTCATAGGAATTCCAGAAGGAAAAGAGAAGGGAAAAGGAGCAGAAAGAGTATTTGAGGAAATAATGAATGAAAATTTCCCAACTCTTATGAAAGAAATGAATTTACATGTCCAAGAAGTATAGCATACCCCATTCAGAATAAATCCAAATAGACATACTTCAAGACACATACTACTCAGAATGTCAAACTCCCCAATGAAGAGATATAGGCTGACAGAATGGATAAAAAAACATGAACTATCCATATGCTGCCTACAAGAGACTCACCTTAGACCCAGGGATGCTAATCAGCTGACAGTGAAAGGTTGGAAAAAGATACTCTATGCAAACCACAACCAAAAAAGAGCAGGGGCAGGTATACTAATATTGGACGAAACAGACTTTAAATGCAAAAAAGTTGTAAGAGATACAGAAAGGTATTATATATTAATCAAAGGGACAATCCACCAGGAAGAAATAAAAGTCATAAATACCTCTGCACCTAAGCAGGGTGCCCCAAAATACATGAGGCAAATACTGGCAAAACAGAAGGGAGAAATAGAAATCTCTACAATAATAGTTGGAGATTTCAACATACCGCTCACATCATTAGATAGAACAACTTGACAGAAGACCAACAAGGAAACAGAGAACTCGAACAATATGATAAATGGGCTAGACCTGATAGGTATATATAGAATGCTGCACCCAAACTCAGTGGGTTATACATTCTTCTCAGGTCCATGGGTCTTTCTCCAGGTAGACCTCATGTTGGGTCAGAAGGCAGGTCTCAGTAAATATAAAAAGATTGAAATGATACAAAGCACCTTTTTAGATCAAAATGGAATGAAACTGGAAATTAGTAATAGGAAAGGGGAAATTTTGCAAATGTGTGGAGGCTAAACAACATACTCTGAAATAAATCAGTGGGTCAAAGAAGGAACTGTAAGAGAAATTTAGTAAATATATTGAGACGAATGAAAACAAGAACACAATTTATCAAAACTTATGGGATACAGTGAAGGCAGTACTGAGAGGAAACTTTATTGCCCTAAATGCCTATATTAAAAAGAAGGAAGGGCTAAATCAACGATTAAACTGAACACCTGGGGAAACTAGAAAAAAAAACAGCAAACCAATCCCAAAGCAGGCAGAGGAAATAATAAAGATTAGAGCAGAAATAAATGAAATTAGCAATGATGACGACAACAACAACAACCAACAAAAGAGAAATCAACAAAACCAAAAGCTGTTTTTTTGAGAAGATCAATAAAATTGACAAACCCTTAGCTAGACAAACAACGAAAAAAAGAGAGAAGATGCAAATAAATAAAATCAGAAATGAAAGGGTGAGAGTTTGACAAGAGGAAATTATGAGAAACTGTATGCCCAGAAAGTAGATGAAATGGACAAATTCCTAGAAATGCGCAAACAATCCACATTGACTCTACAAGAAATACAAAAACTCAACAAACCAATCACATTTAAAGAGATTAAAACAGTCATCAAAAATCTCCCAAAAAAGAAAAGCCCAGGACCAGATGGCCTCACAAGTGAATAAGAATTAATACCAATCCTGTTTAAACTTTTTCAAAAAATGGAAGAGGAAGGAAAATTACCCAACGCATTTTATAAAGCCAATATCACCCTAATTAGCCAAAGCCAGATAAAGGTCCTAAAAGAAAACAAAATTACAGACCAATCTCTCTAATGAACATAGATGCAAAAGTTCTCAACAAAATACTTGCAAATAGAATCCAATAGCATATCAAAAGACCATGACCAAATGGAATTTATTCCTGATATGTAAGGGTGGTTCAACATAAGAAAATAAGTTAATGTAATACACCACATTAACAAATTGAGGGGAAAAAAGCACACAATCATCTCGATTGATGCAGAAAAAGCATTTGACAAAATAGTTTTAAGTGTATTGCCAAAGGCTCCTTGTTGCTTAGGAGTGGTTACCTGATCACTGACATTGAATTCAGCATTGACAATGTAAGTTAGAAATTGGAATAAAAAAGAGAAACTTGGAAAAAAAAAAAAAAAACACATTGAAAGATAGGAATAGAAGGAAAATTCCTCAATATGATACAAAGCATAAATGAAAAACCCAAAGCCAACAAGGGAAAGGTAAAAGCTTTCCCTCTAAGATTGGGAACAAAACAAGGATGCTCACTGTCACCACATGTTATTCAATATTGTGCTAGAAATTCTAGCTACAGTAATTAGACAAAAAAAAAAAAAAAAAAAGAAAGAAAAGAAAAGAAAGGCATACAGATAGGAAAAGAGGAAGTAAAACTTTCACTATTCACAGATGTCATGATCCTATATTTAGAAAATTCTGAAATGTCTACCACAAAGCTACTTGAGCTAATAAACAAATTCAGCCAAGTGGCAGGATACAAGATCAACATGCAAAATCAGTAATGTCTCTGTACATGGTATTGAACAATCTGAGGAGGAAATCAGGAAAAAAATCCCATTTTCTATTTCAGCAACAAAAAGACTCAAATACTTAGGAATTAATTTAACCTAAGATGCACAGGACCTATATTCAGAAAACTACAAAACAATGCTAAAAGAAATCAAAATAGACTTAAACAAATGGAGACATTCCATTTTCATGGATTGGAAGACTAAATATAGTGAAGATGTCAATCCTAAAACTGATTTATAGAGTAAATGCAATACCAATCAAGATTCCAATGGCCAACTTTACAGAAATAGAAAAGGCACTTACCAAATTAATTTGGAAAGGAAAGTGCACCCAAATAGCCTTAAGCATCCTAACAAAGAAGAGCAATGTGGGAGGACTTTCACTGCCTGACCTTGAAACATATTACAAAGCTACAGTGGTCAAAACAGCATGGTACTGGCATAAAGATAGACACATCGATCAGTGGAATAGAATTGAGAGTCCAAAAATAAACCCTCACCTCTACAGCCAACTGGTTTTTGACAAAACTACCAAGTCCATGTTATTGGGACAAAACAGTCTCTTCAACAAATGGTGCTGGGAGACCTGGATTATCTATAACCAAAAGAATGAAAGAGGACCCCTATCTCACCCCCTATTCAAGAATCAACTCAAAATGGACCAAAGACCTACATATAAAAGCCAGGGCCATAAAACTACTAAAAAAATGTAGGGAAACATCTTCAACACCTTGTAATAAGTGGTAGTTTCTTGAATTTTATACCCAAAGCATTGAGCAACAACAGAAAAATAGATAAATGGGACCTCCTCAAAATTAAGCACTTTTGTACCTCACAGGACTTTGCCAGAAGGGTGAAAAGGCAGCCGACTTAATGGAAGAAAAATATTTGGAAGTCACATATCCAATAAGGGTTTAATATCCATGATATAGAAAGAGATGCTACAATTTAACAATAAAAAGACAAACAGCCTAATTTAAAAATGAGCCAAAGACCTGAATAGACATTTGTCTAAAGAAGAAGTACAAATGGTGAAAAAACACATGAAAAAATGTTCAAAATTACTAGTGATTAGGGAAATGCAACTCAAAGCTACAATGAGGTATCATTTCACACCTACTAGAATGGCCACTATTAAAAAGTCAGAAAACTGTGTTAGAGAGTTGGAGAGATAGGAACACGCACTCACTGTTGGTGGGAATGTAGAATGGTACAGCCACTGTAGAGGACTGTTTGGCAGTTCCTAAGGAAGTTGAATATAGACTTGCCATGTGACCCTGCAATACCACTACTAAGTATATACCCGGAAGAACTGAGAGCAGTGAGACAAACAGACATCCTCACGCCAGTGTTCACAGCAGCATTATTCACAATTGCCAAAAGATGGAAACAACCCAGGTATCCATCAACCAAATAATGGATAAACAAATTATGGTGTATACACACGATGGAATATTACACAACTGTAAGAAGAAATGAAGTTGTGAAGCATATGGCAACATGGGTGAACCTGGAGGACATTATGTTGAGTGAAGCAAGCCAGACACAAAAGGACAAATACTGTATGACTGCACCACTTGAACTAAATATATTGTGTAAACTCATGGAGTTAATACTAGAATATAGGTCACTAGAAAATAGAATGATGGGGCGGATGTGGCTCAAATGGCTGGGCGTCTGTTTCCCATATGGAGGGACCTGGGTTCGATCCCTGGGACCTCGCGGTAAAATAAAGAAAAATATAAAAGGTGCGCGGGCACCACGTCAGGCCCCACAGGCGGGTGAGCCCCCAGGCCCCACTGAACCACGCAGCAAGATGACGACGTAACAAGAGAGAGACGCAGGGGAGAGCCAAGACGAGAGGTGCCGAAAAACCAGGAAATGAGGAGGCACAGGTGGCGGAGCGCCTTTCTCGCACATAGGCGGTTCCCAGGATCGAATCCCGGTGAAGACAGGAGGAGAAGGATGAGAGGAGAGGGCAGGAAACAGGCACAGAGAATTGCCCAACGAATAGACACAATAACAGCAAAAACGGGGTGGGGGGGAGGGGAGGGCGGTTAAGATGGATTCTTTTAAAAAAGTAAATAAATAAATAAATCTTTAAAAAAACAGAATGAGGCTACAGAATGGAAAGCTGAGGGTTAATCTGTACAGAATTTGTAAAAAGGTTATTTGTAAAGCTTTGGAAATGAATAGAAAAGGTGAAAGCACATCAGAGTGTTTATAACTAGCAATGTTATTATATAGAGATGGCAGTGATTGAAAGGGAAAGTCTAAGGTCATGTATATTACTAGAAAGAAAGCTAACAAATGCAACATGGGACTGTATAGCATAGTGAAACCTCGTGTGAAATATGAATATGAGTGATATTGCATATGTAAGACTGTTTTTCTTTGAAACTGAACAAATGTATGTTAATGTTAAAAGTTGTTAATATCAGCCAAAAAAAAAAAAGCCCATTAAGCTAAGTGAAATAAACCAGACACAAAGTACTACATATTGTATGATTCCATTTATATAAAATGTAAAAATAAATCAATTTATAAAGATGGAATTAGATTAGTGGTTTGTAGGGCTGGGGAAGGATAGAGGGATTGAGAGGTGACTGCTAAGGGGTATAGAGTTTTTCTTTTTGGAATAATGAAATCGTTCTAAAATTTCTGTGGTGATGAATGCACAAGTGATTATACTGAAAGCCATTGATATGGCTGGAATGTATGATATCTGAATATATCTCAAAAAAACTACTTTAGAAAAAAAAAAAAGGAAACCAGGGCACAGAGAGGTTAGGTAACTTGTGCAATGTTACGCAGCTAGTAAGTGGTAGAGCTGGGGCGAGAACCCAGGTGGCCTCTCTGTAGCCACTCTGCGCAACTTCCCCTTCTCCCCTTCCCCTGGCTGCTGCTACTCACCCGTCAAGTCTCAGCACAGGCCTCACCTCCTCCAGGAAGCCTGCCCGACTCCCCCAAGTCAGACTGGGGCTTAGTCTGTGCTATCTGTGCCTGCCTCCCCAGCTGGATGTGGGATCCTGGAGGATAGGGATCTTCTGTGGCTTTATTTCCCTGGCACCTTCCACACTGCCTGTCACCTGTAGGAAGTCCGGGTGCCCACATGCCCTTCAATCTGAGCAGCTGGGCCTTTGTCTACTTTGCTTTCATGCAAAATTTAATTGTCAAAAAAAGACCCCACAACTGAAAACCAGTCACACAGACCATGGAACTAGGGCATCTCAGAGGCCCCTCGGGCTCCATCCCTCTGTGCTGTCCTCTCTGGCTTCCTGATCCCTGTGGTTGAGGTCTCAGGGCTCTTGGAGTTGGGGTGGTGAAAAGTGGGTCCCAGGGAGCACTTTATTTTGGGGTGACGATGCCTGCTGGTGGAGGACCACTCCTCTCCTCCCTGAGTCCCAGCTCACAACCCCATTGCCTGAGGCTCCTGCTTTCCTGACTGCAGACTGAGGTGTCAGTGAGAAAAAGGAATGTTTACCTTGGAGATAGTGGACAGGAGGGCCCAGAAATGTCCGTGTGCCCGTGTGTGTAGGTGGTGTGCCCGGACGTGGCTGGGATGAGGGTTTCTTCAGAGACCCCAGCAGCCCTTCTAGAAGCAGAGGCTCCCCGCGGGCTGAGGCGAGGTCAGGCCCAGGGGAGCGGCTGGGGGGCCGTGGTTGCCAGGGCTGGGCCCTGACTGGGCTGATTTTAAGTCTCTGTCCTTCTTTCTAGACTGCCAGAGTTTCTTGGCCTGAACCTGGGTAGCGGTGGGGGCTGGCACTGCTACAATGAGGAGAGTTCTCTCCTCCATGCGGGGAGTGTAGGGGCAAGGCAGGAACTCAGGGCTTCGTGGGCCCTTAATTCTGCTCTGTTTAAGCGTTGGCACTTTTGGCAGCTCCTTTACGAAGCTTTGCAGAACTATCCGAGGAAGAGCCCTTTTTGGGGACTCTCCTGCCCCTGCCCTGGGCTGGACCTGGACCCCAGGTGGCCCCTGGGGAGGGGGATGGAGGCTGTGACCCACTCGAGGTAAGGTCAGGGTGAAGGCTTTCACTCATTACTGTTTTCTCCCCCAGGAGACAACAGCTGGGTGGAAGCTGCCAAGATCCTTGTCTTGTTTTTGTTTTTTTTTTTTCCCTTGGCACCATGAAAAGATTAGACAAAAACACAAACATAGTGTGGTTATTATTGATGACATAAAAATGTTAGAATCCTCTCACTCCCCCACCGCTCTGGATTTGATGGACCTTGCTGCGGGTCATTATTTGGGGCATATTAATTACCAGGGAGCTTGAGCATAAAGATTAGCAAGGGAGACTTGGATGCCCCAGAGGCCAGGCAGGGCCCAGGAGGGAGAACTCCCGGGGAGGCGAATCCTTTGGGTTTATTACATTTCAGGCCTTTAAGGCTGCCAGAAAAGAGGGGCAAAATTGCACACCATCAGGTGTGGACCCAGGGGCCCGGCATTATGGGGATTTGCCCACTTTTGCTCCTTTTCAGGAACTGGGCAAGGCCCAGGGATGCTGGCTGTAGACAGCATTTTGTTTGTTTGTTTTGAGGTACAGGGGCTGGGGATTGAACCCAGGACCTTGTATGCGGGAAGCAGGCACTCAACCACTGAGCTACATGCGCTCCCCAGTAGACAGCGTTTTGAAGGTGTATATTGTATAAATGACTAAAAACATCCATACCCAAGAGTCACCAACTGCTTTCGCTATCTTAAAACTACAGCGAGAGTTGGGGTGGGGAGAGGGGGTGTCGTTTGAAGCTGTTTCCTGCGGGAAAAAGCGTGCCGTCTTGGCAAACAGGTACCCAGGTGTCCTGTTGCTCACTTGCTCTCTCCTCTGCCGTGTGGGTCTACAGGGATAGCGTTCCAACTTTTCCTTTCTAGGGGACCTGCCAAACCCAGCTCAGTTTACTGATGATGGTGTTCCACTGCAAGATCGAGGTTCCCAGCAGCACAGGTGCTTTCTCAGGAGATGCTGAAGGAAATCTGTCCAACAGCCTTAAGATCACCAAAGCTCTTTTTCAGTCCTAGTCTTTTCTGCCCCCTCCCCTGACAAGCAGTGTTTGGGCAGGGGCTCAGAGGCAGAGGTTTTGACCCACTTTAAGGATGGACAAAACTGAGGTGCAGAGACAGCAAGCGGTTGCCTCTGTCCGTCCAGGCAGAGCTGGGACTAACAAGATGTCTCCACAGCCTGGGGGCTTCTCCCAGCTCTACTGCCTCTCCAGGGAATTGCTAAGTTTGATTAACTAGAATACTAATTGGCAGAGGCTGCAGAAAGAGCCCTGAGTTGTGGCAGGGCTAGTCCTGTTTCCCTTTAATTTACAAGAACGAGGCAAGTCTGCGGTCCACATCTTAACAAGTGGGACAGTCACTGGGAAGTAATTGTAAAAAGTCCAGAGCCCTGGCTCCCCTTTCCCCTCCCCATCTCAACTTGCAGGGAAACCCAGCGGCAGTGGGGTGATGGGGTCTGGGAGTGAAGGCGAAGAACCCAAACTGGGAGCAGATTTATGAAACAGGTCCTCCTGATCTGGAAGACTGCTGGCCTGTGCTAATGAGGCAAGGACTTGTGTCTTCGGACTGGCTCCCCAAGCAGTCACCTCATACAGGCACAGATGATGGGGCAGGAGGAATCACTGATGGAAGTGCTGGAGGCCCACCTTCCATCTTGGCAGGGGCCCTGAGGAGTGAAGCAACCTGTCCAAAGGCCACAGGTCATGGGCGGCAGCCTCAGGCAAACCCAGGGTCCTGAGACCTGGTGCAGTGCCCCCTCTTTATCAGCCCCAGGTGCTTGGTGTATGTGTGTGGGGGGGCGGGGGGGGCGAAGACTATCTCGCTCCTGGCCTCCCTCCCCCCTGGCCTCCCTCCCCCCTCACTCTAGCTCCCAGGGGCAGGAGCGTAGCTTACTTGTTATTGCAAAAGTGGGAAGAATGAATGGGGCGCACTTGGCTTGTGGTGAGAGTTGGGGTCTCAGGGAGCTGGTGTTCTCTCTGGTCCTTGCTACCTACCAGGAGAGCTCTGGGCCACTGCTGCCATGGGAGTATGCTCTGTCTTACCTAATTCTGGCATTTGGGTACTAAGCCTTTTGTTGTTCACGTGAAAGTGCATCTTCCAATTTGGTCTTTATCTACGGCAAGGGTCCTTAACCTTTTTTGTTCCACGGACCCCTTACTAAGTCCACACTCTACCGGTGTATTATTTAATAAATATGTCACACCTGCACCAACACGTCCCCACAAGACTAATGTTTTTTTTTGAATTTCAATTCAAGCTCATGGACTCCTTGTTAAGAACCCCTGATCTAAGGTGGTATCTTGGCTTTCATTCATCTGCCATCTTCAGTTTGGTTTCCTTTCTCATTTCAGTAAGATCTTCGGGGGCAAGAAGGGGACGATTTATTGGGCCCCCTACAGGCCTCTAAAAGTGACAGTGACCAATTCTGAAGGAGGGTCACCCATCAGGGCTGCCACGTAAAATTAGCACATGTCAGCTTCTCTGGGTGACAACATGGGAGCAAAAGGTTGGATTCAGGATTCCCTTTTGCCTTAGGCTGGTAAGGGATGGGCAGACCAGAGAGAGGGTCGTGTCCCATCTCGGTGAGGCTGGGGATGAGCGGGTGCAGCTCATGCCTCAGCTGCCCAGGGAATCAAGAGAGAGTCCACTTTTCCAGGCTGTCATTCTAGCACTTTCCGTGAGAGCCTGGCTCCCTCAGAAATAAAAGTGCCACTCTGAATTTAAATGATCTGTCCTTTTGGGAAATTCTTCCAAGCGACAAGACTGTTAACATGAAAAGTAAAAGGGAAACAATGTGATCGTTCAGAAATCACTGTTTTCGGGGGGCTGCAAAAAAAAAAAAAAAAAAAAAAAAAATAGCCAGCGGAAAATTCCTGGGAGGAAGGGACTGATTTTGATCAGCCAAGCGAGAGGAACATTGTTTGACAAAGTTTCTGCTTGATGTGAAGGGAAATCTTAAGGGAGTGATTTTTGCAAGGACCAGACTTCAGTGAGGTGGTGCATGAAGCAGAAGTAATCGTTTTATGTGTGAAACTCTGTGGGCAGAGCAAAGATGGGAAAATAGAGGATAATTAGAATTGTCCTAACCATGGAAAGGCGGAGGTGGCGGGAGGACGGGTGGGCTTCTTTTGGGTGTCTGGTTGCTGGCACTGATTTTTTTGGCTTCGATGGCTTTATTCACCAATGATGTGCATCACCAGGGGGCGCGAGAGCCCTTCCTGAAGTTTCCTTGGCAGCCGAAAGAATGGGAGAGAACCAAGAGGACCAGCCCTGTGGCGGCAAGGCATCCCTGTCCCAGATCCTCTTTGGGATTTCAGGAGGTGGAGGTGTCCTAAAGACCACTGGACCACTAGATGTTGGGATGGCTCTTTGTTCTCATAGTAGTCAGAGTCCGGAAACTGAAGGACGTCAAGAGAATGGAAGCCGAACTTAGGGAAAGATGCCCTCTCTTTCCTTCACTACCTGCTGCATTCCACTTCCCTCAGCGCTAGACCAGCCATTTGTTTCCATCTTTGTCATCCCTGCATAGACTCTCTGCTTTGCAGTGTTACTTGTCAATGGCTGAGACCGAAGCATAAACACCAGGCTTGCCCCCTGCTGCCCCCCACCCTCTCTTTTGGCTCCTGGATTGAACCTGGAAATAATGTCATAGCTGATGTGAGATGTTTTTAGTCTGCTTGTTTAGCACCTTTTGTCAGTGAGACAGGAATGATGGTTCTCTGTGATGTCCTGAGTAATTATTTAAAGTCCATCTGGTCTACCAAGGGAGAGTTATGGTTTTCCTTCTACGCCTTAGAAGCATATGTGATTACACCCAACCTGAACAGTTTTAACCAAGACTGCTTCTGCCAGTGTGAATTGAGGGAGCCAGAGACAGAGAGATAGTGACAAAGAGATGAGAGGCAGCGGGGTAGATAGATAGGAGGGTGCAATCAGAGACAGGGGTCCTGGGGAAAGTCTTTATAGAATGTTCTTTAGAACAGGTGGACTGGAATCTCCCTAGTATTAATTTTGGAGGGAAATTTCTTCGTGCACACATATGGTCGTTAATGAATTATATGATAAGAACCCCAAGGTTGAGGTCCTTTGGTGTGCTTCCTCACAGATTTCCACTGATCAGTTCCATTTTCAGCCTTTCAGTCGTGTCAGAGAACTTGTCATTTAAACTCCTTAGGCATTTATGCTCCCCTCACATCCCACTGATAAAGTTAACTTGTGAATATTTTAAATAATTCACTTTGACCCAGTGGACCACATGTAAATCCTGTCAGTTCTTGCAGTGAGTTATGTCGTAAAGAAATAGCCATTGTGGGTGGAATTCAGGAAATCTCTGCACACATGTAAAAGAAGGCGATTTCTCTTCCTAGTGCCTGTGGGTAGGGACCACTAAAGCCAGGCTCACAATTCACTCTATAAGCAGGAAGACTTTAACCAAGCCACTCTGTTGCCCTAGAAGTCACGATTTATGCTTCTAATTTTAATTTTCTTCAGCTTAGGTCCCAGAAGGATTTATTAAATTTGCTTTGTGGAACCCATTAACTCTAAACTGAATAATGATGTTACTCTAGGCTTTGAATCAGTTTATAGTAAATTCTCTACACACAGGACTCCAGGAATCCTATATTCCTCCATGACTGAATTTTAAGTCAGTTCATAAATGAAAAGGTTTACTCAATTTACCTAAAAGTTATTAGTAATTAACTGACATCAAGAGACCATTGCTTGCAGAGGTGGTGAATAGCAAATGAGAGCTCTAGCAAGAGAGGATATTCATTATGTGGCTTAAATTAGAAGGTAGAAAATTCAAATGGCTTCTCAGTACCTCTCTGGTACTTTGGCTAAACCCTGTGGTGAAAATGGGTAATAATTGCTTGTAACTAGTTATTTTTTTCCATGGGCTTGGTAGGATGACCAAGCCATATGAATAGGTTATAGAAAATCTGCTTAAATAGCCCTACATATGCATATATGCAAATCAATGATCTTTCTTGTAGAAGCCTTTCTAGATGCTATGAGCAATCATTAACACTGCAAGGCAGATTCTCCTATCCACAACAAGAGGACGAGGGACTAGAAATATTGGCAGGCAGAGGGGAGCTCAAGGCACATGCCTTGTCAGTGGGGCAGGGGCATCTTTGACTAAATTATGGCAGCTTTTAAAAGACCAAATGCCCCGTGGGAAAGGGGATGCTAAGCCGTATCCTCAGTAGCTCCCTGGTAGTGTTACCAGGAGACGATGTGATGTAGTAGAATCTCTGCTCATCTTGGCCTGATCCTCTGTGAACTAAGACAACTCACTCAAACAGAATAATTCCTCATCAGTATCTCAAAGTCCCTTCTGGCTCCAACTTTTAGAATTTGATTTGATGCTTTCTGTGAAGGGGGAAGAGTATTACTCTTGGAAGGCAAGTGTGATAGAATCTTAGTGTATGTGGAAGGTGTAAGATCTTGCTGTATTTTTCCTTCAAGGCTTCCCAACTGCTGCAGCTCAAAGGGCATCCCGCCACACCCCAAGGTGGGTGCTGGCAGTACTTGGTCCACTCTGTACTACAGCAAGTGAGCTGCTGTGAGCACTGCCACCGACAACACGACGTAGAGCAGTCCCTTCCCCGCTTCCTCTTTTGGATTCCTCCGTTTCAAAAGCATCTCAGACAGCTGATTTGCTGTTCAGCCTGTGTGAGAAACAGCTTCATTTGGGAGTGGGTCAGAACAAAAGGCAAAGAAAAGAAAAAAGGTGAACAGAGAGATCGGTGGGCATGGTTAGGGAGCTCATCAAAGTTAGAATTCTCTCATCTTTTTTAACATGCCTGGGACTGGTCTTCATTTGAGGTGTTTAGATTCAGGTGTTGTACTTATGTTCAGGTTTAGCACTTGAAACCACATGCGACTATGATGTAAAGAGATGCCTGTAAATTTCACAGGCTATGACAGCAGCATATCCCATAACCAGAAAATTGTTTGTCTATGCATTTGTTTAGACATCTCTTTTAAGAAAAGCAGTGCAGAGAATGAAAGTGAAATTCGCCTGTTTTCTACTGATTAATGTTAAAAGTGTTTTTCTGGACTTTCCAGTATGAACATGTTAAACTATAATTCGAGGGGAAAAAATAGACCATTTCACCAAGTGAAGCGACCTGAATCTTGTTGGATCAACATGTTATCAAATTGAGGTTGTCACTACAAAGAAAGTGTGATGAAGTCTGCCTTTTCAGACTAAAATCAAAGCCTTGGCCTGCCAGCCCAGAATTGCTGAACTAAGCATTCCCTAATCAGCCGGTCTATATGTAGATTTAGACATCTCCAGGAGGCTTGGAGCCTATCAGGCCCAAACTGATTATTCTAATCAAGTGTTTTAATTAAGTACACTTATTGCCAGGATCACAGGAACGAGGGCTGCTCTTGAGTAGTAATGGGCAGAATTTTTTTTTTTTTTTAATTCTTCCTTACAGTGATAGTGCTTGGCTTTGTGGGGGTGTGTTTTAACGTTTTTCTAAAGTAGGTCATGGGAGAGTCTCCTGTGAAGTGCACTCTGCTGAGCTGGCAGTCTGGCCAGTGGATAAAAAAATAAAAAATAAGATATTACCAACTAGGTTGCAGATGAATCACCCCAACTGCTGCATCTATTTGCATCCTCCACTCTAAATGCAAAAGCAATACTGGCCAGCACAAGGTTTAAAAAATATATGAACACACACACATTGGGTTGGCTTTTATTGGAATGCCTAGATGCAATCTATAGTCATCAAGTTATGGAAAATTCAGGTCACATATAAAGTTAAGAAGGCAAATGAAAAGAACAATACAAATCAGACAAAATTTACATCTCAAAATATCATGAAAGCATTTCAACTGGCTTTGCCTAAAATACTTTAATTATCAATTTCATTTTTGTAAGCTAATTTTTTTCATTATACAGTGCCCCCCTCCCTCCCCTTAGAAAAGGTCTTTTGTGTACATATTCCCCAAGGTCACTATTTCTTGTAAAAGCATGTCCAGATCACAAGTCTTTTTAGAAAGAAATAGGCTCATTATACCTACTAACAAGACACTAATTGGGTTGATTTGGCTTCATCTAGAATAAGCACCAAGAGATGCTCCAAATCTGTTATTTATGGGTGCCATTGTAAAGGACCAGTCCATGTCAAGAAGAAGGCAAGAATATTATTTCACTTCTGTCATGTGGTACAAACTTTTCATGGTCAATACATCAGAACTATTTCTGACAATTTAGACTCAGAGCCTATTTCACCCAAAAGTACTTACAGCATGCTAAATACAGTCCTGCAGAAGTTCCATGGAATAGAACTGCAAATACCTAAGTTAACAGTTAAAAAATAAAATGTAAAACAGAGTTATGTTTATGTGGTTTGAAATCTCATAGTTTCCTAAATTTGGGCTTCATAATACTTGCCAAAGGATTTTCAGGATAAAAAATATTAATGCTAATCTGTGCTTTCATTCTAATAAAATATCAGCATTCATTAGAAGAGTAATTACTTCGGTATGCTCTACCAAATACACAAAGACAGTAATAGCACTGATACTGTAAATTCAGTAGCTATTTTGAAACCTTCCCAGCCAATCTGTTTAATAAACACGCCTACTGTGCAATTTTGAGTATGTGATACATACAAAGCAGTTAGAAAATTATTTTCAATACATCACTTGAACCTTTATATTTACGACATGTTCACTTGCTATATTTTATCACCATTATACATAGAGAAAAACAGTGTGTACTATAGCTCAATGAACTGAGAGATATTCTCTAAAAATATTTTTTTTTGTGGCTGAATTTAGTGCTCACAAAGGAGATTTGCAAGCTCGGCGTGGCCAGCGCAGAAGTGCAGGTGGCGGCTGCGCTGGTTCCCGCGCGCACGGGTGGGAGGGCACGGCCGGCAGATCACTTCCAGCTGGCTCCGCCACCCCCGGCTCCCCCGAGGCAGAGCAGAGGCTGCCATTCAAACCAGCTCCCAAGGTGGTTTGGTCATATGGGCTTACAGGAGCTTTTTTCTTTTTTTTTCTTTCTTTTTTTTTTTTTTTTGGTCCCTCTTGGTGATCCAAGGGCCCAAACCCCAGACTAGCAGAGTGACTCCGGCCTCCTCCAGCTGGCTCTCTCGGTTTCTGCTAGCTTTCCTAGATCTTAAGAAGACACACATTTATGGTCGAGACGACATCAGTGCCTTTCTTCCCCCCCCCCCCCCCCATGTTTTCCGGGTATCTGATGTGGTCTCCTCCATCAAAAAACGGGAGTTTCAAGGAACAGTAAGGATGAAAACCCTGCGTGGTTAATTAAATCAACTCCCCCTGAACTGATAGGGCTGAGGGAGGGTCAGAGAACCCCTCCTCCCCATTTTGTCCTATCTTCCGTTACATTCCACCAGCCTTCCTTTTCTCTGTGCCTCTTAGTAGATAATGGTTGAGGACACTGGCTTGATGAAAAAGAGAAGGAAAAGACAGGAGTTCTCTGATTAGCCACCCACTTAGGATTGCACTGCCCTATCCATCTAGTGATAGAAAGTTGCACATTAATTTTTTTCCAACCTAATACAAAAATATTAACACTTCTGGACATTATAGGCATAAGTTGTTATATCTCTACAATATAATAATTTATACTGTACAGTTATAACAGATAACAAAAGGTGCAATCCTTTTAAAAAATCACACAGTTCACATGTTTTTAGCATTTTATTTTTAAGTATAAACTTTTTAAACACTTTACATAAATTAACTCCTCTGAGACTAATATTTGATGTACAGTAAACTGTAATTCATATAAAAATCCATAAACAACTTGTCTCACATAATTTACAAAAAAATCAGGGTTTCCTTTGCTTATTAGTGACAAGGATTCTGTCTGCCAGTTTTCCCCCCAAGGCAAACCATGTTGGCATTGTAAAATCCTTCCTTAAATCCCCGCCGCGGCGGAAGTCACTTGTGCCAACGTCCTTTTACAAAGCAGCACAGGCAAAGCAGTTGGGTTGTCTATAAACAGTAATTTTGCCCCACATTTGAAAAGTAACAGAGATATATATCACATCCTAAGCAGAGAGACTACTTCTTGTAAGCAAAGGTCGACAACTCGGTAATATTTGGAAACACTGTACGAATTTTTACCTTAAACACAGTGCCTCAAAGGAACAGATGGCCTATAGCAAAACGTTTAGGCCTTTTCCCCCTTTCTTTCATGAGTTTATTTCTTTAAATACTTTCAGTTCAACTGAGTGCAGCGATATGCATATGTAAACATATTCTTTAAAGCCGATCACCTATAAGGTCATTCAGAAAAAGTTGATTTTTTTTTTTGAGTGGTTTTTAATTCTTCTTCTTCTTATTTTTTTTAATTAGCAGTATCATTCTCCTGGAAGGCTCTTCTGTCTCGGAGAGTCCCGTTCAGATTGTGCTACAGAAAAAAATCTGAGCAAAGGGGTGCGTAGTCTAGGCTCGAGAGAAACGCAGCAAACCAGCTCGGTCGGCTTCCCGGAAGAGGCTGGCGCGCCGTCTCTTTGGCTGCCTGGGGCGGGGGCGCCCAGGGTGTTACCTCTTCCCGATTTCGCTTTGCCTGAGGAACTGGATGTTGTTGGCGCTGTCGGCCAGCTCGGGGTACTGCTCCACCGAGAGTACATAGTACCCGTCGTAGCCCTGCACCTTGCCCGCGCTCAGCAGCTGCCGCTTCTCGCCCTCCGTCCAGAGGCGGGCGCCCTCCTCGCCGTCGCGCACGCGCTGCTGCTCGCGCGCCCACGCCCGGGCCAGTGCGCGCTGCCGCGCCTGCTCCAGGATGCGCGCCTTCTCCTCGTCGAGCGTCATGCCATAGCGCACGTGCAGCGCCAGCGCGCCGAACTGCATCTCCACGTCGGCGAACCTGCGAGTCCTGCCGTTGACCACGGTGGTGGACTGCGACACGGTCACGTTGATGCCGTTCTCCAGGGCCTTGCGGCCGCTCGTCAGCCGCAGCGTGCCCAGGTCGCTCTCGGGCGTGGTGGTCTTGATGAAGTAGTGCGTGTCCTTGCCCTGGATGGTGAAGTGCAGGTTCTCCAGGTAGAAGGCGTTGTTGAGCACGGCCGCCACCTTGATGCAGTCCTCGTTGGCGATGTTGAGCACGTTGGTCTGCACGCGGCCCTGGCTGACGGCCAGCATGACGCCCTTGCCGATGAGCGACTTGACCGTGGCGAACCACAGCCACGACTGCTCGCCGCCGGCCTTGCGCCTGCTCACCTGGACCTCCGCCATCTTGCCCAGCGACAGGAATGCCTTGGCTTGCCTCGCCACTTGCTGCTGGACTCCGAAAATGGGCTGCAAAGCGAAAGACAGCAGAGAGACGGACGGTTTAAAGAACACCCGGGGCACGGGGCCCGCTTCTGACGAGGCATTCATTAACACCCCACCTGTTTGGTGGGAGCAGGAAGGGCTCGGAGGTGCAGGCATGCGCTCAAAATCCCCTCCCCGCAAGTGGATCCAAAGGTTTTTGGGAAACCCCAAAAAGGTAATCCCATCATGGGTCACTTCACCGTTTCTAATATGGGCAAAATAGTCAGGTTTTTAGGTTTTCTCTCACAAGTTCTAGATGCTCCTTTCCCATACGCACCTCATTTGGGGAACCCCGCTTTCTCCATGGGAAGCTGAGGAGAAAGCACCAAACAGAGAACGACCGGAAAGGCTAAGGCTGGGCATGCCCAGGGCCCGCCGACTGGGTTCCACTCCTATGCTTTGAAATGCTTGTGCTTTAATTTAGGTAAACTCTGTCCCCTTTCGTGGTGAACACAGCTTTCAGCTGAATTTCACCAGTATAAATGCAGAACGGAAATGTACAGGAACGAGTGGACAGTGGGACAGCTGGACTTGAGCATCTATTACTTTAGGAAAACAATTGTTTTTGCAGACTTGGGGACAGTGGAGCATCTACACGGGCAACTGTTTTCAATTGCGGGCATCTTAACGCAGCCATTTCTTACACTACCAGATGTTCCTCTGGCCAGTCCCTTCCCAAATGGAAACATCTGTTTCATTTGCAGCAGTGAAAGAAACATTTGTTTTTCTGCACTTGGGGCAGCTGCAGTGTTTTTGCCAGTGATTCCCTAAGCTGTCCTTATGGCATGCTTGTCTTGACAGAGAACTTGAACCATATTTAAAAGGCTGCCGAAGAAAAAAGTTGGCAGGTCCGTTTGTTCAGTTAGACTTAAGTGTTCTCAGACATGTTGGAAAGTCATACACAATTAGGGCAGGCTTGTTCAAATGCATCAGGAAACTTCATATGTCTCCATGGTACTTTATCAAGGTGGATTGGTTTGCAATTAGAAATGTTAAAATGGCTCCCAGATTTTTGAAACTAGATGGATCTTGCTTTTTAAAAGTGAAAGTGGCATCTAAAAAAGAAGTATGAAACATGTAACAGAAAACAGGGGTATTGGCACTGTTGATAATGTGTTGTGTGTTTTAATCATGATTGCCTTTTCCATTGTATTCATTTGTAATTACAGGAAATTGCTGGGAGGGGGAGTGGATTAATCTTTCCAAGAAACTGCACTTTCTTCTCCTTATCATTATGGGGTAACCCAATTTCTTGATCTCTAATTATTCTTGCTTTAAGCTAGAAATTCTGGTGTTTTGTTGTGCATTCCTTTCTGATCTCTGAATGGTGGGAATTAAAAGTGCCATTTTCTGAAATGGCAGCTTTGACTTGGCAGTTTTCCATTCTATTTCTTTTATTTCTCAGAACAGTTATTTTTCTGGAAAATTCCGTAAACACCTAGTTGTAGGTGAAATCTTACCAGAGGACATTATATTTTTATTTAAAAAATTTTCCCATGAAACACTGAATGTTTTAAAGAAGCTGAACTTTGTGGCATTATCTGTGGGCTGCTGATTTGTAATATGTAGCCCCTGGCCTGTTTGTTCTATCTTTGCCTGCAGGTCCCAAGTGCCATAAATGTGCTTGCAAGAGGTTCTCTGTAGAAACCCTGCATTACTCAAAAATGAGCTTCTTCATTTGATTATCTTTTGATAATATTTTTCTAAAAATGTTTTTTGTTAGCATCACAAAAAACCAGACTTAAGCGTGTTGTAGAGGCCACTGGATTGCTGAACGGAAATTCAAAGGAGATTTTGTTTTTCTACCCTAAAAGAGTTGGAAAATTAAAAGCTGTCTTTGCTACAGTTTAAGCAAGGATAGTGTGATTAAATATGGTCAAATAAGACACAAGTAAGCCATTTATCGCCTTTTCGTACTTTGGCTTTTTGTTTCTTACCGGTATATCTTCCCACTGCTGACTCTTCACAAGTTCGTAAGAAGGCTCTGTTAAATCAAATTTGGGAACAGGGAATCCAGGAATAGCATTGTGCAGATGGAAGCCAAATGTCACCAGCCAGCTGTTAACATCTAGGAGAAGAATGTTCAAAACGAATGGTGTTAGTTTATTTTGTGTTTTTATAAATTTCAATTCTTACCTTAAAAAAAAAACCCAAATTGCAAATAATAACCAGAAAAAGAACATATGTTTGCCTTCATCCTGCAATTCAAAACTTACCCACTATTTTTAGACATGAAGGCAATAACCTCAATAGCAGAACTGTGGAAAGTGCTATAGAAAATGCAGAGTAATAGATACACGCTTAGACTGGATAAACTGTCACGTGCAAAGTTGCATCCTGTGTTAGTAATAATGATAAAAAGGGTAATAAAGTACAGCTGCATTAAAAAGACATAGTTGTAGAAAACAAATGAGATTTGTTTTTGTAGTTAGTAAAGGCTTGTCTTAAATAGAAGTTGCATGTTATTAGCTTTCAAAAGCGATTGCCCAAGGATATGTGGACTTCCACAAGCCATTTTCTATTAATAAAAACTCTAAATTGAGAGTATTAAAACCAAGAGTTGATTCTTAATCAAAGATGAATGCTGAAAGCTGGCAAAACTGGCCAAGGGCACAGTCTGATTACCATCAGTTATGACTTCAAAGGCTCACTGTGCACAGGTGGAGACAAACTTTTTCGGGAGAGAACCTGGAAACCTTTAAAATGGTATTTTTAAATAGTGCCATGTGATTCCAAAAGCCATTAAGCTCAGAATAAGGCTTTTATTCTATTTTGGAGGTTATAATGTTACAGAACTACTCAGCAGGCTTGCAGCTTTATGAGTACAGTTGGGTGTTGATTATTTTATATATTAAGCACATTGCTGGAAAATTTGAAATTGCATTTCACCTAATATATTTTATGCTGTTCCATCTCTCTTTTGATGTTTTTCAGAAAATGCTGCCATAGCATTCCCTGTAGTCCACGTTGCTAGGAGAGGATGAATTCAGGAGCTGTGGGCTTTCCAGCCTTGCAGTCAGCCCCTGTCAACACCTCTTAAATAACCAGTGGTAAACTGCTTGTCAGAATGATGGAGAGCCACTTGTTTCCTATTTCCTTCTCTAGGGCACACACTCTCACCTCATTGCCAGCTTGGCAGGGCCCTTGTCCAGGCATCATATAGCTATAAAAACAGTGGTATTCTCCCTCTTTTCAATGGAGTAGTGATGGTTGGGGGCAGATAAATTCCAAGGTCATCAAATAGGATGTAAAGTGATACTTTGTGTGTGTGTGTGTGTGTGTGTGAGAGAGAGAGAGAGAGAGTATATAAGATTACAAGGTGTCTTATGTTTTTGGGGAAATTCTTTCTTTCTCCCAAAGGGAACATTTGGGGACGAAAGTTCTCCTACTCTGAACAATGTCCATGTAACAGTGAAAATCAGATCTTAAATATTGAAATCTTAAGTATTGAAAAGTATTGCCAAAATAATGGGACTTGAATGCAAATGACTCAGATGAGACTACCATAGGGGTGTTGCTGAATCTTGATGATGAAAGAAGGGACTTTGAGCTGGTTCACGTGGAAGAGAGATATGAAAAGCATTAAGCAGTCTGGAAAAGTAGAATGCAAATGTAAAATGAAAAGCGGGCAGCTTTTTGAGAGTAGTATGCCTCAAATATTGAACTAAAAGAGAGGCAGCATGGAGGAGTATCAAACACAAGCCAAAACAAAACTGAGCTAAACAAACACCCAACCAAAACCAAATCCAACATCAAATCCAAAACAAAAGAAAGAAAAGAAAACAGGAAAGAACCTTCCTCTAGGAAAAATAAATTGTGGTAGGGTAATTTATGATTAGAAGGTAGATGCAGGGAGAACCAGGATGTTTGGAGTAGAGGGTGAGTGAAGAAGTCTGGTTGCTAAAGGTAGCTTGAGTAGAGCTTGAAGGGCCTTGCCTCTGTTTTATACCCTGGTGGGTCTATGGTGGCATAAGTGGGATCTGGTGTTTTAAATCCTGTGCAAAACCACTCTCTTCGTGGCCATGAAGAGAGTGGTATGAGAAGATAGAGGAAGTCAGTATAGAGACAGTGGCTAAGCAACTGATGGGAGAAATTGCTCCGTTACTGTTCTGAGGTCAGAAGAATAATGGTCTGAGGTGGTAAAGAGGGAAATAAAAACCTCCCAGGGATGAGACGGTGTGTCACACTGTGTTGTTTCACATTAATTCTTTCCATTAGAACTTTACTCATGCTAGAAAAACAAAATTACACATCTGTAAGGCAGTTACGTTTATAAAGCAGAATTACATATACCACTGTATTTTATACTATAGGTAGGCATTATTTTCCCCATTTTGTAAATAAGGAAACAGATAAAACCAGTTACATGACTTGCCTATTAAGCCACACACAGCTTATAGGAGGGGAGTTGGGACTGAAACCCTTATTTTGAGAATCCAAGTTCATCATGCTTTCTGCTCTGTCACGTCTCTTTCTTTCATAAATGACTGGATTCCTTGACATTTGGAATTTTGGTCTTGGGCATTGGAAGTCAGAATAGGAAATAACAAACTATGTCTCAGTTTCTCTTTGTGGAACCATAGAGAAACACATTTAAAAGATTAGGCATTTAATTTTGTACAAATAAAATCTAAAGTATAAAAAAAGCAGTTCCCATTATTCCTTGTATTAATCTAATGATTACAGCAATTTAGCACTTGGAAATGAAAAAAAAAAAAAAATAAGTTTACCTGTGATGTAGTCTTTTACATCATGGATTTTGCTTGCAGGGTTGTTATTCCTAAACATATACAGGTTAAAAGGAGCCGGGTCCTTCCCAATTCTTTTCCAGATTTCTATGTCAGGTGTTGTCCATCGTCCTGCCAAAATGTCATAATCTCTTTCTCCAAAGTGGATTAATTTGGTGAGTGGGTCATACAGGCCACCGTGAAATCCGATTACCAGTTGAAAGTCAATATTCGAGTCAAAATAGATTTCACCATATGCGGTGTACTGAATCTGTTTTAGCATAAGCCCATTGCTACTGAAAACAGCCAGTGGTGTCCCTGTGTTATCTGATGCAATGTAAAATTCATCCCCACTGCTGATCTCCATGGCAAAAAGATGTCCTTGGAGATCATAATAGAGGGAGGTAATTTCTGAACTTGAGTGGTTGTAGACATGAGTAATCCTAGTGGGATAAGTTAGGTCAGCATAAAAGAACTGCAGGTGCTGTCCTAGACTGGTTTTACTAGAAACACGCCTTCCCAGGCCATCATAACGATAGATCACTGTCCAGCCACTGCCTTTACTATAAACTCGAGTTAGAAGCCCCTTGGAGCTATATTCAAAGATCTCTGTGCCTCTTTGACGCAGGAAACCGTCTTCATCTAACCGATACTGAACATCACCCAGTCGAGTGATTCTGTCTCGCAGGTCATAGCGAAGAGGTGTCAAACGTGCGCTGTTACTTGGGTTCAGTAAATGGAGGTTTCCGTTCAGGTCATAGTTGTAACGCCACATGATCTTTTCATTTAGGTAAACTGTTTGGAGCTGTCCATCAACATCATATTCATAAGCATATTTGGTAGTGTTGGCAAAGGGCCCTATTTTAATCTCTCTCTTGGTTACCCGACCCATGTTATCATACTGAATTGTAATCCAGTACATGAGTGACCTGAATATTTCATACTGAATTTCCTTAATGCGGCCATGAGCATCAAAGTGCTTTGTGTAAGTCATTACAGCTGTAGAAATGATCTGGTTAATATCATAATATATAACTCCAAATTTTCCAAACTGCTCAACTTTACCAGAAATGTCATCAAACTGATAGAGATCAATGGGCAGTGGGGTTTCGTTGATGACACCCTGCATGCTGGTCACTCGAAAGCTGTTGTCATAGCTATAGTCAAATCTCGCATTTACCATTCCATCTTCACTAAAGCGGAAAATCTGTCTGTCAATCAGGGGGCCAATTTGCCTGTATCTAATGGTGCAAATAAAACCATCACTCTGGAGGTTTACTGTTTTTAGGACTCCTGCTGTTTCATCATAGGTAAAACTGACTCTTGTGCTATCATATAAAATTTCTGAGAGCCTGGTCTGCCTTCTGTATTTGAATAAGACCCTCCGACTTGTACCAAGGAAAGCCGTTTGCAGAAGCAGCCCTTCCTCATTGTAGTCCGTGATGATGGAGGCATTGCTTTCTGGGGGGTTGTATATGTTCCGGTAGTAGCCAATGGATCGAATGGTCTGCATGGTGTGGCGAGCCACGCTGGGCATGGTGATGGCAGACAGCCGGTCCCACATATCGTATTCAAAGATGTATTGCCGCTGGCTATGAAGCAGAAGAACCATGGACTGAAAAGAGAGAATGTACTGTCACCCGGTGTTTGTGAATGGGGGAAGCAAAAGAAGATTTAGTGACCACAAATACTCAATCTGCTTGAGAACATGGTTTTCATTTTAATTGAGTTATACTTGACCTTACATGTTGTTAACGATTCCCTGCCTAATTTGCTTGGACGCTTAATTGTGAGGGGTTCTGCAATTAGTGGCTCAAGATTCATAATGTGCTTCTTGTCATGATTATACCATTCTTTTTCCAGGCATCACAGGCAAGCAGCAGCTTGTCAGTAGATTTGGAAAAGTCATAATACAGGCATGGGCAAAGCTGTTTTAAGGACAGTATTTCAAGGAGGAAATGGCATGTGGGGAATGCAGTCCTATCCATAATTAGCAATTATTTTTAGTAAGGTGGCTTCCCCCCTCCCTTGATTGAAGATCCATTCAAATCATGTTTTAATTTCCAGTGCATGTAGGGGAGGAGCAAAGCATTTAAAATATTATTTTATGAAGACACATTAAATTAGCCAAAAAATGGAAAATGTGTACATAAAACAAAAGCATTACGAAATGTTGCTAAATGAATCGCATGGTGCATGAGAGCTATAAATGCCTTTAACAGAAATATGAATCCAGTTACAATGTTTTTTTATTTTATTTTTTGCAAATTCTTACATGACATCTGTAAAGACATAAGGTCCATATTTTGATATTTCATTTTGTGAGTATCAAGTCTGACTTGTACCTGAAGTGCTATGTGAATGGATTCTGGGCCACATCCTGCTTTGGTACTAAATTATGAGGTGAATAAACATACAAATAAAAAGAAGCTCTGCCTATTTTGCAAGCAATTTGCAGAAAGATGAATGAAGGTACTTTATCAGGCTGGCATGAGAGAAGGTCGACCCTGGGGCTGGTTAAATACAGCTCAGTAGTAATACAGGTTTGGGCAATTCTTCCCTCTGAAGTGCTTCCTCTAAAACCTGTTAGACATCAATGGAATGAGGGCAGAACAAGGAGGGTGGTTGGACTGGGAGCCCTTCTGGGACTTATTCCTTTTTTTTGAGATGGAAATGCTTAATCCCTTGTCCAAGGATCATTCTTTTTCTTGTTATTGTCCACTATCTTCAAAAGCAGTTTGCATGACTTAGGGTCCTGTAGAACCACCTCTCTGGGCATATCCAGGGGCAAATTTTTTTTTTTTTTTTTTAAGGGTACTGTGTGGAGGTGGGGGAACCTGGGGATTGAACCTGGGACCTGATATGTGGGAGGCTGGCACTCAACCGCTGAGCCACATCAGCTCACCTGAGTTGGTTCCTTTGTTTGTTTTGCTTGTTGTTTGTTTTTTTTTTCTGCTATTCTCAGGAGGCACCAGGAACCGAACCCAGGATCTCCCATGTGGGATGTGGGCGCTCAACCGCTTGAGCCACATCTGCTCCCAATCAGGGGCAATTTTTTTTTTTAATTTTAATTTTTTTTAAATTAATTTTTTAATTTTAATTTTTAAAGAAGCTTTAGATTACATAAATGTTACATAAAAAATATAAGGGATTCCCATATGTCCCTACCCTCTCCCTCCCACACTTTCCCACATTAACACCATCCAGGGACAATTTTTGCTTGCCAGTAGATGTTCCGAGAGTTGGTCCTAATGGTTTACATTCTTTCAAGGGAGTCCTGGACTGCCACAGAATTTACAATAATTACTACCTGATTTTGTAGTTATTTAAAATAATATTTGATAGTTACTAAAATATTACTTGGTTGGCTAAGGAAAAGTTTGACTTAGTGTGCCTGTCCTAGCAAGGAAATGGAAATAGTTTGGGTGGATTTTGGGGATTTGGGAGATGTGATGAGAAAGTTCTGGTTGGCTTTCCGGACCCCCATTGATGCATGTAGGTGATCTCGGCCACTGATGCTATCATTTTGTGACAGTGGCTCATATTAGTGCTCTGCACCTTGGTTCCATTTAAAAATTTTCTAGTCATATTATGATAACTACCATCAATTTTTGCAATCTGGGCGTTTATATTTCCCTTACAATTCCCTGTAATGTACTTAAATTTAAATAGAGGAAACTGTTCTAGAATTAAGCAGTGATCTTCTCAGTTTCCTAAGAGAGAATCTTATCTTGGGGCTTGATGGTTATCACTCAACAATTAACCAGCTGAATGACTGCCTCTAGAGGGAAATATTTAGTATGGAGGGACTGTGTCATCTAATAGGGACGGTCTGTCGTCTTCGGGGTGAATTTATTCTATGGAGAGCAGATAGGTGGGTTTGCAAGAGGAGAGACTGACAAGTAGGGTCCTAGCTGGAAGCATTTCAGAGATGGGAGGCTGCCTTAGGATAGGTAGCATGCTACAGGGAATTTTGAATCTGAAACTGGTTCTGAGGAAGAGAAATCTGTGACTAGGCTGTCTAGGATTAGATGGGATAGTTCATGTGCTGGGGCGTGAGGTTTAGACTGAGAAGTGTCGTAGTACACCTCTGATGAAGAATAAGAGCGTATGATGTGAGCACAATAATGTTGTGGGTGTCCTTTTTTTTTTTTTTGCGTGGCAGAAGCTACTGTGTATAATGTAAGTAAGGGTGGAGGCAGTAAGAATTACGAGTTGAGTTTGTAACTTAGGCTGCTGTGTAATGGGTAGTGGAGGGCTGTGAGGTTTGAGAGGTGTCAGAACTCAAAAAACAGCAATTTCCCATCGCTAAAGTTTGTCTCAAGGACAAATGAACATTCCATGAATATGCTCTTTGGCAGATTAAATTTCTTAAGAAAGGAATTATAGGGATATTGCCCTTTCCCTTTTCTTCCTTTTTCTTTCACTTTCATTCCCTTTTGACCCCAAGCCTTGCATAGTATGAATTAGCATTTTGCACATGTGTAACCCCAAGTCTTCATTTTTGGTATTGTGTATAGTTCTTAAGAATAGGAAAAAGCCTTAGCTAGGATGCTTACTTTTTATATGTAGGAAGAAAAGAGAGATGCCACAGAGTACCTGAAAGTGTTCTAAGAAAAAACCGGTTTGGGTTAATAATCAATAAATAGGACCTAAATGCTTTTGATGGTTATGTTGAAGTTCTTCCAGGAGTAACATATAACTGACAGCTTTAACCGTGCTAACGGAAGGCTCTTTCTTAAATGAAAGTGCTGGAATGGAAATTAGTTACATGCTCAGGGTCTAATTTGTGAATGTTGTTGATGAATAAGCGTGGTAGGTGGACAGTGTTATGCTTGTTTGTTTACAGCATAAATCACTTAAAAGGATCTCTGATAGTAGAACCTAACTAAGGAGAAAGTACTTTGCTAATGCAGAAATTCATCATTGCTGTACTGATGTGACTTACATATCTATGCTCAGAATAAGAAATGGGACTCAGTCATGTGCCACTGTGGTTCCAATTCCCCCCACAGTGCTCTGCGTGATTGCTGAAAAATGTTAATCACCCCTTCCTTCTTTAAACCTTAGTGCACATGCATACCTTTTCTAAGTATGTGTAACTCCAGGTTTTACCATCAGCAAAGACTCGAGAGACAATCCTCCCCTGTCCATCATAATCTACTTTTTCGCTTGTAGTTCCTCTCTGGATGCTGGCAATTTGACCTGTGGATGAATAGGTGACGTTGACGGCCATCAGCTTGCTGCTTGGCAGCCACAGAGTTGGGTGCCCTGATGTGTCGTAGGCGATCCTCAGTAGAAATTTACGGTGGTCATCATAGATCTTTTCTGTCTTTGTTGTTCGATCAAAGTCAACTGAGAGGAGGTTTCTGCCATTAACCTGTTAAAAAACAAACAAGGTGATAAAATAAATCATGTTATTCCAATACTAGTCACTTATTACTCTTCAGAGTGCCAGCTATTGTTTAAACACCATTTATGATGATTGATTCTCTTTGTCAGTAAATTAATTTAGCAACTTCTTGGGTACAAGTGCAAGGCAGTAGATTAACTGCTCTTTTACAAGGTTTCATTAAGCAGAAAGACAGCCTGGCATTTGTTCAAAACCTTTTCAATTAAATTTCATAAACTTCAGCCAACAGATAAGAAAGATACCAAAATGTATTTGCCTTAAAGTTTGTTCAGAAGCTACAAAAGGTAGTAAATATGTCATCTATGTGAATTACTCCAAGCCCCTTCCCCCTTATAAGACATTGGAAAATAATTGCTCAGTAAATTAATCATGGCTACGTTAAATAAAACACAGTGGTAAATGTGACTCTAACCCTTTGAAGAGCAGTTAAGTGGAAGTTGGAACCCACATTACTGTAAATTATTAATGAGTTTAAATAGCAGGAGGTTACAAACACGATCATTGCTTTTGGCCAAGTGCTGAAATGTCACAATTTTTCAGAATGGCTTTTTGTTTTGATAACATCTGGTTAACTGGCAGGGACTGCAGAATGCTTTAGTGCCACATCTACACGGACTGAATATTGTCCTTAATTTACAAATCTAGCACCGTGTTCTTGTAGTAGGGGCTCTTTGGCTATGTGCCATGCCCAAAATCTTTCACTAAATTTGGTTGTAATTGTCTGTGATTTAGGGCATACACAGTCCAGCATTTATTATTGTGGTGGAAATGTGGCCCTGATTAAATTCTACTTTACAGATAGTCTGCAATGTTTGCCAACTGTGAACCTCCTAAGGGCAGAGATCGTGGCCTGTTCATAATTTGGTCTTCTACAGTGCTTTGGTGGTGGCTAGTGCATACTACAATGCTCATTAAACAGTTGTATTGTTAAAAATTAAATGGGAAAATCTTAAACTTTACATTACCATGTCCTAACTTCAAAAGAAAAAGCTCCTCAGCTGATCAGTTTATATATGTATATATGCACAACACATAAATGTATACACGTATGTAACATTATGCATGCAGATTTATGTAACATCTGGGATAAAACTAATTTTGAGTTCTGTCATTGACATTCAATAGGTTCCATGCAAAAATACTCCTTCAGCCCAAACCCTTCCAATTGGCTATTAAAAGGGAGTATTGTGAAATGTTTCCCATGGAAACCTAAGGGTATAAACTTGTAAGAAATTCCTACCTTGATAGGTAAAGTAGTGTTGGGAAAGAAAAAACACTCTGAGAGATGATTCACAAAAAATGAGAAAGGGCAGTTCTGGATAGACATTAGGAGATCTTAATTTTTCTGTTCTATCCCCCCAGACTAAGCTGATGTGGAAAAAACATTGCATCTTAGTAGAAATTGGTGTGTACTGGTGTGTGGTGTTGTGGTGTTGGTTGTGTGTGTGTGTGTGTGTCTTAAGGGGTGGGGAGTCAAAAAGCCATACCTGATGAAGCCTAGAAGCAGCATGTAAATAAAGAAGTTGGACTAGATCCCCCTTTTGCTCTGTCTTTTATTGATTTTTATTTGATTCTGACCAGCCAGCTAGAGGCTTTCCGAGCTTCCATTTCCCCATGTGGAAATGTCTGCATATTATTTACTCCCTGTCTTAGGTGCATTTTGTGAAACTTTATGAGTTTAAGTTTGCAGAATGCTTTGAGTACTAAGGAAAGAAGCTACTAGCTAATGTTACAAATATATATTTTAAAGTCTGTGGAAAGAATTGATTTGATATCAAATTAATGTGATACTAACCCGGCAGAATCCAGTTCTTGCCTTTATGTTTCACAAAAATTTCGATGCCTTAAGAAGAGGTTTAGCACAATTTAAATGGTGTCCTTAGAGCGCTTCTGTTTCTCAGATTGTAATTTAAAAGAGAGAAAAAAAAACACACACACAAAAAAACCCGAATGTTTGGGTTTGCTTTCTTTTTACTTCCTTTAGTCCTTCCAGGCTGTGAATAACCACGAAAGAGTGGCTGTGTAGAGTCCCTGGACAGTCCTGCCCACAGTGTTGCCCCATCAGTTAGTATTATATGTTGTATTCATTTTAATTTGTCTTTCAGTTGTTTACTGCTTTCCTTAACCCTCCTTTATCTTTGCAATATTTCCTCTGGTTAGAGTATAAGAAATCTGGCTTGCAGATCTGGTATGACTGTTTGCTGTAGGGAGAAGACTGGGCAAAAAGACAGGTCTGCAACCACTTCTTTTCACTATCTGTAATCTGTTACTAGCTTCTGACTTGCTTCCTTTGGTTGTGAGTATAGCTATGTGGCATCCAGATGAAAATCAAATGATGTAATTACTGTTGCCTTTCTGTGAGCTGCCATGAAAAATATGCCACCATATGGAAGCATCTGGAAGCACTGTGAGACCAAACATCTGGAGAGAAGTTTAAAATTTTCTTTTTATTTAGGGAAATATTGTATGCAATGCCTTTCTTGTATCCTCTTCTCAAACAGAAGTAATCAGGAAAGAATTAGAATGTGGCTGTGTTTTTTTCCCACAGTCCCAACACAAGCCAAAGCTTTTTACCCATTCTTATTCAGCCACTGTTATTCAAATGTAAAATTTCTAACAGGGCTTGTTTTTTTTAATTCTTCTCAGACAAGCCCGAACTTTCTCCTACTGATATCGTGAACAGAAAGTGCAGAAGCTGAAGGATCCTTCCATTCTAGGACATGGTCCTAGTTAACGACACCTTTATGAAATGATGACAACTATTTAGCCTTTTTTCCTTTCCTGTCCTTTTTTTTTTGACAGCCAGCATTGTCCCATGACCCAGTGGCCTTTTAATATTACTTTAAATAAAATACTTCATCTAAACATGAAAAACTTACTGTAACCTCCAGCTATATTAAAATGAGCCCAAATGTGTATGGATAGGAGATCACCATGAATTCCTTTATGATGTGTAATATTTCTTTGAAGTCAATATGGAAACATGCCCATTTTCAGAGATCATGTCCAACCCGACTGTACTTAATCACAACATCCCTTTATTATCAGAAAGGGCACTTACAATTTTTTCCTTTACAATGCTTGAAAAACGAAGGCATACAGACATTAAACGGTTTTCTGAAGGAGAGGTACTAGCACAATCAGATTATGAAATTCACTCATCTGAAATGTTTTGGAGGGAAGTGAGGAAGGGCTGTTGCCCTTCCGTCTTTGTTAGAGCATCACCTTCCTACAGACTGCAGCCAAACATCAGCAAGTGCTACCTGTACTGTACAATCCCATTTTAGGATGTGCCAATCAGATTGACCTGAGAAATGGGATATCAGACAAATGTGAACAGCATAGTAAAAACTTAAATATGCTATTATATTCATGTATACCTTTCAACACTTTTTTTGGCGTTCAGATTTTGAGGACTGTTTTTTAAAACAATCACTAAATTTTTTTTCCCTTTAAGCATATGAATTCTGAGTGGGTTTAGAAGATTAAGAGTTTATTATTAGAGTGCCATAACAATTTTTGTAACTGATTAAAGGTTGGTTCTAAATTCCAGCACTGAAAAAAATAGGGAATACTTATCAAGTGTTAAAAGCCAAGCAACTACTATTTGTTTATCTTGTTTTTAAAAAATTAGCTATTAACAAATAACCTATGGAATCGTCTTATCTTTATTCTGCATACACTTTCACACACATCTGTCATGATTTCATTTTCTTGTTATGTCCTTCTGAGTCCACCCCTTTTTCCCTTAATTCACTGTTTCACAGAAAATGCTTTTTATATTGTTCCTTTCTTGTATAATTTTTTTCCTTTTCCACTACTTGCCCGTTTTTACTTTATAGCCTGTTACATCTAGTGTTAGTAATTTTGGTTTCTTCTTTATTTCATGATGATCACTGTTTTCCTCATAACTGTTTCTTATGTTTCTTAATTTTCATCTTTCCTAGTATCAGACTTTAAGTAAAAGCAGCAGGTTAACAGTAAAATCCTATGTAAATGCTATATTATTACTGACAGTGATTCTGTGTGTTTCGACTTGTTTATGTGTGGCTTTGGGCAAATCACTTAATGCCCCGGGACCTCATCTTTATCTAGAAAATGTTAATAATGATGGTACTTATGCCACACATGGCTATTTTGGGGAATAAATGAAGTAAGTAGGTGAAAGGACTTTTTGTAATGTCTGGTTCCTTGTCAGTACTTTAAAGTGTTAGCTGGATGTGAATGATGATTATTTTTTCCCTGCTATGTTAAGCTCTATTACCCTTCTTTATTTAATCCCTTCTTTACAGAAAAGATTTGTTTATAGCAGTCAAAAACTTGTAAGTATGTCCTTTCCATATCATTCTCTCTCTTTCCTCCTTTCTTAGGAATATCTCAAGGCAATGAAATAGGGATAATCTGAATTTAAGGTCTGCTTTCTTCATCCTGTCATTTAATAAATATTTGAGTGTCCACCATCTGTCAGGCACATAGCTAAATTTAGGTCAGTAACTTAAAAATCAAAAGACTTTTCTGCTAGGAAATAGTAAAAGGTAAGAGAGGAGATGTTCCCTTTTAAGAAAGGGTGTAATGGAAACAAGTGCCTTTTTGGACTGATTCAGATTGCCATATTTTTCTCAGGTCTTCCTCCTTTCCTCCCCCTTCTCTGCTTTGGTAGACTCCAGGTTTAGTGGTTCTTACACCAGATTTTCATATCATCACTTTCTCTCTAGAATTTCTGTCTTAGACTACACAGAGGAATGAAATTAGCAGTCAGAGCTGGCACATCCAGTCTTATCTTGAATATAAGAAACCCTCCCTTGTGATCTTGGCATTGTCTCTGTGAGAGCAATCAAACATATCAGCTGGAAATCGCCTTTCAGTGTGACTGAACAGGCCATATTAAATAGTGTCTTTTCTGAACTGTCTTGCTGAGGCACTATGTTCTGCTGTTTAGAAAGAAACTAACACCCATGCCTGTGCACTGGTCTCTTCTTCCCCCAAAGAGGTATTTTCTTCATTTAGAATCAGGCAGAGAACCAGAGATTTGAGATTGATTTTCCTATTCTTGCCTCTCTCTTTTCTTCTACTCTTCCTAATTTCTTTTTATATCTAGAAACACAATGTTACAAAGAAAGAAAGGATACTTTTTAGGCACAGCTTGTCTCAAAGAATAGCAGGCATTATGTTATATAGTCAGTTTCTGGGCAAAGTATTTCCCAACCTTTTTACCACTGACATTTTCCTATCCAGCAGGCCAAACAGCTTCTTTCCTATCCATCTACTACTTAGGTATAACTGCCTAAGTTTGTGTATGTTTGTGTATGTGGCTGAGATTCTCTGAGTCAGGGTTTGGGAATATATAATCATGCCTTATATTTTCAAGGTAGGTTCACAGTGTCTCATTTGATTCTTATAACAACTGTGTGAAACCAGCAGCAGGGAGGGTAAATTTTATTTCTCTCTAATACATATATAAAATAATATTATATTATATAGATAATATATTACCTTTATCATAATATAAATATCACACTATAGATAAGGAAACCGAGATTCAGGGACATAATTATTCTCCAATAAGTTGTACTATTAATAAAAAGTAGAGATAATATAGAACTCATTCCAAATTCTAGTCAAGGGCTGTGTCTTCTTTGGTGTGTAGAGTGAAGAACACAAATGTGAGCAGTATCTTTTTCTTTTTTTTAAAAAAAGATTTTATCTATCAGCTGGATGCCAGATAACCCAGTGGATCACTCTCTGGATCACTTCTCTAAGGAGACCCGGTAATTGAACCAGGGACCTCGTATATGCAAGGCAGGAATCCTCCACTGAGCTAAACTGTCTCTTTAGTATCTCTTGTCTTTTGATGAAGTCCTGTGTGTAAGCTTAGGTGTGACTGTAACGATATGTGTGTGTATTTGTTTACGTGTACATCATCCTGCTTTAGGGATAGTTGAGTAAGGTAAAGCCTGTGAACTAGCCTCCAGTTTGCAATGGTCCAGGGAGGCAAGGGCCCTAGGAAGAAGCATTAAGTAGCGGCAGGAGACAGGGAAGGAAGTAGCTACTGATCTCTAGAATCAGTAAAAGAAAAGAAAGCCAGGAGTTGGTGTTTACTTAAGCAACAAACCCTCACCCCTTTGGAACTTCTTCCTTGCCCATCACTTTATCTTCAACCCCAATCTCGTTCATCTCTCTAGTATTCTATTGCTTTTCCTTCTCACTCCTCTCACTGACCTAACCTTCCTTCAGCTTTCCTGAGCTCATTCCTGTAGATCTCCTTATCCAGGGAGGATTGGAACCAGAGCATCCTGGCTCCCACAGATTGGGATATGGGTAAGATGGGGGCATACAGCGTTTGTTCTAGAAGGTCTTGTATTTAGAGTCCCAAACACCTGTCTCACAACCAGTAAGATGGATACAGTCTGTATTGGACTGATTGATTCTTTTAATTTCATTTCTATTTCTTAGAAATAGCCAGTGAAAACATTTAATAAGTGTTTCTTATCCTGAAGAATTGTCATGGTAAATAACGTTGGCCTATTATAATAATAATTTAACCATTTTTGTGCAGAAAAGGTCTTTAATGGTATGTTCCTTATTTTAGTCTCTCTCTTTGATTTCACGTAATTTTTAAAAGTGGCCAGGGAAGGTAATGTTAGTAAGAATTATCTACATTGTCAGATAAAATAAAATGTGTTTACTAACAGAATGAGTGAATCAGATGCAGTTTATTGTGGTCTGAAGGTGGTTTTTTGAAACCTGTTCTTTAGTACTTAATCTATGTTGTCTTTTAGCAAATAGCTGTCATAAATCACAGTTTGCCTTCTAGACATATTTGGTCCACAATGTGAGCGGTAGGAAAAAACACCTAACAAGGCAAAGCAGAGAGTATTTTGCAAAGATGTGTTTTACTAGCAAAAGCAGAAATATCATTACTTTTCTCATAGAAATAATGTAAACTGGGGTTTTCCATCAGTGCTAAAGAGCAGTTAGGTTTTCAAGTTGATAACCTTTTTTGTGCCCAAAGTGATGTTTAAAAATACTGAGAATGCAAAGGAAGAATTCACCTTTCAATTGCCAGTTGATTTCTTTCAATACATGTATTTATAATTTGGAAAACTTGAAATATTTAAACCAACGTTTACTTAACCCCAGCCCACATATCGGAGTGGGTAAAGGAAAAGTCCAAGACTGTTAAGATAATAGTAGTAAAATGAGAATCAGTTGACATCTGGGCTATTTGGGATTGTGCTATCTGCAATTTCCTAATTTCCCAGGAAAGAATTTATTTTAATTTTTTATTTTTATTATAATCAGTTTTATTGAAATGCATTAATAAACCACACAATCCATTTAAAGTATACAATAAATAGCACTTGGTATAATCACAGAGTTGTGCGTTCTTCACTTCAATCGATACTAGAGCATTTTCATTACTCCAAAAAACCAAAAACAAACAAAAACCCTACCCCTTAGTAGTCATTTCTCAACCTCTCTATCTTTTCCCGGCCACATATAACTACTGATCTATTTCCGTCTCTGTAGTTTATTTGTATTTATACTTTGTATAGATGGAGTCAAACAATATGTAGTACTTTTTGTCTAGATTCTTTCACTTAGCATACTTCCTTTTTTTTTTTAAATTTTTTTTTAACCATTGATGGAAGATTATTACTATATTACTATAGTGTCCATAGTTTGCTTTGGTTGTATTTTTGCCCAAATATTACAGAATTTATTTTAATCATAGGTATGTTGAGGAAAATATTTTCTGAAATAAGTGGCTTTTATTATGAGCAGTCTTAATGGCTCTATGGTTGGCCACGACTCATGCTTTAAAGTCAAGATGAGGGAAGCGGCTGTGGCTCAGTCAGTGGGGCTCCCGTTTGCCATGTGGGAGGCCCCGGGTTCGGTTCCCGGGGCCTCCTGGTGGGGGCAGGCCCGCCCGCACGGCGTGGTTGGCTGACCCAGCGAGCACAAGTAGCAAGGGGGAGATAAATGAATAAATAAATAAAATCTTTAAAAAAATAAAAAATAAAAAAAAAAATAAAGTCAAGGCGAGCTACGCTGCGTATGGCGCCAGACAGGGCAGGGTGAGTGGGCGATGAATCCTATTGCATGGCTAGGCCATTACACAACACTGCTATCACCTACTTGTCAACACTTTTACTTACCCTAAGCTTTCGACCAAAGACATTGACTTTTCCTTGGGCTTGCTCTTTCCGGAATCTCCATTCTACCAAATTTTGACCATTCTCACCAGGGAGAGTCATGTTTCTTTTGGCAACTGTCGGGTTCGCTGTGCCAGCCAGGACATGTGGCTCTGTTTGGTAGTGTGAATCCAGACCACTGGCATAGATAATTCTAAGGGAGCCATCGTAACCAATTTGGTAGCTGTTTCTTAACTGATCTACAAAACAAGAAGCAGAAAGCATGAACTACAGCCATGGACTAAACAGTTGGATGGTTGTGCAGTCAGAAGTGATATAAATCTCTAAGACTTTGAACAACGCCCCCCATTATTAAAAAATAGAGTCCTTAATGATGTCCTTTTAGAAAGTAACACATCATCTGTGATTTCTGGCATATCTGTAAGAGGTTTGGCTGAATATTAAAGGTAAACTTCAGTAGATTTCCTTTTCTCTTATATTTCTTTCACCTTTGCCTGTTGAAATTAGAGTTTCTATTTCCTGGAATGCGCAGTCTATGTTTTGTAAAGAGCCATGCATGTGCTGTTTTAAGAGGCTGGTATGTTCACCTCTATGGTCTTAAAAGACTCCCCTCTCCTACGCCCATTCCTTCATAGCCTTTGTCAAGGATCCTTTGAAAAGATTTTAATATTTATACTTGGTATACCAAAAATATAAGGCAATAGTCCCCCCAACAGTAACTTAAAAAAAAAACAACAGGAATCGTGTTTCAGCCAAAAAAACACTCATATTTTAGGCTATTCTCTCAATGTTTAAATTTCGAACAATTTCGATTGTAGAGATTACATGAGGGAACTGGTAAAAAAAAAAAAATCAAGGAAATTTAACAAAGATTTAGGTCATTTGCAGCTATGGGCTAATAGTTGCAAATGTCACTGCAAACAGGCCTTTTAAAGATCACTTTAAAAGCGATTATGACAGGAGGTTCCTTTATGGAGCTATTGTGTGTGTGTATATGTACATTCATATGTCTATAGGTTGAATGAAAAAACTGCAAGCCCAAATATTGTGTAAATGGGGCTTGGAGTTTGTGATAAAATTTCCAGTGACTGTATCATACAAGATTAAAAAAGTGCTGTGTCTCAAACTGCTGCAATTAAAATGGCAGTGAAGTAGACCTGCTCTGGAAAACTATATTGGATAACTCAAAAAGGGTCTGATGGTGTATGTGAAGAGTTGGAATTAAGTTGTTTTATTAAATGAGAGTGGAAAAAAGACACCTTTTAGGTCAGTATTTTATAATGTGATTTAAAATATGGACATATATTACTAAGGAAATTAAATATTATATGTAGACTTTAATATCTCCAGAGATTTATATTTTCACCTCCCTTTCTGGACCATATTTTTAGAAAATGGGGATTCCTACTTTATATTTGGGTGTTAGTGGCACTTTAAACAGTCAGTTTAAAAAAAGCATGCTTTCATGTTTACCTTGAACCATGGTATAGAAAGAATCGATTGAGGACAAATTTGAAGTGATGCTGACATCTTCTTCTCGGCTTGACGATTCAATGTCCACCGTGATAGCCTTGTCCATATCCCCATGAAGGTTTGTGACCACTCCAGTTGGAAATGTAACATTTGTCAGACGACCTTCACTGTCATAGCTAAACAAAAGAGGCATGTTGATGTTAAATAGGAAACTACAGGTTCTTCTTATTTACAGGTAAAATGCATAGCAATGTTAGCTGCACAAATTTGGAAGAATATTTGTCTTTGTGCATGGACTATGGAGAGGGTGGACTTCAAACAAGCTTTGAAGTAATCAAAAGCCTATTTAACATAGAAAAACCTCACCGGTGAGAGCAAGAGTAAACAGAATAGCTCTTCATCTCAGCATATTATTCTTTGAAGTATGACCAAAATCATTCTGCACATCTAATTTGCTATTTCAAAGGGAACATGTTTGCTGCTATTAAATTCCTTAGTATTCCTCTCTTTTTTTTTTTCAAAATAGATTTAATTTGCTGTTATATCTGCTTTTAAAGTTTTACTAAATTAGGCCTTCTATGGCAGTGCAATATGAATATATATGTGAATATATATAACTTACATGTAATTTTGTAAAACAATGTGTACATATATGTATATATTTGCATATATAAAATACTCTTTTAGTGTCTTGAGACATCTTCAACAAACTCATAAAATTAAACCCTTTTAGCCTTTATTTCTCAGTGATTGACATACTTTATAATGCCAAATTGGCATTTAAATGGTGGTGGTGATAATCTATCTTGTCTATATTGATGTTGCAGAAGTGGATGATATCTTGAATGATGATTTATTGTGTTTACTGAATTGAGATATACTACTTCCTGGCATTTAATGCTTATTTCCTTTTTTATTATGTACTTACTCTGTTTTGGCATATAAATATAAGAGAACTTGTAATTTAATAACTTTTATTAATTTAAAAAGTTCTGTGATCATGAATATGCATTCATAGATACAATATTTTACTAAAGAATTGAATTTTTTTGTGACTTTTGCTGTTTGTGGCAGTGCCAGAGAAAATTGCAAAAATGGCAATGTGGTCTGAAGAAAGAAACAAAATACAAAATTCTGAATTATAAATTAGGGATTTCATTGGGACAACAATATACTTAAGATTGGATTTCACCTTGAGACCAAGGATGCTTCATTAATAAAAGGGTCTAAGTGAAATGGAGATGTAAACCATTTCTTAGTTATTAGAATATTACTAGAGAAAGACAAGAATTATCAGTAGAGAAAAAAGAGAACAAAGATAGAAGAGGCTCATAATAATAGGTGTAAGGGTGGGGCAATAAGGAAATGAGGGATAGAAAAGAGTGCTTGAATGGTATTTTGGAATAAAAGGATAGAGAGATTTAATAGTGTAAAAATTAGCTTTGAAAAATGTGGTTAGTAATTAGAGGAGATTCTAAGTAATAGTGGTAGAGAAGATTCAGCAAGGGCTATATCCTGATAGAGTCAGGAAGGGGAGAAAGGAGGAAGTGATGAGCTGATCTCATTAATTCAGCGGGGACAGTATCAATCAGATCATGGGTTTGACTGACTGGATCTGACAGTTTACAATTCTGTTTAGCCAGTGGTGGAAATGGGCACCCAAGAGGGAGAAGAGAGAGAGAATGGAGTAATGAAGAGAAAGCAAGTGTGCCACTAAGTATAATCATTGTTTGGACTCATACAGGGTAGACTTGAAGGGAAAGAAACCACACACACATATCCTTCACCCCCAAGTGCCCGTAGCAGATTAAGGTGTAAATGAAAGAAATCCAAAATAGTTTATTCTTGTCATTGCTTTCTTTTTGAAGAAATTATTGCTTTGAAGAAACAAGCATGCATAGGTTTATTTATATAGCAAAGCAGTATTACACACTTCTTGACAAAACCAGCCTGAAGTTCAAGCCTACTTTTCTGAGCTTGTTCTTCCCTATTTTTCTTCCCGGCCCCGAGCACTGGCCTTACTCCTCCATGATTTTTTTTCCTTTATCTAAATATTGTATGTTTTTCAGATAATGTTACTTTTTGATTTCTGACGTATGGTATAGAGTTGGAAAAATAATTTGCTTGAATTTCTTTCCTATAAATTATTAGAGTCCTTCTACGCCTCTACATAATCATTTAAAAATCACTTAACTGTGCCTGTATAAAGCTATATTTTGGGTTTACTCAGATAACCTCATGAATTAAGAAAGCTGATGGGAAGCGGCTGTGGCTCGGTCAGTGGGGCTCCCGTTTACCATGTGGGAGGCCCCGGGTTCGGTTCCCGGGGCCTCCTGGTGGGGGCGGGCCCGCCCGCACGGCGTGGTTGGCTGACCCGGCGAGCGCAAGCAGCAAGGGGGCGATAAATGAATAAATAAATAAAATCTTTAAAAAAAAAAAAAAAAAAAAGAAAGCTGAGCAATATATTGCCTGCACTGTAATTTGTAAATCTGTGGATCAGGGTCTGATTTTGAACTAATCACTACTCCTAGTTCAAAGATCAGGGACTTTGACTATTTGACATATGGTCTAAGATTTCAATGATTTCTTTTTTTTTTTTTGTATGGGACTTACATTTAAACCACAATTGGGACAGATTCATAGCCATGACAATGAAGCTTAAGTTTGGCAAAATCCTTGTGTTGCATTACATTTCTCATAGTACATTGTAAAGATGTGCTATTGTGTTTTTAAAGAGTTCCCATGCTTTTGAATCCTCCTATATAAAAGACAATCCAGCATCATGTTATTTTTTTCCCATTTTACAGATGGGAAAATGCAAATATGAGTATGGTATGGTTAGGTGACTTGATCAGGCTCTCTTGTACCTCAGAACTGGAACTTTTATGTGCCTGACCCCAGGTCCATTAACCCATCCATAAATTACAGTGCCTGATTTAAAGTTGAAACCCATTGCTTTCTATGATACCACCTGCGAGCACTTTGCTGATTATTCCTGCTGCTGTCACTGGCCTGCCCTTTTTCGACCCTTTTGCTGGCTTATATTTTCTAGCCCCACTCAATCTAAAGCACAAACTTCACCTTTCTCCTGTAGAAAGCATTTCTCCAACCTTTGACTTTGCTCTTTCATTGGCTTACTACATGTTCCATTTCCCGCTGGGCAGGCACTATGTATCACAGGATGCTGAGCACACTGAGATATAACACAGCATGCTGAACATTCAGACTATAACCTATTAACCTTTGGTTCTTTGGGAAATAAAAATACAAGTCACCTTTGTAGGTGGTACAGTAAGAATGACATAGGGTTAAGCTGGGATCTTAGTGACCCAGCTTAACAGTTTAGCCCTGGGAAGTTGTGAATTTATGCCTTGATTGAGAAGAATAGGCACTAATAGGGCTGGCATGCTGGCACAAGGAAGACCGGGAAAGCTGCTCTGGTGTAAGGGCCCTCAGCAGAGCTTCTACCTAATCAGTCACCTGACAGTTTGTGAATAACCTCTGTGTTCGAGTTATAGTGTTATATAGTATGTGAGTACAAAGCACAAAAGAAGTCTGGTTAGGGAGAGAAGTCATATATGTGAAAACTATCAAAAAAGAGTGCTGGGGGAGTGGTACAGATAGCCAGAGTGACTGGAGTACAGAAAGGAAACAATGGTATGCTGGAATAGCTAGGGAAAAGCTGAATGAAGGTGGTGACCTAAGCCAGACCTGAAATTGATGTGGGCTTTGGACAGAGAGATAAGACAAGGAAGGGCATTCCAGCCAGGAAAACAGCAAGGGTGAAGATGTGGGAGGAGTGAAGCTAGAAGGACGGTTTTAGAGGTCAGTGAAAGGAGGAGCCTAGCTGAAGCAGAGGCTGGATGGTAGCTGGAAGCCCTGGATAGGCCCAACATTGGGGGCTGTCGGTGGGGGCGGGTAGGGTGGTGCTGAAGGAGGTTTTAAAAGTTTTAAATAAAAGCCAGGTTTTAATAAGGCTGATTTGATAGCAGCACTGAAGAAGCTTAGGGGCAAGGTGCTAGGTCAGGCAGTGAGTGGTTCCCAGACTTAACTGATTTCACAAACAAGGAAAAACAAAAACCAAAAAAATAAAAACCCAACCAAGGACCAGCAGAAAGTTTTAAGTTAAAACACTAGCATCACTACATAAAGAAAGGTCCCTTAAACATACCACAGGTAAAAAGGGCCTGATTTCAGGGTGAGGGACAGTTCTTTAAAAGGAATAAATGTAGTTTGATGAAAACATCCTCCACACTGTCTTTTTTTTTTTTTTTTTTTTTTTTGCAGATCAGTACCTATGTCAATGGAAATGGAAACAGGATGAATGAGAGCCATTAAAGTTACTCGGGGACTCTGGATAAGGGAGTGAGAGAAAAGAAGTGGTCACAGATGATTTTCAGTTACTTTCAGAAATGTCAGCCTAACCCTTCTTTACCTCTACAAAACTGGAAAAACAATGCACCAGCAAATGCCTGACTGTCCTCTGAAATACTTTGACCTTAGGTACTAAAGAGGCTTTTCACACACAGATATGTGCCTCTGGATATATTCTCTGTTTATGTGCAACTTTGTGACTCAACTTAATGTTGCTTGGCCTTGGTGATGAACTAGCCCTTTCCCGGCTTGTATATTTGAGATACAGTTTTCTTTTATTAGCTTTTTTGAATTTACATTGCATAGGCTCTAGGGAATTTGAATAGAATATCAACTTCATGCTCTCCACCCCATTCATCTGGCCTTAGCCTCATAGCTTCAAATTCATAACACAGCACATTCTTTTTTTGCTCCTGATTGACCCCTCTTCACAAAGGACTCTTGCTGGAAAAGACAAACTCCCTTAGGCTCTTAATGACCTTCTGCTCTTTCTCTGATGGGATGCCCTTATTTGATATTTATCCATTTGTTCGTCTTTAATTTTGATCACATTTTTGCCTAGACTTGCTGTTTTTGCCTTTGTGGTATATTTTTAAATCCCTTTTAAGTGTCCTAAGCAGTGGGATTATTGACAAATGCCCCAGAGTCACAACCTCAGTCCTTTTCGGTTGCAAATGCTGTATTCATCCTAATGCAGATTTTTTTCTCTCTCTCTCCTCCTTACAGACATGAAGTTCCCAACTCTTCACTTTTCCTTCATAATGTCTCTCATATATATATATATATATATATTTTAAAGATTTTATTTATTTATTCATTTATCCCCCCCTTGCTGCTTGTGCTCACTGGGTCAGCTAACCACGCCATGCGGGCAGGCTTGCCTTCACCAGGAGGCCCCGGGAACCGAACCCAGGGCCTCCCATATGGTAAACGGGAGCCCTACTGATTGAGCCACAGCCGCTTCCCGTCTCTCAGATATTTATCTTCCTATTCCCACAGCTGCCCGAGACTTAAAAAAATGTATGTAAATCAGAGGAGGGCTTTAGAGAAGCAAGTAAACCAAAGTAGAGGAGCAATTCATAACTCTGGAGAGGTGGGGGCTATTTTGAGGAGTGGTACATGATTTGCTCCTTGTACAGATTATTGGTCTGAATTAGTCTCAAAGATGAGACAGACTTACATATTTCTTCATACAATGTTGGCTGTGCTCCTCCCCCAACCTCTATTCTCTTTACATTTAGGAGGGTGAATGAGAGCTAGCTAAATGTGTCACTCTGACTGGTTTCTCCAATCAGATCTAAGCCTGTCCTGAGGAGGCAAGACGGCAGTAGATTGTGGTTTATGTACATTCTGAAGGTCTCTGGAAGGGGTAAATGTTCAAGTTCAGTCATGACTAGTCCTTAAATCTCTCTCAGAGACATCCTAAAATAAGGCTGCTCTGAAAGCTGTTGAGTGGGGATCCATCTTTGGCCTTCAGTCTTGAATCACTAGGAACTCTTAAAGGCCTAACTAGCCCATCTTTGTCCCACTACCCTCTTATACAGAGAATCTTGTTTTCCATCTGTTAGAGTTCCTTAGGTTCAAATTTCCTTCCCTAGTTTAACAGCTATTAAAAAATATATTTATATAAATACATATTAATATATATGTCTAAGGTTAAATAAGTGAATGCTTGGCAATGGAAGTTTACTGGAAAATTTCTGAGAATGCCACACTGCTGTTTTATCAAGTAGAAGTTGGGCCCTGTCGCATTGAGGGGAGGCCAGATAATAAACCTGCTAATTGTATAGCTGTTAGAGGCAGAGCACAGGGCAAGTCTCCAGGTTGCCTCCTTTCCAGTTCCAGATTCTTTCCATTCCACTTCCCACCACCCCAGGCACTGAAGTGATGCACTACAAGGTCCCGCAATGGCCAGGGAGAGGGAACTGACAAAGACAGACTTTACTTCATCTAATTACCAGGATGAGAAGACAAGTAACTAAGCTAGAATGAAGGAGGAAATGGGAAATGAGCAAATTTAACAGGTCTGACATCTAGAGAAGAAGGTTTATTCATTGTTAAGATCCCTTCCAGCATTTGGATTCTAGTCTTCTGTGACTTTCTTCAGATAATTCTCTGATTGTTTGCAGCCGCATGCACTGCTGGGATGTGGCCAGAAGAGCCAGCCAGGCACATGTAGTTGCCCCCTCCCACACTGGGAGCACAGTGTAGTTAGCAGACATTTCTGTTCTGTTCCTGTCCTACTCTGTTCTGGTTCACACCCTACTTTGGGAGTAGGTACTGGCTTTGCGCAAAAGTTGGTTTTCCTGCCACAAAAAGTTGCATTTTGTGTAATGTCCTTGTAAAAGGCAAGGATATTTCCTCTCAGACACATGTGTGTCTGTGAAGTGAAAAAGTAGGCACGGTATTCTATTATTCAAGGCACTTTGTTCGTGTTGCATATAGAAAATACATCGTAAGGTAGCAATTAAATTGCTTCAATGAGTTTGTTAGGGCCAGTAAGCATACATTTTGCATAGATGGTGATTAGAATACTTAAGGCAAAAGGATCTAGAAGATAAGCTGTACAGTATACATTTTTCTCTCTGAGATTATGTGTGCATGTGTGTATGTATTTTTAAACCCAGTTACCAAAACATATAACTCTCCTCTCCTCCCCTACTCCTTCCCTCAGAACATCAGATATATAGTAGGTTGTGGAAAGAAAATAATTCTAAAATTAGCAGTAAAATAAAGGTAAATAAAAAAAGAGCAATTCTCTAAAACATTATGGTTACTAACATCAATAATGTTAACCCCTATGAATAGTATTAATGGCTGGCATGAATAATGATAAATTTTTTACTCTTCAGTAGTATCTAATTCCAATACACTTTTTTTTTTTATTGTAGTGTAATTTTTCAGAGGAGACGTGTATATTTGGAAATGGGAAAGCTCACAGACATGAAAGCGTAGTTGGAAGTTGAAGGAAATCAAATTTAATTTGATAACCTTTTTTCTCCTTCTTGCCTTTCTTTTCTCTTTCTCAAAATTTGGAAAGTAGAGAGTAACACAGGATTTTCTTGCGCCAATTAGATTTTTAAATGCCCTTTTATTTTCAGATAGGTCTATACCAAATCATTTAGGATTTTAGGAAATCTGGTAGTGGTAGGATAAAGTAGAGGGGAGAAGAGACATAAACCAGAAGTGATCTACACCCAGGAGCTTGAATTGGAGAGTAGCAACAGGTATGGAAAAGATAGGATAAATCTAAGAGGATGATTTAGAGGTGTCGACACAGGAAGGAACGATGGAAAGAGGACTCCTGGGTTTGAGACCTAGATGGTAGGGAGTGGCATTATGACTGTAAATGGAGGTGGTAAAGGGGGCTAGTTTGGCTTCATCGCCATATCCCTTACTTTATATGTATTTAATTTAAGGTGATGGTGGGATATCTAAGCAGAGAATGTTTTTATTAGCTCTTTTTACCACCAGAGGAAGAAAGTCTAATACTTATGGTACAGTCTGGCATTTAGCAGTGTGGCCGTTGGGGAATTTGATGTAATTATGAATTCCAAAAATATAATTGGATCATGCTTGTAAACTGATCTGTTAATCTGGGCATGGTTAGGTTAGGATTAGGGCGTTGAGCCCCACCCCTTGGTGGGAGGGGAATTGAATATAAAAGGCAAGGCAAAGGAGAGTTGAAGCAGTATTTTTTTTTTTTTTTTTAAGATTTTATTTGTTTATTCATTTATCCCCCCCTTGCCGCTTGTGCTCGCTGGGTCAGCTAACCACGCCGTGCGGGCGGGCTTGCCTTCACCAGGAGGCCCCGGGAACCGAACCCAGGGCCTCCCATATGGTAAACGGGAGCCCTACTGATTGAGCCACAGCCGCTTCCCTGAAGCAGTCTTTTGAGAAGCAGTTTTGATGTTGGAAAGAAGGCCCCAGGAGAAGAGAAGCAAGCCGATTGCCTGATTGTCTACAGCTGACCTTGTGGAGGAAACAGGAGCTAAGCCCAGAGAAAAATGCAGCCCCAGGAAGAGAGGAACCCCAGAAGCCTGAACCCTGGCAAACGCCGGCAGCTGTCTTGCTCTAACACGTGGCAATGGACTGTAGTGAGAGAGGAAACTTAACGCTTTATGGCCCGTTATCTGTGGACTTCTACCCCAAATAAATACCCTTTATAAAGACCAGCCCATTTTTGGTATTTCACATTAGCACCCCTTTGGCTGACTAATACAAGCAGTCTTCCTATGATTGTTCTCTACTTTTATCTTAGGTTTTTTGACTGTAAGATGACACAGGAATTGCTATTTGAGTTTCCCAGAATGTTCTATAAAATGTGCATCTATTTAACTGTGCTTATTATCATGGCCCTAAATTCCTATTTTGCTCTGCCCCTGTTTGCCTGCCTGCATCCTTCCTTCATGCTCCTGTCTCCTTCTTTTACTTCTTTTGACCATCTATGAAAATGTTCCTTGCTAACAATTATACTTAAAGCCACAACTGATCCCAAAACTCCACTTCAGTTTAAGGAGAGTGGTTACTCCTTCCCCTTCCTCCACACATGTGGGAGACTTGAACAATCATCTGATTTTATTCCCTTTTTTTTTTTTAAATGGTATCAGGGCTGGGGAATGAGCCCAGGACCCCGTATGTGGGAAGCAGGTGCTCAACTACTGAGCTACATCGGCTCCCTGAGTTGATTTTTTCATTTGTTTTGCTTGTTGTTTTGTTTTAAGGAGGCATCAGAGATAGAATCTGGGACTGCCCATGTGGGAAGCAGGCGCTCAACTGCTTGAGCCACATTTGTTCCCCTGGTTTTAATCTAATATCTAATTTTACTCTCATTTTATTTTATTTTATTATTATTTTTTCTTTTACTCTCATTTTAAAGAAAAAGAATATGAAGCCCAGAAAGGTTAACTTTCCCAAGTTCATATAGCTATTAAGAGGTTTTTTTGTTTTGTTTTTAATGAAAACCATGCTCATACAAGCTTTGACAGAGACTGCTCAGGCTAAGCATACAACATAATGTGACCGGTGGAGTCCTCATGTAGGCAAAGCAGTTCTCAGTTGACTTCTCAACAGTGTTCATGAAAGGGCACCTTTGTATTAACCAGTTATCATGACACTGATATGACCATTACGCAGTTCCTTAGCTTTCTGTTCTTCATAAACCATAATCCATATTTTGAGAGTTCAGTTATATTCCAGCCACTGAGTCACTAGTATATTTCGATTAGCTGTCAAGTTTTCCATGTTCCACTCTTTTAGGATATGTTAGAAATCTCTAATCCATGAATAATTAGTTTAGAGAGCTGGTGCACTTAAGGAAAACTTCACAGGGGAGGTGGGTTCTCGATATTTTGCTTTTTAAAAGCAATTTTCACATTTTTTCCCTTAATTTTCAGTCTTCTCATTACCTGTACTACCTATCCTGTTTTCTGTTTCAAAATTGCCTTTTTATGAAGGGAGTATAAGATTTTGTTACTATTTGTGTGAAACAAAAATGCTTCCTGTTATTTTATGTCCTTTTCCCTTCTTTTAAAATTCCTTCTAGAATTTTTCCAGAGTAGTTTTATTAAACACAAAAAATGTATATGGCCAAGGCATTCAGCTATTTTGAATCTTAATTTTTGTTCAAGTAGTTCACTGAAGAAAAGATTTATTACTAAGTGGTATCTGTAGCAAATTTAAATGTTGGAATGCCATCATTAGGTCCAATTTCAAAACTTATAGACTCAGTTCATCCATATTTCACAACATTACAATCCTAAACCAAATATAATTTATGATTTTTTTCTGTCTACACTATTTTCACCTTGGTTTGATTTCACTTAGTAAAAAAACAGCAAAACAAGAAACAAAACTTAATCTTGCCATCTGTTATGGCAATGCTTTTTTCTTTTTATCTGTCATTGTGGAAAAGTAGAACAAAATTAATGACACTATCAAAACTAAAAATGTAGAACATTTTGTATGCACACGTTCCTTGACACATGCACAAATAGCAAAAACAGAACAGAACCTGATTTAAACATCTAAAGGTAGAATGACTTGGACTCTTAATAGCAAAAATGTGATTTGTAACACTAATATTAAAGAATTTACATTTAAGTGTTCTGGGAACAAACTTGAGGCTTTTTTATTTTAACAATTACCTCATAGACAAATACATAATTTATGTGAATTCGGGAGCAATGTTGTCATTAAGAAATCCTCAAAAAAATCAGACTTTAGATAGAAAATGTAAAATGCGTCCATCACTAAGGCTTTTTTTAGTAGGTAGAGCAATCACTCAACTCCCAAATCATAGGATTATCTGGTACACAGTTGGCTGCTACCTACATATTATAAAAATGACAGAGAAATGCAAAATAAAATAAAAAACAAAGAATATTATTTTACATGATTTCTGTCTCAAGTGCTAAGAGGCTCTTGATGAGAATAGGGTGAGAATTAGAAGTCCAGGAAGGGAGGATTGCTTAGCATCAATTTAAATTTCTTTGCAGCTGCTGCTTTTCATTAGAGGTCTTGCTGATGGGACAAATTCTGACCTGTGCTTTGCTCCATAAAAACAAAAATGGCAGTAGTCTGCAGTTAAGCTGCTACTGTCTTTTTTTTCAGACAGCCCAGATAACATGAGTTTAGGGGAACCGAGAGATCAGAGGCAGATCTTTCCTCCCTCAACTCTGTTTCAGCCAGGGTTTTTTTTTTTTTGAACAATGAGCACAGTGATAGATAGTCACAAATGTTTTTCAGGGATCAAATTAAAGAAAAGTGACCCAATGCCTCTTTTCGTACATGGCTATTATGATAGCAGGCAGAACTGCCAAAGTGATAATGCCCACCTCTGAAATTCATAGGCCTTAAGACAAAGGCATCCATGTCAGGACATTCTAGAATTAGTTACCTAAGGGGTTCAAAAGATTCTAGGTTAGCCACCATTAAGAGAAGGATCATGTTTAAGCTGACTGGGGAAGGTTAACATGAGTGGGACCCATCTTATTTGTTTAAATAACAGGTCTTGTGCAGGTCTTGAAATGTAGACTTACAGACTGCTGCTGGCAAGGGAAAATTTTGCTCCAAAGAAAGTCAGAACTCTGCATGCCCTCATTTTCCTGGATTTATTCCATGGGGCCTACAAGTGCACAGAGGACAAACTCATCTTTCTCCTTTGGTCTCCTCCTTGTATGCTGGCACTTTGCTGTCCCAGAGCAGGACCTGATTCAGCCATGCACAAGAACATGGTTGTGCAGTGAGTGAGGACAAGGAGGGAAAGAAAATAAGGTGGAGAGATAAGAAAGGAGTAGGATGCTCATTTGGAAAGAGAAAATTATTATTACAAATTGTTATTACTACCACCAACATAATACAGAAAATACTAGGTTTGATTGTAATGTTAACAGTTGTTTCCTTTGGAATGAGGCTTGCCAGGAGCCAATGAGAAGTTGGAGAAAAAATGGCAGAATCACCAACTTTTAGAGGAAGGGAAGGGATTTTTAATTACTAAGATGCCTTTTATTTCACAGGTTAGAGGTATAGAAGTTCAGAGAGATGCTGTGACTTGCTCAGAGTCACACAATTAGGAGCAAGTGACAAATAAGGACAGGAGCCCAGGTTTTTAGATGAGTGCCTTTTCAAATCTGTATATGCTGCCTCTCACAAAAGAGAGAACATAGAGAACAGCATCAAAGAATTAATGAATGTCAATAACTTGGAAAACTGAGGTGAATAAGATCAAATTGAAAAGAAAAACAGCAGTAATGGAGAGATTCAGAATCTAAGAAGAGAGACTATTTCGACTGGAATATCTATTCACAAATTCTAAGAAAGAAAATGAATATTGTGCAAAATGTGAGATGTAAGGGAAGGCAGAGCAGTGGTGAAACCTGGGCAGTTAAGAAGCGAAAGAGAGAAAAGAAAGGCAAACAAACACAGAAAGTATGTTGTGCAGACTGGAAGGTTCCAAGGAATTAGGAATATGGCAGCAGGTAGCAGAAAGTGGAGAACACAGCTGTTTTCTTTATTATTAAGCCACAAGTAACTCCAGTTTGTAAATCCACATATTCACACATTTTTTTTCACTCATAACCAGATCTTTTACATTCCTTTTCAGTGTGATATCATTTGTACTCACAGCTCTAGCTCTCTCATTGGCTTTCGTGTCCACATCTCCAGAATTGGCTTCTCCTAAATCCTAACCTGACATTTTTGACCACATGCTAGATTATATGATAGTGACCTCAAATCTATAATTTCCAAACCTGAATTCATCTTTTTCTCTACGTCTTCCCTGTATTTTCCTATTCACTTAGTTACTGAAGTTAGAAACCAGGGACTTATCCAAATACTCTTTCTTCCTCACCTTTGTCATTCCGTCACCAAGTTATACTTCATCTCCTAGTGATTACTCTGTACTCTGTAATCTCAGTGCCCAACCCTGGTCTGGGCCTTCATTTCTTAACTAGATTTATTGCTTCCTAACTTTCCTTTTTTTTTGCTTTCCACGTTTCCATATTAAATCCATCCTTACATTGTCACCAGCTTGACCGTGTTCCTTCCCTGTTTAAACTCCTTTAATAGAGCCCCCCCCGTCCAAGATGGAGGATCTACCCAGACAACCCAATACTTCAGCATGTTAGTACCAGCCCCACTTTGATCAGTACCACAGTTTCTCTGTAGTCTAATCTTTCTACTGCCTTACATACAATCTTTGCTCTAGGCATTCTGGACTGCATGTTCTTTTCAAAATCTGCTATGTTCTGCCCCGTGAGTTGCTTTCCTCTGGTCAAGAAAACTCTTTACCTCTTTATGCTAACTTTTAATCATACCTTCTGAAACTCAGCTTAAAAATTACCTTCCCTGGCAAGTTTTTCTCACCTCATCCCTGTCCCTAATCCCTAATCTGATTTAGATGATTCTCCTCTGTACCCAAAGAGCACACTAAATAACTCTCTATTTGAAGACTTACCATTATTACAATTATTTGTCTGTCTCCCCCAGTGGATTCTGAGCTCCTTGAGAGAATGTGCCTTATAGCTCTGCATTCTTCAGCATCTAATAACAGTACCTGGCACAAAGTAAATTCTTGTTGAATGAATGAATGCATGAGTAAATAATGAATGCCAGGAAATTAGTGGATACATAAAAAATTCTTGATGGCTAAAAGGCATGGACAAAATTCCCAGCTTATTGATGCCTATGATTTTTGAAATAATTTCACAATTTGCCAGTTAGTTAGCCTTTGTGATACAGCACTTAAAGACTCAATTTATTTTAAGTAGCATAATTGCTTCTGGAAACCATGTCTCCTAAGGGGCTGGTCTTGTTTGGGCCAGTTCCATGTGGTTTTGACCCAGTCTAATCATGCCCATGGGAACACCTCTTATGTTAAGGAAAATAAGTTACATTTAAAAAATTTAGTAAAAAAAAAAAAAAAAAGGACTCTTTTTAAATTAATGGGGCTTAAATGAATGAATTTTTAATTGAATATGCACAGATATATACATGGAGATAAACTGTTGGGCATAGCCTTTCTGACTAGCTCTAAATTATAAATAACCATGAATTCATTCTGCTCTCCCTTCAGGTCTTAAGAGTTTTAAGATTTAGTCATCCTGAATCTTCTTGGTTTATCTAGGAATTGTCTGATGCATTTATATACTCAGCCATTTTGCTTCTCCAGATTATAAAATTCTTACAATCTTTCTTTTGTTACTGTAATTCTAACTGCCTGTGATAGATTGTATCATGTCCTCCACAAGGACATGTTCTAGTCCTAAACCCTGGTCCTGTGGGTGTGAACTCATTTTTAAATAGGGTCTTCCAAGAATCTGTTTAAATGAGGCCAAAAGAAATTATGGTGGGCCTTAATCTGATATGACTGGAGTCCTTAGAAGCAACGGGAATCTGGACATAGAAGTACAGGTCTCAGGAGGACATAAAAAGACATAGATTGCCACATGACAGAGATACAGACTGCTCGCCAGCAAGCCACCACATAGACACTGCAGGTTTCAGAGAAGGCATGGCCTCCAGTACCTTGATTTTGGACTTCCAGTCTCCAAACTGTGAGCCAAGAAATTCCTGTTGCTTATGCTAACCTGTCTGTGGTATTTCTCATAGCCCTGACAAACTAAGACACTGACCTAGCTTAAAAACATCATGTGGAAGTAAAGTACTTTCTTCTAATTTCAGGGAAGGTTTACGGTTCTCTTGATTAGAACTTGGTTCCTTCTTTCCCCTTCTAGAGTTTGATGTAGAATGAGATCTTCCTTCTCTCTGATGTTTGACTCATTAAATAGTTAAATTTGTTGATTACTTCCTTTAACGAAACTAAAAGTTTTTTGGTCTGTTTTTCATTGAAAGAGATGAGAAAATCTCTCTATATATCAGACTTATAGTCTTAAAATACATTGAAAGGGGGAAACACCTAGTTTTCAGTCAGAGATACAAAGTGCTTTGCTTATATCAGAATTTCTCAGAAGGTTTGTGGGTCTCACTTTAAGAACCACAGATTCACCAAACTTTGGGATCAACTTGAGGTCTAGGAAATTTGTTTTGAATGTGTGTGTCTCAGATGTGGTAGTGGTGATGGTTGGGAGGGATGATAAGTGAGAAACTAGGGACTGTATCTCTTAGAGTGAATTGACACATGTGTAAGGTATCCCAGTCATCTTATCTCCTGCAGACATTGCCTTCCTGGGATACAGTTCAGAAGGAAAGAGCAGTGTCTGTACTAGCTCTGCATTTGCAGCCTCAAGATGTTCTGAAACCATTACAGGATCTTGGAATATAAACAAGGGGTTTTCTCTGTGTTGAACACCTCCCTGGGGCTGAGGAGTTAGGGTCACCGGGAGTGAGGACTACTGAAGTTGCTTTTATTTGGATATCACAGAAAGGAGCTAAAGATGTTGGAGAATCTCTGTAAAATAGCCAATTATCAATCTTCAGTTCTGTGATTGTAAACAACAAAGTTCTCTTGTACTGGTTGTCAATGTGTAATTTTTTTGCCCTATTATCGAACAGTTGCTTAAAATGGCTGGTGTATATAATTTAGTCTTAGGGTAAATCATTTGATAATCACTGAATAAGGCAAGTTGATGAAACTCACAGATACATGGCTATCAGGTCATCTGTCTAATTTGACAGTTATGTAATTAGTTTAAAGAGGGAATTTGGCATTTTTAGAAGCTGCCTTTACTCACTTCTGAACTATTGTGGAGTGGTTTAGCACATCTAGAACATTAATTTGCTAAATGGACATACTGCGAGAATTAACATAGCACCCTCCAAAGACACAGCTGATAGACTGAGACTGAGAAGATCTGACCAATCTGTTTTTATTTTTTTTCTGGTATTCCAAATAACATATGATTTCCCCATTTCCTTTATTCTCTTTTGAAAAATGGACAGAACTCGTTATGTCTTTTAAAAAAATAGGCTGCAAAAGAGAAGTATTGGGTTAAGTCAAGTATTGCTTTGATAGTGTTCAGGTTAACACGTGAGATGTGCAGTAGACACTTTATTCAATTGCCTACACATTTTTAATTGATGTCCCTGGGAATACACATTATAGTTAAGAATTTAAAGCAAAATTATAAACAATTAAACAAAGTAGCAAAATGGAAATCAACCTTAGCATTTCCCCATGATTTTAAGTGATAAGTCAGCTGATAAAATCTTTTACAAATCATTTTAAATTTCCTGTTTTCTTCCATAAAGAAAAAGAAAAAAGGAAGATAAAAGACAGGGGTTGAGCACTGTTTTCAGGTCTGTATTTTATAAAATGGGCTCGTTTTTAATGCAGTTTTTGACAGAAAACATGCTTTGTTTGAGCTTATAAGGTTGTATGTGATGCCTTTCACAGGAAAAGTTATTCTCTCAATTTTGTCCTATGGAAGATATGTCTATACTTTTTCTAACATCAGAAGCTATTATAATGATACATACAGAAGGAGGACATAACAAGGTGCAGATGTTAGGCTGCTTCAGTGTGGTACAGTATCAACAAGATGATACTGAAAAGATACCTATCTTTTCCTAATTTGGGATAATAATAATGAGATATCCTGCATTATCTCTGCTTTCTGTACAGTATTTTGAATTTGAAGTTGCCTTAGGTGTAGCACAGGTACTATTTACACTGCCTGTCTTTCCTTCTCTGAGAGCCCCTCTCTGATACCCTGCCAGAGTATTAGAACTGATCTCAGGGGGCGTTGCAGGTTTGCCATGGGTGCAGAGTTAAGTTCATTATAAAGAAATGGTTCAGAAGCTCATTCTGAAATTGCTAAGGTAGAATGAGGGACAATAAAGCACCCAAATGAGAAACTAGAGACCCATATATACTTACATAAATGTGTAAAACCTGAAACTCATTTCCTTGCTCTGTGAATCTGAATATAGCTCGCAAAAGATGAGCATCAGCTCCACAAATACAGAGCTCCAAGTATTCAAAACCCCAAGACAGAAAAACTACCACTAACCTGGTGGCGAATATGTGCATATCAGCCAGAATTCATAGCTTTATTCCATGTTGTCTCCTTTAACCAGAAAGAAGATTCTCTAGACATGCGCTAAAGGTTTGTATTTTGTGTGGGTAAGCAAGCAGAGAACTATGAAATGCCATTTACTAGTCAATAATTTATTCTACTGCCTAATTAAATACACTGGATTTGATTTTGTGTGCATTCAGCTATAAAACTGTGGTTTCATTTCAGGTATGAACTTTTAAAATAATATACTTTTAAGCAAGTGTGATCTTTTTGATTTCCTTGGAATGTTTTTATAGCTAAGGAATTTTGTGCAAAAATACTTTGCAAATGGCATAAAGAGCAGCATGGCACAGAACCTACTGCTAAGTGAAGGTAGAAACTACGTTTATCACATGTCACCACACAAGAGGACTCCGTTAGCTAGACATCCCATCTGCTGCTCCGTAAGTCAATAGAAGAGGAGGTCAGAGACAAAACGGCTGTCTATTATTCAATGAGTAATAATCAGTTATTTAGCTTATGAAGCATTTTAGTCTAAATCAGTGATTTCAAAGCTGAATTATAAACCATCTGATAACTACTATAGTCTTGCTGTCTTGCTGTCTGGTGGCATGTCTCAGAATATTGGCCACTCCTCTAATGTATCACAATAGGGACATCATAATTACAAGTAACATGGAGAGAGAATGTTGTCAAGAAGAAAAATATCTCTGGTTTTTGCAGTGAAGGTTCTCATGCTTAAGAAACCACCTGTGTACCCTTAACAGTCTTCCTGACCACTTTATTGGTGAATAAGAACTTCAAGGTGGGAATTAGCTTTTCTTTTCCTATCTGATACCATGTACAACAATAATATGCTTTAACCTGCATTTGCGTGGGAAAACGTTTTAAGTCTTAACTCATTTTTTTGAAGGGAATAAGATTATAAAAAATAAAAAACACAGTTTCAGAAGGAAGTCATATCAATACGAAATAATATGTTTTGGCTTAATTTGAATAACAAGATCAATTAAGGAAGTCCTTATTTTCTAAAGCAGAAAGAAAGTGAGCAAACTTAAGATTGTGTAAATATATTGAAAAATCACTAACAAAAACGGGAGTGTTAGCATTTTCACTATTAACTATTGGTACAGAGAGGTCCAAATTATCTCAGAAAGCAAGTGAGCATTTACGTAGTACTCTTTTAGTGGGGCCTTAGCACACGCCAGCTATAGGTTTTATTAGACTCTTCTCTATAGATAAATAGTCACCTGTCTACAACTCTGGTTTATTCCTCTATTCCTTCACCCAGCAGATAGCTATTAGGAGAATTCTATATGCATTGCAACCTTCCTAGGAGTTGTGGGGATCACAGAAATAGTTAAATAGTTTGAATTTTATAAAACACATTTACTTTCATTCTGTACTCAAAGCAGTACTGTAACAGGCTAATGGTAAACAAAAGTTTGTACTACGAAAAAAATAGCAAAATTAAAATAAAATATTTGAGTTGATTCTCTTTTAATGTTTCTTTGGTTAAACTAGGGCAACTGAATTTTTATCAGTAGGCAAATTTATTGATTCCAGGTCTTCTTCCAAGTGTTTTTATCCTATAAAGGAAAAGACACTTTCTCGGAGCTTTTTAGACACTAGGCCAGCTAGAAAGCTGAACACAAATGGGAACATGGGCAGAAAGGTTTCATTTCTCTTTGAAAGGTATTTATGCCCAGAAAGAATGTTATAGAATGTATCAGCTCAAGGAAAGTCACAGTAGGCAGGCATTTTTCAATTGGGAATTGGGATTTTTTTATTTTTTATTTTTTATTTTTATTTTTAAACAATGCCTTGGTTTTGGTAAAACTTGGCCATTGTCAAACTTCTCACATTCCTTCTTTAAGAAATGACAAGTACCTTTAATAAGGTCTAAATTAGACATGTGGTACTACGAAAATTTGAAAAAAAAAAAGTTATAGATATGTACTAATATTCTGGGAGTCTGCTAGCTTACCAATGACTACAAACACAAGGGAAAGTTACACAGGGGTTCAGAATCCCCTGCTCCCTTTTAGGACCTTCACATCCAAGTTACTTACCCAAGTCAGGATATAAGCTAGGGGTTTTTAACAAGGGGTCCGTGAACTTGAATTGAAATAAATAAATAAAAAAAAAAACGTTATTCTTGTGGGGACGTGTTGGTGCAGGTGTGATATATTTATTAAATAATACACAGTATAGTGTGGACTTAGTAAGGGGCCTGTGGTTTTCACCTGACTGGCAGAGGGGTCTGTGGAACAAAAAAGGTTAAGAACTATAAGTAGAAACTTGTTGTCAAGGCTCTGATGAGTAGAGCTAGGAGTTAAGTTTGTCCAATTACAATCTTAATTCAACTTACACAGATAAAATGTACTGCTCATCAGAACATAGTTTTGGAGGGGCTGCCTGATTATGACTTTCCATTACCCCCTTCTTTTTGTGCTTTTGAATGTGTTTTAAAGTTTCTGACCCTTAGAAGAGATGAGTACTTGCTCTTTCTCAGTCAAATTATAAGAATGCATAGAAGAAAAAACAAAGATCATTTGTCATTCTGTGTGGTGATTCTGAATTCCTTGGGTTAAGTGTCCTATTTTCTTTCTGTCTCAAATTGTAATATGTTATTTTGCAAAATGCATAAATGTTTCTTAGAAATTATTTAGTCATGTCTTTTGCCCTAGACATCTTGAGGAAAATTAACAAAAGCACTGCTTTTTTCAAAATAATAATTCTATAGATAAAATCGGGAGGGTTACCTTTAAAAAATGTGACTTCTGTAGATAGACTAGTTAATAGCTATAACTTTAAATATAATGTGCAATGAGTTTCTATTAGTGAAAATGACTGTGATGTATTTTAATTAGTTAAAAACTCTTATTCTTTAAAACAATGCTTGCCTATTATAACCACAAGATTGGCTTGCCAATCAACCTGTACTTTAGCTGTTAAGCAGACTCTTAACTAAGCTTGAAATTTTTGGAGGGTGTTTGTTACTAAAGAAATATGTCATCTTTGTGCATTATCATTTGAAAAAAGTAAACCTCTCAAATTAGTGCATAGAATCCCACACCAATTCTATCGAAGAACTATATCCCTTCCTCTGACTTTCCAAACTTGATTAAATTTCATTTGTGGGTCAGAAGGAAACCACTGTAATTGTTGCAAGATGTTCACGTGTTAGGTGTAACCCACACAGATGAACTTCTGTGCAGTGTCATTTCCCAGGTACAAATAAGGGCATGTTCAAAAATGGCCCACAGAGCAGGGCCTGGGTCCTAGACTGCACTAAAACTTATTTCTTTATTTTTTCCCTGCTTTCAACTAAACCAAAACCCCGCCTGAGTCCTAGACTGTACTAAAACTTATTTCTTTATTTTTCCCTGCTTTCAACTAAACTGAAACCCCACCAATGCCATCATCATTTCCTGAAGATCTTATAATCAGAGCAGCTCTCCTGCCCAGTCTTATCTGATGGTAGCACTTTTTCTATGCTCTTTTTCGCCTCTTTGGCAATATAGCCTGCTATCACTTTGAAAACAGTGCAAAGGAAATGCTATCCATTAACTTCCAATTTATTTCTTTCCTATTGCGATCCTAAAATGAGCAAAAGGAACGTTAAGAACAGAATTTTAATGTAATTCAATTGAAAAGGTTTGTTCCTCTGACAAAAATCATGCTGCTGGGTAACATTCATTTTATTAAAAAGAATCTGTCAAAAAAGAGAAGCAATTCAAGCTACAGGAAAACTAGGCTTTATGTTTGAGATCTAATGCAGAAAAGTTGTATAAGAAAATATTTGTATACTGAATCATTTTTTCTGCTGACTTTTATTTTAATTTTAGAGTTGTGCTACTTTTCCTTCAGCCTATCATTGTAAAAACCCTAAGGAACTCAATATGCATTTCAAGGATTATTTTGCATTTGTCACCATGCCATCTCTGTATATCTAATTTTCCCTCATGGCCTATGCAGTGTTAGCCAAATGAACAAGCGATCAAACATGATTTTTACACATGCTTTCATTGCGAAGTACACATACCATAAAATATACGATGGCTAATTTGCATTTTATTCTTACTGACCTCACAAAGTGTGACTGTTCAAAGAGCACACTTCCTGGGCCACTATTCTAGATATTTAGTAGAATACCCTGGAGCCAGATGAGCCTTATACTATTTCATATGCTTTCAAGCAGCTACCAGTAATTCCTTATTTGCATTTAGATATAAAGGTTCTTTTAAGTACAATTTAGCTTCTCCAATAACTGATAATAAAAAACTAAGTCATTCTTTTTGATAAGAGTAACATTTGTATTGCTGATGTAATCAGCAAAGTAAATGGTGAATGCTTTAAAGCTTTTCTTCAGTGAAAGTTCCCAACAGTCAGGTTTATCAAATGGTCACATCCAAACCCAAAGGGTTTATGCCTAAAACCAAAGCTGTAGTATGTTCCTGGGAAGGTCTACTGGGAATATACTGGGACTGTAAGAAGCAAAATGTTAATCCTTAAGCAGATGTAGATTTACCTCGAAGCTAGTGATTTCTCACTTGTGTGGGTCTCTTCTTCCAAGGCCTTAAATCTATTTTGTATCTCATAATTTTGCTGCCTTTTCATAAAGTGGGATCCAAAAATTATATACGCTTCAGGCCCCACAAAACCTGGATCCTGACATATATATATATAATATAATATAATAAATATAATTAATATAATTAATATAATATAATATAATATAATATAATATAATATAATCTTGCCTTTAAGATTATATTATTAGATTTACAGTATTTTATAATCCAAGAATTTTGATATACTTACTCAAAAAACGTTGTCCATCCAGTTTCATCGCTTTTAGTGGCTAAAAGGCCACTATTGCCATGGTATGTAAATAAAACTAATTCTAGTCCTTGAGCAGTCATGCTCTTCAAACATCCATTTGTTCCTATTGTCAACCATATCACTTGGTTATCAGGAGAAACCACTCGAACAGGCATCCGATTTGGGTCCCGTCTAATTCTAAGGGTATTGCCATTGCTGTCTGTCACAGCGGTAATATCATTATCATTGCTGTAGCTAAAATTGTAGAGGTAATCACCTGTGACTAAACTTACAGTATATTGGTGAGTACCATTGATGTCAAAGATATAGAGTTCTTGGTCAGTTGGAGAGGCAACTTCATAAAAGTTCATAGAGTTAAGTAAAGGCTTATTCTTTGACACAGCCCGAATCCGAATATTTCCTAGATCTGCAATATACAGTGTACCATCTGGAGAAGCAGCTAAGGAAGATGGAGCATTAAGTTTGGCATCTTTGGCATAGCCATCTCCACTCTGATAGCAGTCACAGTTGGCATCATTTTTACAGTCACACTCTGAAGGTATTCCAGCAACTAAGGAGATTTCCCCATCTGTTGTGACCTGCCTTATTCGGTTAATTTTCTTTTCATCAGTTTCAGTAATGTACAGGACCCCACTGTAGGACACGGCAATGGCAGTAGCTGATTCCAATGTCGTCTGAACTGCATGCTTCCCTACAGAGTATTCCACTCCAGGAACCTGACAGTGCATGGGCCGTCCAGCAGCAATGCGAACTTGACGATTTTCAGTGATCTGCAAAACTACGTTATTATCCAGGACATAAATGGAATTATCCATAGGGTTAATGGCTAGGTCAGTGGGCCATTCCAGACGTACCTTAATAAAAAAAGAAATGGTCTAGTTAGTTACTGCACTGCAGTTAATTCGTCAGAAGAGTAAATTATTTAGACCGTTCAGTGAAATTAGCTTTAATTTGATAAACTGTTTTAAATTGTTTTTTCAATAGCCACAGTAAAATAAACTTAAAAGTTTTGAGTGAAGACAAATATAGAGCATAACATTTTATTTTAAAAGGCTGCTCATCGAAAGATACCTTAGTTATACCCAAATAGCAGATGAATCTCTAAGGAATGAGTCAGTAGCTCTCAGTGAAACAGGAACACATATGTTCCTGTTTTGCCTCCTTATAGTAATAATAACCAACAAATGTCAGGGCTTTTCAGGTTATGAGTATATTAGTATTCTATTGTATTTTTAGCCAGAGCAATGAAGTTCCTAATTCTAAATATAAGTCCCTTGGGAATAATCATAATGGGTTCTCTGTCTACTTAAGGAGCTCATGCAATCAAAAGATTAGAGATTTAAGCTGTTTTGTTCCTTTTGGAATATCTGCATGCTGCTCCTTGTATTTTGTCACAAATACTTAGCATTTCTTAGTGATAATTGTTTTGTATCTCACTGAATTTATCACATGCAGAATTATAGAAGAAGAAAACCTTTTAACCACCCAATGTACATTTAAATGGAATAGCTTTATCACAATACTGCCACACATGATACTTGCAGTTTTAATATAGTGCCATCACTACTGACATGGCAAATCAAGTCACTTGTAAGAAAAACAATTCAGCTTAATCTTTTAACTACCTGGCCGATGTGCATGCTGGTGTCACAAGTTAAAGGTCTGGCTGAAGTCAGGTCATTAGAGCCCAGGAGAGTTGATATGATTCCATTTTGATCCACTTTTCTGATCATGGTTCCGTCAACAAAGTAGATTAACCCATTTTTATCAATAGCCATTCCTTTATCCAAGAGAAGTAAGTATTACTAACATTTCAAAAATGATTAATTTTGATTAACCTATAGGCTCATCAGTAAACTCAACATTTAATCCCAGTGATAACATGGGCAATAGGTAGCAGGACTGCAGATTGCAAACACATTAGGAAAAACTCAGCACAGACATTTATAGTACAAAATTACTATAAAACATAAATAATCCAAATTTTTAAGAATCTGCAGTGAGTGTATAAATCACATAGGTATTACCTGTATGTTTTAAATATAAAATTATAAGGTCTATATAATGTTACTGTGGATAAATATGGAAACAGGTCAAATTCTGTTATAGTGAACTTATAGTAATGATAGTCTAACAAAAATAGATCTAAGCCAAGGCTAGTGTTTTGTTGACCTTGTTTCAATGAAATTTGCTATTATGAAAAATTCAGTGTAACAGATATGTTTTTTCCAGTCCTTGTTCACAAAATAGGCATTGGCTAATAATGACAAAAAATAAAGTCCACAGACCAAAAGCCAAACAACATTGTAATGAATGGCATAATAAGAGTCAGCCCTGACTAACTGAATGGCAAGGAATCAGCCCAGACTGGTTTAAAAGCTAGAAACCTTTATCACATAGAATTTTAGCCCTTGTTACCTCCAGAAATTCCTCACAGCAAGCAGTTTTCCCATGGCATAGAAACAAAAGTTTAACAGCTCCAAACTGGGTGAGGGCTAATAGGGTTGCTTAGTGATGGTTTTTAAAGAGGCCTGGGACTCATTCATGACAAAGAAATTCCATGACAATGAAAGAATGTGGACACTTGAAGTTTAACAGAATGTGACCTGAATAATATAAAGTCATTACTTTATTCTTTGTAAAGTTGAAAAAAATGGTATAATAAAAAAATGCCAAGAACCTAATCCTTACTGTAAAATCTACTTAGTATTCTAGTAGTTTCACACTAATGGCTTTTAAAAACACTAGATGTCAAACAGCTTTCCAGAACACAGTTGAGGGTAAAATGTTAGACTCAGCATTAAACATGATCAGGTGGTAACTAGATTTTCTACTTTTTTTTTTTTTTAAATAAAAAGAAATCCACAAGTTGGTATCTGTCATTACCTTTCGGGCTCATGAGTGTTGCTTCCACAGCCTTTCCTCCGTCCCCACATCTGGCTTCATCAAATGGAAGGCATTGCTCTCCTGTCCCTGCAACCACTTCAGCATTTTTAGTCAAGTCTTTTGCACCCGTAAGTGACTTTGGGCGATAAATTCTGCGGGTGTTAGTGTCAGAAACATACAAATCTCCTGTGACTGGATCAGTTGCAAGGTAGTATCTATGAGCTGGGTTGCTGCTGTAAAAAAGGACCACATAAACATCATAAGAGAGTTATTCCTACTACAAAGAGAGAATTTAAAACCAAAATAAAGCAGATCATGAGATACTAATTATAAACTGAAATCCATTGTTAAAGGTTGGAAAATGAACAGCATATTTGATAATGACTTAACAGACCGTGATTACTGGTAGTAGCAACCTCTGATATTGTTTTCTTGCCTAATGCTAAAGATTCAACAATTTGTTAATAGGCATCTTAAAAACAATTAACAGTTATATGGCAATGTGTCTGTAGCCTAAAACAAAGAAGCAAGATTCTAAATTTCTTTGGCTCAGTGCAAAATCATTAATAATGTGTGCCCTTGAGAGGTAGACAAAGTTCCTTCCGGGGAGGGTGTCTGTCAAACTCTCAAGTGAAGTATATAACAGGCTACTGATTTGTCTTATAACTCATCATAGCGAATTATCCTTTTCCCCCTTGCTATGAACTAAACATCCACCCCTGAAAAAAAGTAGCTTTGTGTCTCTCTTGGTTGCTCTATCATAATCCAGAAAAATAATCTGATACAGTTACAATATTTGTCCTGAGCTACAGTGTTAAATACTAAAATGAGGTTATCCAATTGTAGGAGGCACTCTCAGTTGACAGCCTAATGCAATGAATCAGAATGCCTGATCTATCAGTTTTGTTTTAGAGTTTGCAAATTAAGCTCTAAAGCCTGTCTATGAATTTGGCGAGATATACACATTTGTTCATAAAATGTAGTGCCTCAATTCTATAAACATAAAGTATTATAAATGTAAAACGTCTTATGTACAATTACTTGTGAAAAATAAGGCCAACATAACCACAGGGTGGACAAACTATGACATATAGCTGTAATTTAAAATTATTCTCCTTCAAACACTCAACACCACATTTTAAAGAATTAATGTGACTTTGTACCACGTGCAAATATTGCCTTAAGAATAAACAAATCTGAAAAGAGTGTAAATGATTTGATGTCCTGACAAAAGATATCAGCTGATAAGAATCCAGCAGATTCTGCATATCTTTTGATGAGAAACTCGATTTCACTGATTCATTTTCATTCGTTCACTCGTCTCTCTCTACACACATTATTATATGCTTGTTTTCCATTTATTTTACATGTGAACATCTAAAACACGTACTATAAGCCTAAATTCTATATGAAAATATTCATTCTAATGAATGGTGTAGTAGTTTTCTCACTACCAGTTAGGGTCTAATGAAACAATTCTCACTACTTAATGCCCTTCCTCTTAAGTGATGAATATAGGTACTTTATTGTTTCTGTAGAAGATTCTATTCTTAAAATAAAAGGTTATAGATTTTCCACTAGTGTTTCTTACATTGGTAGAGAGGGATAGCATGGGAATGCACTGTCTGTAGAGACCTTTTGGAGCTTTAAAGAGCTCTATGGGTGTGATGTTGGGATACAGAGAAATACAGACACACAAAGGCCTGAACACCTTCAGTTTCTGGGTTCTCCTTTTTAGTCTTTAATAACTTTTAGTGAGAAGAGAGATTAGAGCAAGAGGTCTTGGTTGTGTAAATATATGTGAAAGGGGTGAAAGGGTGAAAAATGATAAGCAACAAAAAGATGTTATTATGAAATAAAAACATTTCAGAACTACTAGGTTATGCCAAATGATCAACTTGTATGCTAAGTGTTGTTATATCATTTTCTTGAGTTGGTGCCTAGAATTTTAAATGCAGCAAGTCATATTGTGTTCCTTCATATGGTAGTTTATTACGTTGTAATAAAGTGAAGAGTTACATATCAATTTAACATTTCAGAACAATTTTGGAGTTTTCCTCTGTAAATTGATATTAACAGAACTGTTTTTTTCGGGTAGATGTAGTTGGTGAAGAAGTGGCAAACTGGATCTTGTTTGAAAGGTATGTCATTGGAGAGACTTTCCAGTCTTTCCTACCTTCCTCATTATGTAGTGATTATGAATAGTTGCCTAGTGGGTTTACACACACACACATTTTTTTCTCCTGTCTGTTGTGTATCTTTGAGCATGAGGTCTAGCCTAGATTGCCTGGGTTTGAATCTTAGCTTCATCACTCACTCTGTGACCTTGGGCAAGTTAACCTATCTGTGCCTCAGATTCCTTATCTGTAAAGCAGATAATACAGATTTCACATGATGTTGTGAGGATTACATGAACTAATACATATAAAATCCTTAGGACAGTGCCTAGCATGTAACATGCACTTAGTGTGTGTGTGGACCCAGCCCCTCCCCCCTACAAGCCCTCAGCACGTAGTTGCCTGCATGACCTAGATATACGTTAAAGGTTAACAACCCTCCCCAAAGGGGAGAGAAAGCATAGATGGTATCATAAACTATAATCTTCCCAAAGCAGTAAACGTCCTTCCTACGAGTGTAGTGAAAACATCACCACACCCCATGTGTGTGCTTCATGTGACCCTAGCAGGAACCCTGTTCTCATACCCTATGGGATGTCCTTGTTCTGAAGCCCCTTATGTATCACCCCTCATTTTCTCATCTCTTTGTGGAGTGCTATCTTCGTCCCCTGAACCGCTGTCATCAAAGATTCTCTCCTGTCCGTAAGTCCCAATAATCTTATGCCTGACTAAGTACCAGGTGCGTTCTTTGGTCTTGTGGCTGCACCAACTCGTGTCCTTCAGGAGCTGGGTTGTAACAATAAGTATTAGCTGTTCTTAATGTTTTCTTTTTTCCCTTCTCCTCTTATACTGCAGTATGTTTTTTGCCTCATAAATTTATAAGTGGAATAATTATTGTTAACTAAGACTGACTTGCCTTCTGAAATGTTATAAGGAAACTATTTATCTAAACTTGAATTAGGTTCAAATTTGTTTCCTTAGTCCTGCTGACATCTTATTACATATTACACTAATGTACTATACAACATCCTAAACCATTAAAACAATGTGATCCATCTTAAAACATTCACTTTGACTTATTTCAAGAGTAATGATAAAGGTAACTGAGTCATGCATACTTGGTGTCCCTCATTTTGAGAACAAAACAAAACAAAACAGATTTTTTGGTGGCTGCTTGGGTGGTGGCAGCACACTCTCTAGCTATGGGCCATGGCTTTTCTTCATGTAAAGCCAGTGAACTTTCACATCACACGCTGTGCTTTATTGGCATCAGCCCTTTTCTAGTGGGCTAGTTATAAGGGCATGTCCAAAGCTGTGCTTATATTTACTCATTTTCTGTCCTGAGACATCTCCTTCATCGAAGACACAGAAATTTCTAACTCAAGCAACATATGTCAGTGGTTTTGAAAATGCCCACCAAATGTAAGTTCTAATTGTGCACACAACTCTGTTGGCTGGAAGAACAAATGTGGAGGAATATGTGGCCCTAGAGAAGAGAATTAGCCTCTGGAAATATTCCCCACAGAGTGGTAGGAAATGAGGACTGGATAAATTCCCTACAGTGCAGCCTAGCATAGCAAATTAGAGTTGATTTTTAGATCCCAGCTTCTCCTAACTGAAAAGAGGGATCGGTATTAAAGTACTAAAAGAAAAAAAAGGAGTTAGGAAATTTTTAGTTGACAGAATGTTGGCAAAGAGACTCTGAAGCATGTGTGTGAGAGGGCTAGGATTCAAGGCCACCTAATGTCAGCTGAGGTGCGCTAGTACTTACTTTCCAAAGTCTAAGAAAAGACAAAGCACAAAAGAGGCTGGTTTGTTGGTACAAATGGGTGGCGAATTTTTAGATCGGTAATAGATCTAGTGTGGAAATGTGAGGCTACGATGACTGAAAGCAGCCTACAGCTGGCAGCTGGAGTTGGAATTTATAAAATGCATGGTTTTGGGAAACCTCTGTTCAGTAGCAGGAGCACAACAGCCTTCTTGTGTGATTGTCTGAAATTTTTCTGTTTCAGAAAGGTTTAAAATAACATTAAGATTTTGATTAATAGCAGCAAAACCCAAGAAACTGAGATCAAGTTAAAAACATTTAGTATACTACACCTTGATTCTTAACACATCCTGAATTGTCTAGATCATCACAATTATCAAGCCATCTTCTCTACAGTCTTATTCAATTAGACACAGATCCAGTGGTAAATGCAGGCTTGATTTGCTCATTTATTTTGTCATAATTCAACCTTCTTAGACTAGAGAAATCTTTGAAAAAAACAAGCCATAGAATAGACATTATTCTAGCACTTTTGTCTTTTTCCTTGGAAATTGTATCATAGTGCTTAGAATTCAAAGCATTTGAAGAAGCATGATAAATTATATTTCCATATAAAAATAAAGCTGCTTATTTTCTGGTAACCAAGACTGTTTAGGTTATTGCAAACAATGGTTTGGGATATGGCATTTCTGTGCCTGTTTGATTCTTAGATACTAAGTCAATAAAGGAGTGCTGAATCAAGTTTTTAATATTTTGTTTCTATACTTAATTGGATTCAAATTCACAGACCTGTGATTGACACTCTCTCTGATCCTTTAATTGGTAATATAAACTTCACAAGGTTGTTTGTAATCCTACATGTTAAAATGCCCTTTGGGTGGTATTAATTAATTAAGTTCCTTTATTTTGGAATTTTAAAGAATTGGAACAGGGATGAGCTAAAATTTACTATCAGTAAAGGGGTCTGTTAGCAAACTAATAATATAAACATCATAGGAGGAAATGGCAAATAGGAAGAAGCATCTCAAGAGAATTTTAATTTTTAAAACTAAATGAAGAAGCTCCAATGAGTTAAAATATGTTGATTTTGTTAAGTCAATTTGGATTAATTAGGTTATTAAGCAAACAGAATCCTGATTTTTATCAGTGACATCATCATCTATTTGATGACTTGACTCAAAAACTTTGGCCATTTTCTCTTTCTCTTCCTTATCCCCCATATAGAATCTATACATTTTCTGCCTTCCTTCATTTTATTGGTTGATTTTTTTCAGTGCCAGCCATCTTATTTTAGGTATCTAGTATCTCATGGTTTAATGTGACAGCTTTCTATTAGATCTTCAAGTCATTCTGAATAAAGATACCAGATTAATCTTTCTCAAAGGTCACTCTTGAGTTTGCCAATATCTTGTTCAAGTTCATAAAATGGTTCCCCTCTGTCTCTGTTATCCTGTAGAACACAAGAATAAAATCCTTAGAACATTCAAGGTCCTAAACAATCTGACCCTAAACTACCTTTCTACCTGTAGCTCTTCTTATTACCAGCCTGCATTCCCTGCTCCAGTCAGGTGGATCTGATTACTTATCTGTAAATATGTCTTGCTCATCTCTTTCCTAGACTTTCATAACTTTATTTCTTTTTTTCTCTACAGCTGTCCTTTCTTATTCTTGTTCTGTTTAAGCAGACTTCATTTTTCAGAATAGTTTAAACATCAGCCCTTCCAGGAAGCTTTTCCTTACCATACTCCTGTCTCCCAAGGAATCTCTTCCTCTACAGAATTACTCTCACAGTGTAAGCCGTGGATATGATTAAGTGTCTTGTTTCTCCTACTCAATTATGAGTTCTGAGAGGAGGTACTCTGTCTTAAACTATTTGTCAAGTGCCTGCACTTGGTAGGTGATCAGTTAACACTGTTTGATTTAATAAAGACGAATATCAATATAAAACCCAAACAGTATATTTTATATGCATGGCACATAAAGGAAATACAGGGCCCCAAATTTAGCCATGATAATGTACACAGTAGAAAGGTTAAGGGAGATCATGAGAGAAGGATTATAGTGAATATCACTGCCAGACAACATGTATTGGTACATATGAGTCTATGTTATAAAGCATTGTTGATGATAATGTACTCCTAATCTCATATATATTTTTTCCAGAAAAAGAGATTATAGTTCTAAGTAATTTGTCAAATGACTGTGAAATAAGTCTAGCTTTTGCATACCCAGGGACTCACCCCATAGAAACCCAGCCATTGGACATCACAAAAAACCGGCGGTGTGGTGTGGTAAAAAGAACGCAGTTTTCAGAGTGGTTCAAATTTCTGCTTCCCTTTCTTAGTTACGCATCTTGGGGAAGATATGTTAACTTCCTTGCACCTCAGTTACCTCATCTGTAACCCTGAAAAGGATGGTTGTGTAGGTCTGTGATGACATATATAAAATATCTGGCACAGTGCCTGGCATATAATAGGCCAGCTTGTTAAAAAGGTATCAGCATTGATAGTTTTCTTCTATAGTGCCTCCAGCATTTTCACATTAGTTGATGTTTATACTGGTTTGTCTTTCCTTTTTTCTCCACAGTTACCAAGAAAACAAAGCCAGAAAATTTTTGACATTCTGCTGTGGTTTCTGATAGCAAAGCTTTGCATGCCCAGTATCTTAGCATGTGACTGAATTATTAGCTGACAGTAGATCAGTAGAGGATCTTAGAAAAAGGTTATGGGACAACGCCTGGTCACACTGATAGGCAACAGCTATACATCTTTCAGTAGAACTTTGATGTTTATTTCCTAGTTGTCAGTCTCTACACAATAGTTTAAATGGGTATGTTGCCTTAAAGGAACTCAAATAAAATATCCCTAATTGTTCAATCTGATATAATTTCATGAGATATTTTAACGGTCAAACTAGATCTAGCATGTCCAACCTGTCTTGATTTTTGTTAGCTTTACTTTAAAACATACTGATACCACCCCCCACACACTTTTTTGCTGTCCTGAGGAGAGTTTTTCAGTTGAAAGTGTCCATACAAGCCTTCACTGTACCTTCTCCAGTTAAGTGTACAGAGCAAACGGACTATGCAAAACTTCTGAGCCTGTAAATTCGCTTCAACTATATTTATCCTTAGCTTTGAAAAGAGTCTTTCCCTCCATAATGCCAATGAAAACACCACTTCTAAAACTCAAGTCTAGTAACTCTCCCAACTTTGGGTAAATATAAACTCTAGGCAGACATGAAATTACCAGGAAGCTTATAAAGCTCAAGCTCCAGGGCTCTTCACTTTCATGTGTCCCTTCCAAACCCAGTGAGGGGCCCTGGCAATATGTTCACAAGATCGTAATTTTTAAATTTTAGAAAGTAAAATATTTTTGATTCATTTTCTTAAGCAGGGTCTCCCAAATTCAGGAAGTTTCAGGCTAAGAAAACAAGCATTTACCCTGGCTACTGGTCAAAAACGATATAGCCTACTGAATACTTAAACTCTCCTACTGGGCTTCAAATTTGTTCTGCTCAATATGGCTTAGATTATGAGTCAGGAACTGAAGTTTGGTAAGCTTGTTATAAAATATACATTGTAATACTTTTTTGTAACAATTTATTTTATAATAAATATACCCCAAATTACACTGCATAATATGATTGGCAATATATTGTTTAATATTAGTTCATTTAAGGAGTTTTGATTCTTTAGATGTCCTGTGATACTGAGTGTTCTCTCATATGATGAGATGTTAGATAGAAACAATTTCAGAAAGTTATGATGAAATGTAAAAAGGACATTTGAAAACATAGAATAACCTTTAAGCAAGATGCTTACCTATGTCTAAAATCTTTATTTCTTGGTGGAAGCAGATAAAAAAGGTAGAAACAAAAAAGAACAGTTAGAAAAGTCTTGTAAAATAGAGTGAGTTAAATACTGAGATTTCAATTATCTGTACAGAAAACTGCCATTTTAAACAGAAGTAACACTGGAAATGAATTTTATAGGCCAAGGCTTATAACATACTTTAGAGAATAGGATGATTTTTGATAACCACATGTAAATGAACAGAACAAAGACAACAATTTCTTACCTTCATTACTGGCATTATGGATAATGGTTAACCCGATTTGAAAAGCCATTAATCTTGTTAAAAGTTATAGCCTTAGTTCTTTTACTATTACGTCTTGGTATCATAAGAAAATATTTTATGCCTTAATTTCAACCACTGTGAAATAAATGTAAGGGAAACAACTATATCACAGGGCTATTCTATAGAATACGAAAGGAGTTTAAAAAGCATAGTTGTATCCTTCTAGAGCACAGATGATACACTAGAGTCAGTGAGGTATTTTTTATAGTGGGTCACTTTATACTCTCATACATTTATGGTACACTGTATGTGTTGTGCTTCTCACCTAACAAGAACCTAACTTCTTTCTATATAGAAATTTAAACACTAGGAAGGAATGTTGAAACAAACACATTAGTACATTAGATTCAACATTTTTTAAAAAAAAGTCATGTTCAGCTTTGATTAAAATGTATGAACTCTGTTACAGGTTTGAAATCCCAATTTAAGGAAAGACATACCTTAGTTCTAAAACACTTGTTACATTTCCAGAAGGGAATATCCGCCGCACGTAGTTGAAATCTCCTACGTATAGACTGCCATCGATCCCACACGCTAATGCAACTGGGGCCAATAGTTTATTACCATCAGCTTGACCATTGCAACTTGGGCATGAAATACTGCGTCTTCGTCCATTGCCCATGATACTACTGACAATCGGAGGCTGTTGGGAGATAAACTGATTTTCCCCATTTCCCTTGTACAGGATACCTAGAAGAAAGAAAATGTATTTTTCTTATGACAGAAGTGTGAAGATGAATGGTAAACATATTCACTATAGATCCAACTACAATTTAGTGCCTTTTTGATTTAGATTGGAAAAACTTTTATTTAAAATTCTATTGGAAAGAACTCTATTCAGTTACTTAGTGTAAAACGTTATATGATTAAATACCTAGGACATATATCAAAAAGTGCTGTCTGTTATGAATTTTTAAAAAATATCTGATAAAAGGAAAAAAGGACTAACAAGGAAGATTAAAAACCCAAGTTCTCTACATCAGTGATTCTCAAACTTGGTTACCCATTGGAATTGCCTGGGGAGCTATAAAAAATACTGATGCCTGGTTCCCACCCTGAGAGATTCTGATTTAATTGGTCTGGGGTGTAGCCTTGGCATTGAGATTTTTTAAAACTCTCAAGGTGAACTTAATGTGCAGCCAAGTTTGAGAACCATGCTTTACATAATATTCTTCAGGGAATAACAAATTTGCCTAATTGCTAAACAATGTTGAAAATATTATGTATTAACTCAATTAATAAAATGTGCACCAGAAATATGAATTTCTTCCGTATGTGGCAGTTTATCATTGATTTAGAAAAACTTAAAAATACTTTATAGAAAAAAAGTTAGGAAATATATAACAAACCTTCAAAGCTGTTACTTAAAGTAGACTATTTTTTAACTCATCTATACTGTCAAAAAATATTCTTGTTTATATTCTCATCTGATAGGATAAGAATGAATGTACTTGCTGTTATTCAAAATTACCAATACAACAAAACTGTTCTGGAAGGGCAATTTATTATTTAAAGTAAATTCTGGGGTCGGATGTGGCTCAACTGGTTGGACATCCGTCTCCCATATGGAGGGACCCGGGTTCGATCCCCGGGACCTCCCAGTAAAAAAAAAAAAAATAAAAAAATAAAAAATAAAATAAAATAAATTCTGCTTCCATATAAAAGTGACAATAATTTTAAGAAGACAAGACCATGCCAATCTGCTCCTTTTATGGTCTTCACTGCAAATCTCAGAAAAAAGTTCCAAATGAGTATTAAATATTTTCATATTTAGAAACCAGATTTGAGTTGAGTTTCTTATTTTATTCATTTTACCATCACTATATATAGATCAGTGGTGCCATTTTGTTCTGATGTAGTCTGAATGGTCAGCTGTTAATTGTTTCCTGCATATTTCATGACTCTTCTCAATGTGTTAGTATCTGTATAAATCACCTGCTGCTTTGACTTTAAGGCTTCACATATTATATTTATTGAATACTTTATGTTTCCAAGCTGTTCTCAGAGCCAATGGTTACACTTACCAGCAGATAGAGTGTTAAAAGAATCAATCCCAAGAAAATATAAACAAGAAGCTTGAGAAAGTGTTTCCCCCTCACTTTAGGATAATTTTAAAGCATAGAAGAGATCGGAATAATTATGTTCCCCTTAGAGCTCAGCACATTTTTGGTGGATTCTGTGATTATTTTTTCAGTGCTTTGCTTTTTGGATGATGTAATAATTATAGCTAATTTACATAAAGAAATCAGGAAAGATGAAACAGGTTTATTCAAGTTTGAGGAAAAATAATCTAAATAAGGCTACATCATAACAGAAGAAATACATTTTGCCTTGAATATTCAAAGAATACATTAATGACACCTAAGACCCTTCTTTCTGTGATTGGGTTATTTGACAATTATGGAACTATAATTTCCTATCAGAGCCAGTTTTATAATTTTCATCAGATGAATCCTACAAGTCAGCCTACTGCTCTACTGCACCTGATTTATTCAGTCATTACTTTGAACGATTGGCCCTTCATGATTTTCCTCTTTTATGACAGAAATAGAAAGATGAACATTAGAATGTTTATTTCCATGTTTCAGGGTGCCTGCACAAACACCTGTCACTGTCTACATTTTTGCTTTCTCTTCTTCCTTGATACATTTCCATAGCTCATCTACCTTGTCATGATTACAGATTACTTTGTTTATCTAATTAGACGTATGTCACTTTGAAAAGCCACTACTTATCAAACTCTGCTCTTGGATAAAATTTAAAATCACAATCAATTCATCTCTTGACTTAGAATTCATCCCTTGACTTAGGTTATCTCACATTTAAAAATACCAAATATTTTATAATTTAACACTTTTTCTGGAGGACAGAATACACTTGACCTGATATTTTAGTAAAAGCGAACTGTTATTCTGATTTTAGACTATATATAGTAATATATATAGTATTATATATATTATAACACACAAAGAATATCTGTAAGTTTTTTAATCCACCTGAATACTAGTACTGAGAGCTCTGGGTTTCATAACAGGTTTGAATTACAGAAGGATGACATAGACTTCCCTGGAGCTTTGTCTTCCTACTGGTTCATCTCTTGCGTGAAATCCTGTGGTTAATTGGTTAATATCTTTACCCTATATTCTCATCAAAATATAAAAATGCCTCTAGAGAGGGCCCCTCCCCAGTTTTATTTGTAAATAATTTCTGAAGGAATACAGCAATATGTTTAAGCTGTATGAAGTATAATTTAATCAAGAGCAGTTATTAGTAAGGTTGGCACATGGCTTTGCATTTTGAAAGACCATGAACCGAAACCACTATTGCTTCAGATACCCATTGATGATCCAAGAGAAGGCTTGGGATAACATCTGAAGCATGCTCCTTGGTTGGGAATCCCTCTCTTCCGATGTGTGTGCTGCATGTGGCAGTAGTAATTGGGCTCTGCTTCTAACCCTTTGGTGTGCAAAATGAACTACAACCTGATGTCCAGTTGGGAAGGTGGGAGAACATGGTACTCTTATAAAACAGCAAAGGTGTGAAAGGGTTTTTCTGGGTTAGTTTTTCTTACTACTGACTTAATTCACTCCTGGAAGTAAGGCATCAGCATTTTCAAGAACTGACTTGGAAAGTTAAAATTTTAGTACCTTTGAAAGTTTAAAATGTACCTTCTCCAAATCCTACCAAATAAAGGGATGGACATTAAAGCAACTTTAATATAAAAAAGTGACCATCAAGGTAAAACATTTAATTGTATTACATATTGAATTGAACATTCTAAACCTTCCAAAAACCTCTGCAAAGTCAAAAGATGAATATTTTGCTAAGATTATGAAAGCTACTTGTAAAAGAAGAGTAATGAGTTACCAACAGGATATGGTTTACAATAAAAGGCTAAGAAAGCACTTTTAAATTATCTGATATTTCGGCTAGTATGTGGGCAAAATGTTAGAAACAGAGTAAAGGCAACAGAATTTCTTTATGAGGTTAAGCTGGTCACACTTTGCAAGTCATTTATCTCTCCTGATTTGTGATATCTAAAAGGAGGGAAACATGTTTCTTCAGTGTGTATTCACACAGATCTGCTATGAGTAATACTGTTGATTCTTCTTTTCTCAGATTATTCATTTATTTATTATTTTTTTGCTAATATCCACAAAGTCAAATAACAGTATATGTAATTCGATTTGAGGGGGAGAGTATTTTATTTCATATATGCAATCTAATCAGAACTGAAAAAATCTAGACACTTAATTAGAATAGATTTATTACCCAAGGATTAAGCCCTGTTAGGAATATTTTGGTAAAATCAAATAGATTTTTAGTTTTTCTTTACTGTTTTTTTAATCCTCCCTCCATTTTTTGTGTTCATTTCTTTTTATTAGAGAAGTCGTGAGCTTACAAAAACAATCATATATAATATACAGAACTCCCAAACATCACCCCTCCACCTGCATCTTACATTGTTGTGGAACATTTGTTACAGATTATGAAGGAACATGATCAGACTAATACCACTAACTACGGTCCATAGTATCAACTTCGAATATATTTTTTCCATATATCCCCTATTATTAACATTATGTATTAGTATTGTACATTTGTTATAGTTCATGAGAGAACACTGTCATATTTGTACTGTGAGCCACAGTCCATTTTCCACATGGTTCACTTTGTTTTACAGTCCCCTGCCTTGTACATTCTATCCAGAGTGTACCCTCAGTGATTTTTGCTTTCACCATAGAGTTGTGCAGTCATCACCCCACTAAACCTTTGAATGTTTTCCGTTAACTATAGTCCATAAGCTACATTAATTGTATTTTTCCATGCATCACTATATTCTTACTGCCTTGTAATAGTGACATATATTTGTTATAGTTCATAGAAGAACATTCATGTATTTGTACTATTAACCACAATCCTCAGCCATCTCTGGGTTCACTATGTTATTTAGTCCCTTAGGTTACTCTTTAGCTTTCTTTCAGTTGACATTTACATCCCTACACTACCCCTTTCAGCCACAATCCCATTTATAAACCACCCATGTTATACTCACTATAATGTGTTACCATCAACTCTAATCCATTTCCACACTTTTACAAAAGTCAAGCTAAGTGAATATTCTACATACATTAAGTTTCAGTACTCCTTCTCAGTCCTCATCCTATCTCCTATAGTCTAGGTTTTAACTCCATGTGTTTATGCTTTGTATTTAGTTCATTTTAGTGAGACAATATTTGACCATATAATATTTGTCCTTTTGTGTCTGTCTTATTTCACTTAGCATAATGTCCTCAAGATTTATCCATGTTATCGTATGCATCCCAATTTCATTTCTTCTTACAGCAGTATAGTGTTCCATCATACATATATACCAAATTTTGTTTAGCCATTAATTGGTTGATGGAAACTTGGGTTGTTTTCATCTTTTGGCAGTTGTGTAAATGTCTGTTCGCATCACTGTTTTCACTTCTTCTGGATATATTTCTAGTAGAGGGAATGCTGGATCATAGGGCAGTTCTATGTTTAGCTTCCTGAGGAAACTTCTACAGAGGGTGCGCCATTCTACATTCCCACCAACAGTGAAAGAGTGTTCCTATTTCTCCACATCCTCTCCAGCACTTGTTTTCTGTTTATTTATTTATTTTTAATAATGGCCATTCTGTGAGGTGTGAGATGATATCTCATTGTAGTTTTTATTTGAAATTCCCTAATAGTTAGTGATGTTGAACATTTTTTCATGTGCTTTTTTTGCCTTTTGTATTTCTTCTTGGGTGAGATGTCTATTTAAGTCTTTTGCCCACTTTTAAATTGGATTGCTTGCTCTTTTATTTTTGAGTTATACGATCTCCTTATGAAGCATGGAAATCAAGCTCTTATCTTATATGTGGTTTCCAAATATTTTCTCCCATTTAGCGGGTTGCTTTTTCACCTTCTTGACAGAGTCCTTTGAAGCACAAAAGTGTTTAAGTTTGAGGAAGTCCCATTTATCCATTTTTCCTTTTGTTGCTCATGCTTTAGGTGTAAGGTTTAAGAAACCACCACCTACCACCAGGTCTTGAAGAGTTTCCCTACATTTTCTTCTAGGAGTCTTATGGTTGTACATTTTATGTTTAGGCCTTTTTGAGTTACTTTTTGTATCAGGTGTGAGGTAAAGGTCTTTTTTTCTTTTCTTTTGGATATGGATATCCAGTTCCCTCAGCACCATTTGTTGAATAGTCTGTTCTGCACTGGCTGGGTGGATTTGACAACCTTGTCAAAAACCACTTGACCATAGATGTGAGGGTCTGTTGCTGAAACATCAATTTGGTTCCATTGGTCTGTTTTTACCACTGTAGCAAGGTAATATGATTTAAAGTCCAGAAGTGAGAGTCCTCCAACTTTGCTTTTCCTTTTTGAGATGTGTCTGGCTTTTCAGGGCCCCTTACCTTCCAAATAAATATGGTAATTGTGTTTTCCATTTCTTTAAAAAAAGACTGTTGGAAAGCACCCCCACTCCCAATGGCTCCCTTATCTGTTTGCACTCGTTATCTGTTCATTGTCTGTTTTTTTCTTTAGGAGGCACCAGCAACCAAAACCTGGGACATCTCGTGGGAGGTGGGCACTCAACTGCTTGAACAACATCTGCTCCCAGCTGTTGGAATTTTTATTGGGATTGCACTGAATCTGTATATCAGTCTGGGTGGAATTGATATCTTACTGATATTTAGTCTTCCAATACATGAACACGGAATGTTCTTCCATTTATCTAGGTCTTAGCAATGCATTGCAATTTTCTGTATGTCCTTGGTTACGTTTATTCCTAAATATTTGATTCTTTTTGTTGCTATTATAAATGGAATTTTTTCCTATTTCCTCCTCAGAGTGCTCATTACTAGTGTATAGAAACACTACTGATTTTTGCATATTAATCTTGTATACTGCTACTTTGCTGAATTTGTTTATTAGCTCTAGTAGCTTTGTTGTAGATTTTTTCAGGTCTTTCTAGGTATTATATCATCTGTGTATAGCAAAAACTTTACTTCTTCCTTTCCAATTTGGATGCTTTTTATTTGTTTTTCTTGCCTGACTGCTCTAGCTAGAACCTCTAGCACTATATTGAACAACAGTGGTGGCAGCGGGCATTCTTGTCTTGTTGCTGATCTCAATGGGAAAGCTTTCAGTCTTTCACCATTGAGTAAAATTGTTAGCTGTGGGTTTTTCATATATTCCCTTTATCCACGTTGAGAAAGCTTCCTTTGATTCCTGTCTTTTGGAGTGTTTTTATCAAGAATGGATGCTGGATTTTGTCAAATGCCTTTTCTGTATCAATTGAGATGATCATGTGATTTTTCCTCTTTGATTTATTAATGTGGTGTATTACGCTGATTGATTTTCTTATGTTGAACCACTCTTGCATGCCTGGGATAAAACCCACTTGGATCATGATGAATAATTCTTTTAATGTGTTGTTTGATTCGATTAGCAAGTATTTTGTTGAGGATTTTTACATCTGTATTCATTAGGATGGGTCTGTAATATTCTTTTTTTGGAATATATTTATCTGGCCTTGGTATTAGGGTGATATTGACTTCATAGAATAAGTTTGGTAACATCCCTTCCTGTTGAGTTTTTTTGGAAGAGTTTGAGTAAGATTGGTATTAAATCTTCTTTGAATGCTTGGTAGTATTCACCTGTGAAGCCATCTGCTCCTGGGATTTTCATTTTGGGGAGTTGTTAGATGACTGTTTCAACCTCTTTATTTGTGATTTATTGAGGTCATTTATTTATTTTAGGGGAGGGGTTCTTAACCTTTTTTTGTTCATGGACCCCTTTGCCAGTCAGGTGAAAACCATCGGCCCTTTCCTAGAATGTAGTGCCAGATAGTTTTATGACACTCAACATCGGAGGTCAGAGAAAATATAATAAATTGATTTTTTTCAATTCAAGCTTATAGATCCCCTGAAACTTTCCATGGACCCCCTGGTTTAGAACCCCTGTTCTAGGGTCAGTGCATTGTTCATATGTCCCTAGGAATATGTCCATTTCATCTGCATTGTCTAGTTTGTTGGCGTATAGTTGTTCATAGTATCCTCTTATGATTTATTTCTGTGGGATCAGTAGTAATGTCCCCATTTTTACTTTTTATTTTATTTATTTGCATCTTTTTTTTTTTTTGTCTAGCTAAGAGTTTGTCATTTTTGTTGCTCTTTTCAAAGAAGCAACCTTTTGGTTTTGTTAATTCTCTCTATTGGTCTTTGTTGTTCTCAATTTCATTTCTTGCTGCTCTGATCTTATTTCATTCCTTTTGCTTGCTTTGGGCATTGTTTTCTGTTCTTTCTCTAGTTTCTCCAGCTGTGTAGTTAGGTCACTAATTTTAGCTTTTACTTCTTTTTTAATATAAGCATTGAAGGCTACAAATTTCCCTCTCAGCACTACCTTTGCTGCATCCCATAGATTCTGATATGTTGTATTTTCATTTTCATTTATCTTGAGATATTGATTTCTCTTGAAATTTCTTCTTTGACCCACTGATTTATTTGCGTGTTTAATCTCCGTATATTTGTAAAATTTCCCTTTTCCTGCCTATTGTTGATTTCCATCTTTATTGCCTTACGATCAGGGAAAGTGCTTTATATAATTTAAATCTTGTTGAATTTATTGAGATCTGCTTTGTGACCATACATATGGCCTATCCTGGGGAAAGATCCACGAGCACTTTAGAAGCACTACCCTGCTGTTTTGGGGTGCAATGTTCTGTATCTGTCTATTAGGTTTAGTTTGTTTATCATATTATTCAAGCTCTGTGTTATTTTATTGATCCTCTGCCCAGATGATCTATCCAATTATGAGAGAGGTATGTTGAAGTCTCCAGCTATTATTGTAGAGACATCTGTTTCTCCCTTCAGTTTTGCCAGTGTTTTCCCCATGTAATTTGGGGCATCCTCGTTAGGTGAATATACATTTATAATTGTTATTTCTTCCTGATGAATTGCCCCTTTTATTAGTATATAACAACCTTCCTTGTCTTTAATAGCAGCTTTGCTTTTTTCTTTTTGCATGGGGTGGGTGGGAAGGAAGGTGTGGCATGACCGGGCAGAGCAACAGGAATTGAACTAGCCAGGCTTTTTAGGGCACTGGAAGTAAGCAAGTGCAAAACTTATGTAGGGCAAGTGGAGGAAGGAGGTACATCACATTGCCTCTCAGCACACCAGGAGAGAAAACGTAGAACTGATGAAACTTTTCAAGTCTGCCATGAAACATAGTATGTTGGGGGAAAGCATGAACACAACCCTCACCAACACAAATAATGCAGTCGAGTTTCCCCATGTGGGGAAATTGTAGGGGTCAGCAGATCCCCAGTGCAATGGATCAGCCTCACCCTGGGAAAACCACCTTTGTGATCATGGTATCTCCCCTGCCAAGTAAGTATAGCAGCTTTGCTCTTAATGCCTATTTCATCTGATATAAGTATAGCTACTCCATTTTTTTTTTTTTTTTTTTTTTTTGGTTACTGCATGTGTGGAATAGCTTTTTCCAGTCTTTCACTTTCAATCTATTTGTATCCTTGGGTCTAAGGTGTCTCTTGGAGACAACATATAGATGGCTTATATTTTCTTATCCATTCTGCCAGTCTGTGTCTTTTGATTGAGGAGTTTAATCCATTAACATTCATTGTTATTACTACAAAGGCAGTTTTCACCCATTTTAATCTTTGGGTTTTATCTTGTCATATCTTGTTTTCACCACTCTTTTTACACTTTTAGTTACTTTTACTGAATCTTCATTTCTGGACTCTCTTCTATCTTTTCTTTTCAGGCTGTAGCACTCCCTTTAGTATGTCCTACTAAGCCTGTCTCTTGGTTACAAACTCTCTCAGTTTCTGTTTACCTGTGAATATTCTCAACTTGCCCTCATTTTTTTAAAAGACAATCTTGCCAGATATAAGATTCTTGCCTGGCAGTTTTTTTTCTTTCAGTATCTTAAATATAATAGTGCCTTCTTGCCTCCATGGTTTCTGATGAGAAAAGGGGGCATCCCTTGTCCGTGATGCACCTCTTTTCTCTTGCTGCTCTCAGGGTTTTCTATCTTTGGCATTTTACATTCTGATTAGTATGTGTCTGAGTAGGTCTATTCAGATTTATTTGGATGGGAGTATGTTGTACTTCTTGGACATGGATATATATGGCCTTCAATAGGGTTGGGACGTTTTCTACCATTATTTCCTCAAATATTCCTTCTGCCCCCTTCTGGGACACACATGACATGTATGTTTGCATGTGTCTTGCTGTCATTTAGTTACCTGAGACCCTGTTCAAACTTTTCCATTCTTTATCTGTTATTTTGTGTTTGCTTTCAGAGGCCCTGTCTTTAAGCTCACTGATCCTTTCTGCTCCTCTTCTAATCTGCTGTTACATGCCTTCAGTGTGTTTTTAATTTCATTTATCGTACCTTTCGTTTCCATAAGATCTATTGTTTTTCTATGTATCCATTCAAATTCTTCTTTGTGCTCACCCAGTGTCTTCTTGATATCCTTAATCTTGTTAGCCATCCCATTGAATTTGTTTGAACATCTATGGTTAATTGTCTCAACATCTTTAGGTTATCTGGAGACTTAGTTTGTTTCTTTGGGCCATAGCTTCCTTTTCCTTGGTACAGATTATAATTTTTTGTTGGTGTCTCGGCATCTTATTTACTCAATGTATTTAACTCTTGGCCCCTTTTCCTCTCTTTAGTCTAGTGTTTGCTATTTGATTGGCTTTGTGTTACAGCTCCTCTTTGATACTTGGTTCAAAGTAATTTCACTAAATATTTAGCCAATCTGAGCCGCAGCTGTGTGCAGTAATCCAAACAGTGTAGCCCAAGTCTGTCTGTGGTTGTCCAGAGACTGAGCCCCTGCCAGGGGTGGTACTCCTCCCCTCCATTTTTATAAACTTTCTTGAAGTACTTTGTGAGCACACTCATTGACTCACCATAGAATTAAGACACTCTTGGATGAACCCATGGTAAGGACAAAGTCCTTTCACTGCAGCACCAAAATCAGTCACTTATTTTGAAAGGAAAAACTATTTTGGTTGTGAATACATGAACATTTTAACATTCATTAAATGAGTATTTATTACCTAGTTTTTACTAGTTTTAAAAAATAATAGTTTTGGTATTTTTACTAATTCTACAGCATGCACAGGATAAAATATTGCTGCAATATAATAAATTTGAGGATGAACAATATTAACTATTTATGAACAAGAACTTACCATTTTGAACATCCAACACATGATGTTTATCTAATGTCCAACCACCCATGTTGGAAGCATCTAATTCATAGCCTTGCAAAATGGCAGTCCTCTTTTCCCACAGAGTCAGGTCCAAACAAGATTCATATTCATATCCAACTGATACTAGAATCAAAACAAATCACAGTTCTTTTCAACTGTGGTGGAAAGGCACTTTATTATTTTCATAATCTCACAATTGTGTTCCAAGACTCTATTTCCACTTATTTGTGAGCAAAGTTTATTTTTTTATGTGACAAGATTTTGATCACAGAAAAGGTGTTTTTCTAAAAATAGTCTCTAAATATTATATCTCCCACTTATTTAATAAGAAACTAGTTCCCACTCCCCCTGCCCCGCTCCCCTTGTTCACAGGACAAGATAAAGTCCAGACTGGTTAACAGATTAAATCAGATAAGGTGGAACCAAGTGATTTTTTAACAACTAAAAATAATGTTTTCTATCTGAATAATTAGAGCTATTTAATTTCCAAGAGCATTAAGTTATAGAAAATATTTACAATAAGTTATTCTCAATAGAACAAAAAAGGTAAACAGATTATGACATTATATGTTATTGTCAGGACTGAACAACAATAAATTAACATGAATAAGCACAAATGAAGACCTTTCCAGAGTTCAAAATGAAACAGATTTTTAAATTTAGAACACAGTGTGGCTGTTGGGCAGTTTGATGTAATTATGAATTCCAAAAATATAATTGGATCATGCTTGTAAACTGGTCTGTTAATCTGGGCATGATTAAGTTATGATTAGGGCGTTGACTGGGCCACATCAGTAGGGCATTGAGCCCCACCCCGGTGGGTGGGGGAATCGAATATAAAAGGCAAGGCAAAGAACAGTTTTGGCAGCAGTTTTTTGAGAAGCAGTTTTGATGTTGGAAAGAAGGCCCCAGGAGAAGAGAAGCGAGCCGTTCGCCTGATCGTCTACAGTTGATCTTGTGGAGGAAATAGGAGCTAAGCCCGGAGAGAAACGTAGCCCCGGGAAGAGAGGAACCCCAGAAGCCCGAACCCTGGCAAACGTTGGCAGCCGTCTTGCTCTAACATGTGGCAATGGACTGTAGTGAGAGAAGAAACTTAACGCTTTATGGCCTGGTATTTGTGGACTTCTGCCCCAAATAAATACCCTTTATAAAGACCAACCCATTTCTGGTATTTCTCATTAGCACCCCTTTGGCTGACTAATACACAGAGTGAACAGAGAAGTGGCAATTTTCTGATTAATTTGTACAATTCAAGTACAAATTATATTTTAATTTCAGAATGACTTGTATTTTCAGGTAAAACTAACAGAAAAAAACCCCACATACTATCTTTTAGTTTTTATTTTATTGTCCTGTCATTCAGTTAAACAATTGGGTTGACTGATGTTTTAAGAATGTCTTTCCATGAATTGGCCCTTCTAAGTCAAAAGAGCTGAAATAAATTTTCAAACACAAATTTGGTCCATATTCTGATACTCTAGTTAAATATCATTATGAGTTGAAACTGCATAATGGAAAGCATAAAAAAGGATAATACAAGCTTGGCAAAGTTATAAAGAAAAAAAAAAAAGAGGGAAGCAACATTTAAAAAATGAATATGACAACATAAAATCTCAAAACATTCCTCTAAGATATAATTTCAGCCAGAACCACTGATATTTTCTTCTTTTTGTCTAGGGAATATGTTGCTTTTTCCCATGGTAGTTGTAAACCAGTCATAACTTCCTTAGGACAACATTACTGCCGTCCATCTGCTTATCCATTGTCTTTCCATTGTATTTCTGATAGTTCTAACTGCAAGACAATTTTTTAGATGCAGTAAAGATTTATTTGGAACTTACCAACAGCTTCAGATAGACCATAGACCTTCTGATTATATGCATCTGTTTTATCCCATATAAAAGTATAGGCCAAGTTTGGTGAAGCAGGAAACCACTTTTGAAAGAGTCTCCCGACTACAGCTACCATAAGATGAACCTTCATTAAATTAAATGGTATAACAGATTGAGTCATGGTGATCTTTAGAACTGACTTATATCCTGCAGCTCTGGAACTCAAGTAGGAAAGTTTCAAATCTGTTCCTGGAATTGTGGTTTCTTCATGGAGTACCTAGGTTTGAATAAAGCAGAAGCTTCAAAATGTAATTCTGTATGACTTAGTAGATAACATATATTTAAAAGTCTAATAAAACAACTAATATGAGACCAAAGATTCACTATTCATAAATATGCATAATTAAAAGTAACTGCTGTCAGACCAATTTTTCTTCTCTGAAAGCAGTCTCTTGTCATTTCTTCTGAGTTATTCACACCTCAGGTGCTAGCCTTCATGCAGGCACTGTGACTGCTTCATCAGGCTGACACGCGCTGACTTGTTAGTTTAGTAGTCACAGTGGATTAGCACTAACCCGTCTTTCACCTTAGTCACCCTGGAGAGTTAAAGCAGACATTTGTAAGATGCTTCACTCGGGATAGGGAGATGGTCTAGGCCAAAGAGCTAGTCTACGCCAGCTGGCTCATTTAGGGATGAAACCTACGCCTATGGCCTCATCACCTGACTGGTCACAGCCTACAGAAGTGGGAATGATAACAAAAAGATCAATTCATTCGGGTTAAATCGTAGCAAATTCCATGTCCATGTTTAGAGGTAATGTAACAATGGGATATTCTCATATTTTGTTAAATATTGAGCCAGGACTCTCTACTGATTTTTATATGACAGTAAATGAGCTAATATTTCAAAGCTGCCTAAATTTTTTCCCCAGAGAACAACGAATGTTACTGAATGCACAAAGCAGACACTCAAAACATAACATTTTAGGGAAACGGATGTGGCTCAGGAGGTTCGGCATCTGTCTACCATATGAAGAGACCGGGGTTCGATCCCCGTTCCTCCCGGTAAAAAAACATAACATTTTGAATCGAAGCTGGATGGTAAAAAGTTAACACAATTATTTGCATAAGGATTATCACCTTCAAAAAAAAAAAAAATCATATTCTTAATGCTGAAGATTACCCCTCACTGCGACTAGCTCAATGAATGTCAATAACATTTGTATTGACATACGCAAAACAGATATGCCAAACACTGTTTTAACTATTTTGAAAAATATATTTTATGTAGTTTATTTAAAATCTTGCTAAACAATTCAGATTCTCTTTCCCAGTGTTCCTATTCATTTGGTTAATAATAATAGCGCTTCCCAGGCTTACTAGATTTATTGTGAAGTGCAAGGCAGTCTGTTCAAGACCTTTGCCAGGAACTTGCTACTTTATTCACTAATAATTAGTGTTTCCAAAGTCGTCTTCATATTTCCCTATTGAGATTCATTATTCAGACATAAAGGATTGTCTTTTCATGCTAGAAAAATCTTAGAATAGTGAGTCAGTATTCAGTAGTGTTTTCTCTTTCTGCCCCATCACCTCTCACAGAGAACAGGTTTAATGGAGTGGTTAGGAATGATGTATTTCTGCCATTTCCAAATTTTAATATCTTAAGTAGAATCTTTGATACTGAGGACACTGCCACTGGTTTCCATATAAACAATCACACAGTTGGAAGCAGCGCAAATGAATGACTAAACATACTGGCCTGTGAGTCAGTGTTGGCATGAAGAGGAATGTGATGCAATATAATAGAGCAAGAAGGCATGCTGTAAATGATATACCAATTTCTTACAGTAAGGGTTTTCCTTAACACATTAACTGAATTCAGCCACAGAACCGTTTTAAGCAAGATAGTTTATGAACATATAGAAATGTTTTAGAGCTCCATTAGTCCCAGAGTTAAAGATTGACAGTAGGAAACTTGGGAATGGGTGTAGGGTCAATAATTAAACAGAACTCATTGATCTCCCATCATCACAGTGAAATATCAGTGGGTTAGTTTGAAAGATAGATTCTGTGGCTCCTAAACAGCCCTGAAAATAAAAGTGATTGAACCCTAAAGTATATCCTTTTTTTCCTTTTAATTTTATTTTCAACATACTGTTTTCTATATGTAAGATGGTCCTCCATTAATATGTATTATCTATGATCTTCTAGGAGCTGCTTCTCTAGTCCAAAATCTCATGTGTTATTCCTAATTTTAATAACTGATTATTGTCTTTGTCATCATTAACCTATTTCCGTGGAACAAATACCTGTAATTTAGTTCACTAAAGCATGTGTTTCTCCTATGTAATTTAACTTGATGGTGCAACTTTGCATTAGTAGAAGTAAATCCAGCCCAGAGTGGGAAAATAAATCATTAAGCCCACTTTTGCCAGCTGAATGATCACTAAGCCCCGTTCTTGACCTCATTAAACATTCAGTTAGAAAGTAAGTCCTGGGAAGCGGCTGTGGCTCAATCAGTAGGGCTCCCGTTTACCATATGGGAGGCCCCGGGTTCAGTTCCCGGGGCCTCCTGGTGAAGGCAAGCCCGCCCACACGGCGTGGTTAGCTGACCCAGCGAGCACAAGCAGCAAGGGGGGGATAAATGAATAAATAAATAAAATCTTTAAAAAAAAAAGAAAGTAAGTCCTGTCAGTTCTACTCTGTACATCCTAATTGATCAGCTCTTCTCCATTTCCACTGTCATTGTGATTGTTAGGTGTTCCTGCTCTAAGCAACATATGTACTGAATATGTACGGAAGTACAGTGTACTGTAGACTGTTCACTGATCTCTGTCCCCTATCAATTATGCATTTTGCCACCTGGGTTAACTTTAGAGAAATGCTGAAAAAACATCATTGGTCCCCTGGCTTCATACTGCCATGGATGGCATTTCAGGGCCATTAATAATTGGGTTCCGGTCTCATCTTCTGCCTCTTTCCCCTTATATACCCTACATTTACATTTACATCACCAGTTTTTCACACTGTTGCTCACACATTTTCTTCAACCTGGAATATCCCTTTCCCCACTTCTGCCTAATCTCTCTTTAAGGCTGATCTCCTCAGTAATGCTGTCTTTGGGTTCTTTAGTAATTGACCTCTCTTTTGAACATCCACATAGTACTTTATTCAAATTTTTACCACATTTAGAATGGCTGGATCTAAGTCTTACTCTGCTTTTTATCCTAGTCTCTCAGTTTTTACTAAATGTTTACTAACTTTATGAATGAGTAGAAAAAAGGCTCCATACATTTATGGAAATATTGACTATATGAAGTCCATCTCAATGTCCTGGCTTGTTAGAAATCTGCCGCCTGTAGATAGACATTGCCTCTAGGTTAAGTCTGTTTTTGGACTGGCTAAGAAGTTCAGAGTTAATACAAGATGGACAATGGGGTGGAAGCATTAAATTGAATAATGTTACAATGAACTTACTAAAGTTTCAGCTCAAAGTCTGCTTGACTGTTATGCAGCAAATCATTGAGGTGTCTCTTCTGAATCATATCTGCCTGTGAGCCTTCTCCATATTTTGGTATCCTTGGCCTTGGCCCACCTCTTTTAATCTCTATCCACACTCCCTCCCTAGGTGATTTCATCTCATGTTTTAGAAGTACTTAAAATTTCTATCCCTGGTCCTAACCTCTTCCCTGGACAACACTCTTACATATCTACTTCTCTGCATGTCTATCCCAACCACCTCTGTCCAAGCAACCGTCATTTCTCCAGTCGACTACTAAGACTGCCTCCTAGTTAAGTTCTTTGCATCAACCCTTACCCTATATAGAATATTCTCAGCACAGTAATGGCCGTAATCCTCTAAAGAAAGAAATTAGGTTCCCATTATTGCTCTGCGTAAAAACCTCCAAAAGAGTAAAAAAGTCCTATTCTTGCCACGGCTTTCAATAATTGTGATTTATGTACCACCACTTTCACTTCACCCATACCTGCTGGCCTCTTTGCCATTCTTTCAACAAGCCAAGAATACTTTTCTCTCAGAGCTTTTGAACTTTCTCTTTGCTCTGTCTGGAATGCTCATCTTCTGTTTTCATGGATTATCCCTTCATTTTCATAAAGTTCTTTCTGCAATGTTACCTTATCAAAGAGTTTTCCCTGAGTACACTATATAAAATTACACCTTTGTCTACTTTAACTACTTTATTATTTTTATAAGCCTTATCACAACCTGACATATTTGTTTATTGTCTCTCTCCACCAATTAGTTAATAAGCTCCATGACAGCAGGAACTTCATTTGATTGATTTACTGCTCTATTCCTATATAACAGGGCCTGGTCCAAAGCAGGTGTTCAATAAATATTTGTGGAATGAATGGGACAAAGCTGTTATGTGCTGTTGTATTTTAAAGAACACATTTTTCTAAACTTAGCTATTTATGAATAAAGTCCAGCATTATTGAACCTAATATCCTACCTTTAAGATCTGAAAGTTACGAAAGGAAAACAGTCCCCAGGTATTTCAACAGATAAAGGTGAACAGTGAAATTACGGCTATTTTAAAAAAACTTATATATGTTTTTATTCCTGAGAGGGCATTATAAACCACAAATTTATAGATAACTGAGCTATTTAGATAACAATATCTTGAGAAAATTAATATTTTGTCATACCACTTTTCCAAAACATTTTTTTTAACTTACGATAATAATTAAACAGTAAGTTATTGAGGATAATGACCATATAGTAAGTAAGTAACATCAGCACTTGCTATGGTGTCAGTCAGGCTGCCAGCTACATATAGGCACTCAAAACTTTTTTCAATGAATGAATGCATGCATGAGCAAACACATTATTAGCTGTTGAATTTAAGTTGCTTTTCTCTTTGGTTACAACTAATAAATATATTCAGATATAGCCTGAAGAAAAAGCATTTTTAAAAAATTCTACTCTGGTACACACACACCACATTCTATTCTATAGAATTATTTAAGATAGCACTGGAATTCTGTAATCCTTTCTTACACAATTCTTTGGGAACCACATGATTTGGTTTATTTAAACAACAACAACAACAACAAAAAAACTGCTTGCTAGAAGACTCTACCTGTGTTTCTGGAATAATGGGACTGTCTTCAGGAGAAGATCTGAAAAAGGTGGACAAAGGTGATGACACAATGATAGGATTTGGCCTCACAAATCCACTGAGATCACAGCTGGGAATGTCATTCTCTTCTTTCTTCATGACTAGGGTATCCATCACATAAAAGACATTCCAGGGAATCCACACAGTGTGATACTGAGTGAGGAATGGGGATCGTTCAAATACCAAAGTTAGAGAAGCCCCACCATTTGCCACCAAGTCAAACCTAAGAAAAAACAAGATAAACTTAGTGAATTATCTGGGTCCCATGTAACTACGAACATCCGCCTCCTTAAATTAATATGCTTTATAAAGAAAATGAACCTTTTCTACCAACTTATATATTAAAATTTTTGAAACCTACAGGAATAGTAGAAGAATTATACAATGAAAACCCACATACCCTTTACCTAGATTCACCAATTGGTAACATTTTACCAAATTTACTTTATCGATTGATTTATCTACTCTTTGTGGAACCATCAGAACTTAAGTTATAGTAATGTCTATATGTTTCAACACATATCTCCTAAGGAAAACAACGTTCTACAAAACCACAATTCTCATATGGTGCCTTAGAAAATGAAATAAACTTTTAAAGAAGTTCAGTATATCAGTACTTTAAATCTCTGCCACAGGTACTGTTACAAACTTCTGGAGTTGACACAAGAATGTCTAGTTTTTTACACTTAAAATACTTCATATAGAGGTAGTGATGGGACTAACTCACATTCCATCCTGGCGGGTTATAGTATATCCATATTCTGGGTAACGGAAAAATGAGACATTTACTCCAATAAGTGGAGTTCCATCAGCAGTTAATACTTGGCCTCTGATGACGGATGCAAGGCTGTGGGAAAAGGAGAAGAATTAGAATGGACATTTGTCTTCACAGGCCAACATTATCATGATTCATAGATAATTCAGCCTAGGGAAGAAATAACAGTATCATATGCAATCAACTGTTATTCACAAAATCAGACCTGAAATACTCCCAAGACAATGCCTGTTTTAAGTTAGTGTAGTTTACATTCTTTAAATGTCTCATATTTACCCTGGGTTTAATTCATTGTAATCTGTTTTCTGGAGACTTCTTAAGACCAATAATTAGAGATTAATTTTTAAAATTATAAACTCTATGCTTCTTTCCGTAAGTCCATCTATCTAGTGCTCACATGAAGAAAAGTATACTTTCCAATTAATTCCAAGGCAATCTGTAAATCTGTTGGGACCAAGAAGTACAAGATTTAAGAGGGCAGTAAGGAACATTTGTACAACAACTTTTAATCAACTGCTGGGCCTAACTGCATTAATGCTGTTAAATTACTTCAGACCCAGGAGTTCTAGTGTAAATCATCTTCTTTTGCTCAGTGAGACATAAGACACCTGCTTTCACTTACTAGTTTATTTTCAAGTCATTACTGCTCTGTAAAGTATCAAACAGCTTATGCAATCTTACTGCCATGCCGTTAGCAGTTCCATTACATTAATTCATAATTTATATTATTTAGTGCACTCAGCTAAAAAAAAAAAAAGTACACTTCAGTTTTGCCTTTTGGGGTCTTTACATTGCTTCTTTTGAAATATTTCCAACTGTGCTAATGAAATCAACTAGTTAAATGAAGATTTATTGACCCCTTATATATGTCCTTTTATATCCCAGGTGCTGAAATTGACAAAGTATGTGAACTATATCAAAAAGGCTTGAAATGCAAAGTTTGGTGAAGAATTTGCCCAAAGAGTAAAAACTGTATTTAAAAAAAATCGCACATTCCTGAAATTCGTAACCATCTGCATTTCACATAAAGTGCATATAAATGTTGGTAATACCACAAAAAATGTATATCAGGAAAAGATGGATTAACCTCTTATTGAAAGGATTTTCTCCAGGTATAACATGGGTGCTATCGGATCCTATAAGAAAACTGATTCGATCATAGAAGGATTTGGCAGCTTGCTGCGATGGTGACTGTAAGCTTTGGCTAATGATGTCTTGGGGATCAGGCAGTCCTCGACAGTAGGGCTGATTTTGGCAGGAACTCTGTAAGCAGCAATCAGGATCCATGCAGTCAATGAGTCCATCTGTAGAGAGAAATGTAAACCAAAAGAGAATTCTCCTTTTTATGTTGTGATGTAGAATGTTGTTGTTTTGTGTGTGTTTTGTTTACATCAAATGATTTTCCCTCCTATCAGTGATTTCTGAAGCATACTTTTAAAAACTAGATGAAATATAAATACAATACTTGCAAGCTGCTTTCATGGAGACTAAATATTTGGATTGGAAATGTTTGAAAAGAATCATACACCGATTCTGAGTAAGAAATTTTAAAAATTATTGATTAGAACAATCAGTAGTACAGTGGTTAGTTATAAGTATAATTAGTCAAGCCTTCCATTTTTTAGAGAAAATGCACTAGGAGTTAACATAGTTTAAGTGTGCATGGTAAATGGACAGAGACCTACATAGGGTAAACTCTAAAATTTGGGAAAGGGTCAGAAAATGACAGTCTGTAAAATGAAGCAAATATGAATCAACATAAAATGGATGAGATTAGCCAGTCACCTTTCAAGAAAATAGCTCTCCTAAGGAAGGGTCTAGAAAATGTGTTCCAGATAAAATTAAGGCATTTCCCAAATTTTCAATAGGCGCTTGAGCCTCCAGAATGCTTCCCCTAAAATGGACGTATTAAGTAAAAATGTGATAAATGTAAATATTAGAAATTATAAGAAATCATCATGAAAACATGACCTACAGTGTTGGTGACATAAAAGGAATAATGGATGGAAAGAATTTGTTTATGTCTTCTCCAGAAACATCAAAAGGAAACTACATTCAATTGCCTATGTAAGTATTTTGTTTGAAACATATAAACCCACCTATTATCGGATGAATATACGGTTAGGTTATGATGGTTTGATGTCACTATCCTTTAAGGTCATTATCCACTGACCAGTTGATAGAAGAATTTTGGTCTGCTTGGTACTTACATTTTTCAGTGTATGTTAATAAAAGCATTGTTTCTGAAGACTTTAATTACTTTTTGGAGAACTGACAAAATAGTTTTAATATCTACAAATCCAAGCATCAGGTCTTGGTGTGATGCTATTATGGTAAGCTCAGCTTAAAATATCTAATCTATATGTTTTACTTGTATATGTGTTTTTGAAAACTGCACTAGCTATTATGTTTGTTTGCTTGCTTGCTTTAGGCTACTTTTAAATAGAATGTAAGCCATAGAATGTAAGCAAGCCCCCCTACGTTATCTGAAATAAAACCGACACAAAAGAAAATAGTCTAAAGTGAATTAAATTGCTCAGTCTAGAAAGTAGGTCAAGTAACCACACAGGTAAGGTCAGAAATAAGAGAAGAGAGAGGCCTGGCTCAGTGCCCTTAAGTCATTTTGCCTAACTGAAGAATGCAGTGAACATTTGTGGGTTCCTTCCTAATATTCATTTTCCTTTCTTTGGGCAACAGCTCTAAATTTTCATTTGGGTATCCAGCCCTCACCAGTTCTCCCTTGTTGCTTGGTTCAGAAATGTACATGTGACATAACATGTGAATCTCAGGAAGGGTCTGGAAAGAGATTCTTTTCTACACCCTCCTACTGGGCTTGGAGTTGAAAGGCTGCAATGATGGGGTTGCTGCAGCCCTCTTGCTACAGAAGAACCTTTCTGGGAATGAAGCCATCCCGGAGGAAGCAGAGCCAAAGGCTGGAGAGATGTCATAACGACATCTTCAGGATTTCTGCAATAAATTGCACCATCCAACCTCCTGGGCTTTTCAGTTACAGAAGCCAAGGAATTCCCTTTTGCCTGTTTGGGTTGGGTTTTCTATTATTTACGACTGAAAGAGACCTAGCTTATCCAGAAACAGTAACTAAAAATCTCCTCACTATTCTCCTTGTAGTTGAAAAAGAAATAAGTGAATACTTGAATTTAATTTATGATGTTGAACTCTATTTTACATTAAAATCTAATTTTTTTGTTTCACAATTTCAAAAATGTATGGATTAGAATTTCTGATAAGCGGATCTTATTACATATTTTTCCTTATGATAGTTTTACACTTTCACTTAGGTATCTTTTATATTTTTAAACAATGGACTGCTAATGATTTGAAAATGCAAGTTTATTCCTTTGACAAATTTTTGAGGTCATATTTTAAGAATATCAAATGAAACTGAGCTTTGAAAGTTTATTTTATCAAAATATTACTTTCCTAGCCAAAAGGCCATGAAGATGAAAAATGTTTAAATATTTCTCAACACTTCTAGTGGAAGAAAGAGATGAAACTATGTGCTGTAATCTGATTTTTCCATGAGGATATATAATAATAATAATGCAATATATTGTATTTCTTCTACATATCTCTCAAAGAAATGGAAGCACAGTTATTAGATTCCTAAAATAGACTTTTGACTGATTGTACCAAGATCATCTGGGTTCTAAAAGACAATTAAAAAATACCTTTCATAATCTGGTAATTAAGGGTATAGATGCCCCTCACTTTCTTCTGCTCCTCCCACCTCCGACATTGTCTTCCCTTAGGCAATATATGGTACAGTTGCCAAAAAAGAATGCTCAAATTCAAAATTCATTCATCTTTGTTAATTTATAAAAAGCAAATGTACATCTGGTATGTAGTCCGTGGGTCATAAAGCTGTGTGAGATTGACACCTTCTGAGCTAATCAGTTGGAAATGCATTTTTACAAGCCTCTTTGCTAATATCAGTCAGACAAAGAATCTCATTTTCAACAGCCAAAATGCAGGGACACTGTTTGTTATTTTTCGGCAAAGTTTATCAGTAACTTGCCTAAGCAGGTGATGGATGGTTATGAATCTGGCTCCCTATAACTTGAGTAAACATTTTTCAATCTTTGTATTTATATAGCTAGGGCTATCTAGTACAACTAAATTGATAAACCACTTGCTCAAATGTATGGTGTAGTAAAATTGTCTTCGTGGAATAGCTTCTCAAAATCAGGGGTCCATTGTAGTCTCAGGAATATTAAGTTGGCTTAAATTTATATTGGCTTAGAAGCTGTATCTGATAACATTTATCATTAAAAAATCTAAAGAAAATCAGAAGTGTTCAAAACCCACTGAATAACTACCTCAATTATCACTTACTTTTTTCAGTGTAGGCTTTCCAATAAAGCAGTATTTTGTGGTAAAGTAGATAAATAGTTTACACCTCCCTCCCTTTAAATCCTTAATATTATTTCTCTAGTTGTCTTTTCTGACCACAGGTTTTAAACATGTTCCTATTCTTCTTTAGGCATTCATGTTGGTCTATAATATTGGTCAGCAAACTTTCTGTGACGGGCCAGATAGTAAATACTTTGGGCTTTTGGAGCCGTACAATCTCTGTTGAAACTATCCCATTTTGTTGTTGTAATGCAAAGGCAGCCATAGATGGTCTGTAAGTGAATGGGTGTGACTATGTTTCAGTTAAACTTTATTTATAAAAACAGGTTTTGGTTCCCCCAGGCCATAGTGTGTAGACCCTTCCTCTACAGGTTAGGTCCTTGATATATTTTGGGCAAATTTAAATGATGTACGTTTTGCCAGATTATTAAAACTTCTTACTCCTAGCCTTTTATCTTAGGTTACCTTCTCTGTCGGCTTTGCTCTGTTTGTCAGAACCCTTAATTCTTCCATGCACCTAATGGATATTTTTATTTGTTCTTCAAAACCTTGACTGACTGGATAACAAGTCATCAACCTCCTTTCAAAGAATTTTCTTTTTATTCTAAAGAGAATTAATGTCCAATCCCCACAGTATTTGGAAGGCCCCCAAATTGCATGGTGACTCAAAGTTAGAGGTGGAAATTCTATTGCAATATTTTATTTGGGAATGTCAGAATTTCAAAAACATACAAAGTTGTACTATCATTACTCTTCAGCACTGTATTAGTCAGCCAAAGAGGTGCTAAGGTGAAATACCAAAAATGGATTGGTCTTTAAAAAGGGTATTTATTTGGGGTAGAAGTCCACAAATACCAGGCCATAAAGCAGAGAGTTTCTTCTCTCATCACAGTCTATTGCCACATGTTAGAGCAAGACAGCTGCCGGCGTTTGCCAGGGTTCAGGCTTCTTGGGTTCCTCTCTTCCCGGGGCTGCGTTTCTCTCCGGGCTTAGCTCCTATTTCCTCCACAAGGTCAGCTGTAGATGATCAGGCAAACGGCTTGCTTCTCTTCTCCTGGGGCCTTCTTTCCAACATCAAAACTGCTTCTCAAAAGCTGCTGCAACTGTCCTTTGCCTTGCCTTTTATATTCAATTCCCCACCCACCAAGGGGTGGGGCTCAATGCCCTAATCCTAACCTAATCATGCCCAGATAAACAGATCAGTTTACAAGCATGATTCAATTATATTTTTGGAATTCATAATTACATCAAACTGCCACAAGCACCATTCTGAAATATCCATGAACCTTGTTTGCTCATTAGTGAATTAGGATCACGTTTGTTTTATTGTATATTCTTGGTTTGTCTACTTCAGCACTCTCATGGTGGCTTCAGTCTTCATATTCAGCTTATGACTCCAGGCTGATCATTTTCCTGAATTCAAAACCCATAAACTGCCTTCTAGATATTTTCATTTGGATTCTCCTCAGGCATGTCAAACTCAGTATGTCTAAAACACAACTAATTATTTTCTCCCCCAACTTGTTACTTCTCCTGTATTTCTTGCCACCATCCACCTGCTCAGTTTCTCAAAGTAGAAAGCTGGATGCCATTCTTGACTCCTCTTTCTCCCTTCCATTTTCTCTGCACTCAATCAATTGCAAGTTTTTTCTTTCCTTCATCCAAAATATCTCTTGAATTGTTCGTTCTGTTTTACTATAACTACCTTTCAGGACACCATAAGTCATCTCTTAACAAGATTTCAATGGTAGCTTGGTCTTCCTGGTTCCAGCCTTGTCCTCAAATATCCATTTTTTATACTTTAGCCAGAGTAATCTTTATAGAAATAAAATTTGATTGTTTTACTTCTCTAGCTAAACTACTTCTTTTGCTTGGTGTCCCTAGTGCCTTCTGAGTAAAGTCAGAACTCCTCAACATGGCTTACAAACCTTAACATAGCTCAGAAGACCTTTCATGATTACTGTTTCCTCTGCCTGGAGATTTCTGCCCACCTCTCCCCTCTTCCCCCTCCATTTACAATTTATCCTTCTGGAATCAGCTCAAATGCTCAAACAATCCAGATAAGTTAGAGTTTAATTACTCCTGTTAGTAAAATGTACTATTCTCTTAATGTGACAGTTGTCTGTTTAAGCTTTTTGAGGGCAAATCTAGTTCACTGTTGTATCCCCAGCATCTAGTATATTTCTTGATGCAGAGAGGGCATTTAATATGTTTGCCAGATGAAGGAAAGAATGAATAATCCTAGAAATTGTGAGATCTAAATGTGTGCAAAGTATGTCTTAGAAGCAAATTAGATGAAGTTATGAGACATGCTGCAACATGGAAGAAACTTGAAAACATTACAGTGAAATTAAGCAAGGCACATATGGACAAATATTTTATGATAGCACTTACAAGAGATGACTAGAATAGCAAATCTGCAGAGATAGAAAGAAGATTAGATGTTACCAAGGGAATGATGATAGGAAGGAAGGTGGAGTGTTTGTATAATATAATTGAAAGGTCTGGACATGCTAAGAAGAAAAAAAAAACACACTAGAGTTACTCTGATTTTCTTTTAGCACTCTTCTTCTCTTTCACTCTGAGACACTATACTAATTCCTAAATTCCTGTTTCTTTTGACTCTAACAGGTACTGAACAAATGCTCTCAATTAATTGGCTATTAAGTAATCTAAAAAGGATTATAGAAGGTATTATAAATTATAAAAGGTATAAAAGAAATTATATGAAATAAATTGTATTAACTTGTATGGAGAAAGACCTTAGGAAGACACAAAACCCAGAATTCATGAATGAAAAGATAAGCCTTCTAAAATTGATCACATATCAATTGAAAACTTCTGCACGACAAAAGACACCATTAACAAATTAAAAGATTAAGTGAAAACCTGGGAAAAAATATCTGCAACACACCTAACAAAGATTTAATAAGTAGTATATATATATAAAGATCTCCGAAAAGCCTATTTGAGATGATGGAAAAACTTTCGTAATAGATGGTGGTGATGGCAGTATAACATTGTAAATGTAATTAATACCATTGAATTATATATCTGAATGTGGTTAGTAGGGGAAATATTAGGTGGTATATATGTTACTAGAACAGGGGTTCTTCACCTTGTTTGCTCCACGGACCCATTTGCTAGTCAGGTGAAAACCACGGACTCCTTACTAAGTCCACACTATACTGTATATTATTTAATATATCACACCTGCACCAACACGTCCCCTCAAGAGTGTTTTTTTCAATTTCAATTCAAGCTTTTGGACCCCATGTTAAGAACCCTTGTACTAGAATAAAAATTAACAAAAAGAACAATAACAAGACTGTACAACACAGTGTACCTTGATGTAAGTTAGAGACTATAGTTAATAGTACAATTAAAATAATAGTCTCATAAATTGTAAGGAAGGTACTACACTAATGCAAAATGTTAATAATGGGGACAGGTATATGGCAACTCTATTTTCTGCATGATTTTTCTGTAAACCTACACCAAATGTTCATCAACTGATAAACGGATAAACAAAATGTGATATAGCCATACCCTGTAATATTTATGGGCCATAAAAAGGAATGAAGTATTGATATATGCTACAACATGGATGGACTTTGAAAACATTATAAATGAAAGAAACCATCCACAGAAGACAACATCTTATATGATTCCATTCATATGAATATTGAGAATATGGAAATCTATAGATAAAGTAGAATGGTGGTTGTTTAGGACTGATTTTATGCTGATTTGAGTCTTTTGTGGACCCCAAAAAATCCTGTTTTTTAAAGTGAACCCAATTCCTGTGCCTGTAAACCCACTGTAGATGAGAACTTTTGATTCGATTCAGTTAAGGTACCTTTTGATTAGACCACTCCAGTTAAGGGCCTTTGATTAGACTGTGGGACCCAGGATGGCCTTAATCCTCATCCTGGAGTCCTTTATAAATGAAGGACTAAAAAGGTGCAGACACAGAAAAAAAGCTGCTGAGACATTAAGAGAGGTCCTGGAGGCCAAAGACTGGAGGCTGTCATCAGTGGAGCACAGAGGGATGGAAAGAGGCCTTCTAGAGGCTGAGAGAGAAGGCTCACGGAGAGCCCAGAGCTGAAGCAATGAGGCCCGGAGGAGAGGGGAGAGAGGGGAGAGAGGGGAGATGAGCGGGCAATGCCATGTGCCTAATCTCCCACTGCTGAGCTCGGAAGAAAGTGATCCTGGAGTAGGCAGAGAATGGCACGGCCGCCATTGTGCTTTGCCACGTGGCCTTAGTCCAGGATCACTGGCAGCTGGCTTTCGGTGAGACAGCATCTCTGATAATGTCTTAATTTGGACATTTTCACAGCCTCAGAATTGTAAGCTTTTAACTTTATAAATTCCAATTGTAAAAGCCAACCCATTTCTGGTAAATTGCTCCCAGTAGCTTTTAGCAAACTAAAACAGGATGACATGAGGTGGGTAGAGTGGTAATAGGTTAAGGGTATGGGCTTTAATTTTAATTAATATGTCTTGTATTTAGAGCAGTTTTAGGTTTAGAGAAAAGTTGAACAAAACATATAATTCCCACATACCCTCTCCCTCCTTCCCCACAGTTTCCCTATTTTAAGTCTCTTGCATTGGAGTGGTACAATTGGTACACCAGTTGGTATTGATAAACCAATACTGATGATGCATTGTTTTTAGATTACATTAAGTTTCACTCTTTGTGTTGTATATTTTTATGGGTTTTGATAAATGAATGCATAATGGCATGTATCCACCATACAGTATCATACAGGGTAGTTTCACTGCCCCAACCTGTGTTCCATCTATTAATCCTCACTTCCAAACCTTGGTGGCCATTGATCTTTTTATTGTCTCCATAGTGTTGCTTTTTCCAGAATGTCATATAGTTGGAGTCATATAGTATGTGGCCTCTTCATACTGGCTTCTGTTACTTAGCAATATGCATTAAATAATCCTCCATGTCTTTTTATGGTTAGATAACTCATTAATTTTTATTACTGAATAATACTTCATTGTATGGATGGAACACCATTTGATTATGCATTCACTTACTGAGGGACATCTTGTTTCCTTCCAGTTTTTGGCAATTAACAATGCTGCCATGAACATTTATGTGCAGGCTTCTGTTGACAAGTTTTCAACTCATTTGTGTAAAAACATCTAGGAGCACTGCTGGACAGTATGGTAAACCAATGTTTGGCTTTGTAGGAAACTGCCAAACGTTCTTCCAAAGTACTTGTAGTATTTTGCTTTCCCACCAGCAGTGGATGGGAGTTCCTGTTGCTCCAAATCTCCAGCATTTGATATTGTCAGTGATTGTGATTTTAGCCATTCTAATATATGTTAGTTTCACCCAGGGTTTCTTCATGAGGAAAACGTGAAGGGTTGTTGTATGGGAATTCTACACATGTGCGTGATTGTTTTCTAAGTTCATAACCTCTAATAAAAATATATTAAAAAATAATAGGGTGGGTTGGGGAAAAATACACTAAATGTAAGCTATGGACTATAGTTAGTAGCAATATTTTGACAATGCTCTTGCATAGTTTATAACAAATGTTTCACGTCAATACAAGGTGGTGGTGGGGTGATGTATGGGTCCCCTGTATGATGTTATACATGTTTATTTTTTAAGTTCACAACTTTCACTATACACTTACTGTTCACGTATGAATCATATACTTCAAATTTTTAAAAAAATAGGGGAAAAAAAGAAAATATGCTAAAATAGACTGGTGTTGGTTGATAATATGTGTGACTATAGTAAAAATCATTGAATTGTACACTTTACACTTAAAATGGGTGTTGTGTTATATAATTTATATCTCAATAAAACTGTTTAAAAAGAAGAATATGCTTCTAAGACAAAGAGATGAAAAATAATTTTTTTTAAAGGAAAAGAAGTACTGAGAATGATTTGGAGAAATTGGAACCCTTACACCTTGCTGGTGAGAAAGTCAACAATTTGATGGTTCCTCAAGAAATTTAGAATTACTGTGTGACTCAGAAAATCCATTCGTAGGTAAATATCACAACAAATTGAAAGCAGATAATCAAATAATTACTTGTACATGATGTTCACGGCAGCAGTATTCACAATAGCCCAAAGGTTTCTGGAAACAACCCCAATGTCCACCAGTGGATCAGTGGGTAAACCAAAGATGGCATATATCATACAATGGAATATTAAGCCATAAAAAGCCATAAAGTACTGATACGGGACAGTGTGGATGTACTTGAAAATGTTATGCTAATGAAAGAAACCTGATTCAGTTTATATGAAATAGACAAAAGTAATTCCATAATACAGGAAAGCAGATTAGAGGTTGCCAGGGGCTGGGGAAAAGGGTTTGGTGACAGAATGCTTATGAGTACATGGTTACATTTTTGGGTAATGAAAATATTTTGGAACTAGATAGAAACTGAAGGTACTAAATGCCACTGAATTCTACACTGTAAAGTAATTATATGTTATGTTCAATAAACAATAAAAAAACAACAAATTTAAACAGGAAAAATGGAACTACTCAATAGAAAAAAATGGGCAAGGAAAATAATGAAGCAATTAGCAAAAGAAGTACATTGGTCAAGAAACATACTTAAAAATGTCCAATCTAACTAGTATTAGGGAGATGCAAATTAAAAAAATAAGAATGGGGTCACTTTTACTCATGAGACAAAATCCTCTTTTTTCACTTCGTTGAACAATTTTACGTACAATGATTATGTGCAGATTAGAATCATGGTAAAAATAAATACTCATATCTGAAGAGATGTGCAATGTGAAACCCACTTGAAAGGCAATTTGGCGGTAGCTATAAAAATTAAAAAATTGATATACCTTTGACCCAGCAATTCTACTTCTAAAAATCTATCCTAGGAAATACTGATATCTTACACAAAAATTTATATACAAACACATGTGCACAAATGCACACTGACAGGTACAGATTCATACAGATTTGTCTATATACTAGTGGAAAAAATTAGAAACTAAATTATCAATGTAGTAGCAAAAATCAATACATCCAGGTTTCTGTTAAAAAGAATGATATATCTGCATGGAAAGATTTCTAAAATATACCACTCTTTAGAAGAAACAAATTTAGAACAATACTTAAAGTATAATCCCATTTATATGTAAAACATATGCCAATATTTGTATAAATGTACATATAAATGCATTCAAAGTGGACTAGAAATATGCACACCAAGGTGTTGATAGTAGTTAACTCTTTTGACAATGAGAATGAAATATCTGTGTCCTACTATTACTACTGTTGCTGTAAATAATAATAATGATAATAATGCAAGGATTGTTAACTTGGAGATACATGTGTCATAAGGAGGCCCAGTCCTAAACAGGTACAAAAGAACTTCAACCCATTTCTACATTCTGAAGCTCAAAGTGACAGTTAATCATAAAATAACTGGGTACAATAAGGAGGCTGCTAGGGTCCTTTGTTTCTAAAAGCTATAACTGGATTTCTTTTTCCCAGAATGGCATTTACTATGCTCTAAAAATTCTGTGGATAGCAAAAGGGTTCAGAGTAACCTGAGTAGCTCCCCCAAAGCAGCATCCAGTATAGTCCTCCAAGCACCTGGTAGTAATTTTCTCCCAAATCATCATCTACCAGAGTAGTATATATATTTTTCCTCCAACTGATTTTTTTTAATTAGAGAAGTTGTGGGTTTACAGAAAACATACATAAAATAGAGGTTCCCATTTACCCACCCTATTAGTAGCACCTTGCCTTAGTGTTGTATATTTGTTACAAGTGATAAAAGAACATTTTTACAATTGTACTATTAACCATAGTCCATTGTTAACCTTAGGGTTCACTGTGTTGTACATTTCCATGGATTTAAAAAAAAAATTTATTCTAGTGACATATATACAACCTAAAATTGTGAACATAATTAACAACAATGAATTATACATTTGAATGTGGTAAAAAAAAAAAGGGTAGTGTATTTTAGTGCTTTGATACTCTGAGCACCAACTCCATGTTCTGATAATATCTGTATTCCTTCTGGAAGTACTTATGATCTATTATAATTCCTTTTTCTTTTTCTTCCCAATGCCATTACTCTCTATTTTTAAAATTCATTTTTGTTTTTTTAATGTGTTTTTGGAGAACTCAAGAGTCTCATCCTCCTGATAGATGTTTTATTTTTCATCTATTTTCAGAACATTTCCTTATTTTCATTTAGTAATCTCCAAACTTAGACCATCTCCCATTCATCATCCTCATTCTGATATGAACATTAAAATGTCATCCATTTCTCTGCTTTTCTTTTTAATTCCTGTCATATTCTTACATATTCTTTTGCAGTTTGAACCTTTCATTTGAGTTATTTTATTTCTATTACTTTCTAATTTCTGAATACCCTCAGTTGAGTTGTGGTCTCAGATGCTGCACTGTCTTCAGCCTCCAAAGATATTACAACCCTATAAAGTAATAAACTCAAAGGACAAAAAAAAAAAAAAAGGACTCTATTTACTTAGAAGTAAAATGTATTATTATTCATGGCAGGAGTTTTATCTCAGCGTTCCACCATTCTGGCACAAATTTTATTATGAGACAGTTAAGGTCATCCGTGTTCCTTCAACCATCCGATTTCCAGTGCAGGGCACGAGCCCCAAGCCTCAGGTACCCATGGGGCACCTATCCACTGAAGTCCAGGCAGGGAAGCAAGATATCAAGGGAGCCCTGACTAGGTGTCCCTCATGAAAAGGACAGGAACACAGTAACAACTGCCAGAGGTCAATGTGGAGGAGCCATCATTATTGATAAATATCTCGAGTTTCTATAAAAAGAATTATCTCTGGCAAGCTGTTGATTTTTTTGGTATGATAAATTTTAAGTGTAAAATTCAGTGGTATTAATTACATTTGCAATGTTGTACAACCATCGCCATTTTCAAAAATTTTCATCATCCCAAATAAAAACTCTGTATTCATTAAGCAATGGCTCCTCATTCCCCATCTTCCCTCAGCCCATGGTAACTTCTAATCTGCTTTCTATCTTTGTGAATGTGCTTATTCTAGCTATTTCATATAAGTGGAATCATAAAATATTTGTCCTTTTGTGCCTAGCTTCTTTCAATTGGCATAATGCTTTCAAGGTTCATTCATGTTGTAGCGTGCATCAGAACTTCATTTTTTTATGGTTGGATGCTATTCTATTAAATGTATATACCACGTTTTGTTTATTCATTTGTCTGTTGATGGAAACTTGGATGTGGACACCTTTTGGATATTGTGAATATCTAAAAGTGAACACTTGTGTAGAAGTACCTGTTTGCATCTGAGTTTTCAAATCTTTTGGTTATACACCAAAGAGTGGAATTGCTGGATCATATGGTAATTCTATGTTTAATTTTTTGAGGAACTGCAAAACTTTCCCACAGTGAGGGGCACTGTAGCAGTTTAGCATTGATTCCAAAAATAGTATTGGATATTTGCAAACTGATCTGTCAGAACTATCACTTTTTTTTTTTTTATTTTAATTTTATTTTTTTAAAATTTTTACCGGGAGGTCCTGGGGATCGAACCCAGGTCCCTCCATATGGGAGACAGATGCCCAACCATTTGAGCTACATCCGTCCCCAGAACTATCACTTTTAATTGATTAAATTGTGATTAGGACTTTGGGTCATGTCAGTAGTGCGTTGAGCCCCCGCCCTTTGGGGCAAAGGGCAGAGTTGGGAGTTTTGAGCTGGAGCCCAGGAAGTGAACACACAGGAGAAGAACACAGGAATAGAGACAGCTCCTTAGACATGGCATAAGCCCTGGGGAGAGAGACAGAGCCATTCGCCTGATAGTCTACAGCTGGCCTTGTGGAGAGAGCACAGCAGCTGAGCCCAGAGAGAAACAGAGCCCTGGGAAGAAAGGAACCCAAGAAGCCTGAACTCTTAGCAGACGCTGGCAGCCATCTTGCCCCAACACATGGCAATAGACTTTGGTGAGGGAAGTAAATTATGCTTTATGGCCTGGTAACTGTAAGCTTCTACCCCAAATAAATTACCCTTTATAAAAGCCAACAGATTTCTGGTATTTTGCATCAGCACCCCTTTGGCTGACTAATACAAAATTTGGTACCAGGAATGGGGTCGTGCTTTTGCAATGACCAAAATGCTGAAATGGTTTTATAAATGGGTAAGAGGTATTTTTTGGAGGAATTGTGAGATGCTTGTTGGAAAAGATCTACAGTGCTTTGAAGAAATTGTTGATAGTAATATGGACTCTAAAGAGATTTTTTATGAGGACTTAGAAGTAAATGATGAAACTATTACTGGCAACTGGAGGAAAGGCAGTCTGTTTTAAAGTTGCAGAGAACTTAGCAAGATTAACTCTTGGTGTTTTATGGAAGGCAGAATTTGAAAATGGCGAGCCTGGGCATTTAGCTGAAGAACTTTCCAAAGTAAACTCAGAAAATGTGTCTTGACTTCTCCTTGCAGCTTATAGCAAAATGCTAGATGAGCGAGATAAGCTGAGGACTGAACTGTTGGGCACAGAGAAAACAGAAACTGATTCTGGAAATTCTAAGTGTCTGGAAACCAAGCTCCTAGATGATAGTGCCCCATTTGAGGATGTAACTAAACTTGGAACTTGTAAATCAGGATTGAAGATGCAGTTATCTTGGAAAGACTTGTGGAAAGTCTTAACGTCTGATGGCTTGAACCTGTTTCTTGTATGCTATACCAACAATATTTTTGAGAGAGTTGTATGAACAAAACCACTGTTTGCTTGGACTAAAAGGGACATGGAAAGGAGAGATTGAAGAAGAAACAGCTTTAAGAGGAAAACCATGGAAGCTGAGATCTGGAATTAAGACATTGCCTTGGGCCAAGCAAGGAGCCCCACTTATGTGTAGAGAGAGGGTGAGTTTGTCCCAGCAGATGAAAAGGGTGGATGTTCCCACTTGATGTTCAGGGAAAGTTTTGCCACCCCAGGGTACAGAGAGGGTGGAGCACATTCCCCAAGGATTAGGGAGGTTAAGGTCAGCACCCCATAGGTCTTTGAGAGGGGTGGACCTGTCCCCCCATAGATTAGGGAAGGCCAGGTGGTCAACTCGTTGCTCTGAGAGGGTTGAGCCTGTATGCCAAAGGTTAGGGAGGATGTTGTCTTGTCTTCATTAACCCAAAGATTGGGTAATATGTGGCAATCACCCCAATGCTCTTGGAGGGTGAGGTCTAAAGCTTGGTTGACACCCAGATGCTTGAAGAGAGTGGAACCAAGAAAATGGCCCTTGGGCAAGCCTGTCAAAAGGATGGATCCTCATGAGGTCCCAGGGAGAAGAAACCATCCTCTTAAGAATGACTCTCAGACTTTGAAATCGAATGGAGAATGCCCTGCAGGTTTACTGAATTGTAGAGGACTCATGACTAATGTTTCCCTCCCAATTTCTTATGATAATGAAAATGTTTATCCTTTGTCCATTTGTGTACTGGAAGCAGAGAAATGGTTTTGTAAGTTTCAAAGGTCTACAGCAGATGGAACTTTGCCCCAAGACAAACTGTATTTCTTTAAACTGGTTATGATATGATTTTGTACTTACTACTGTTACTGATTTAAGGTTTTTTTGACTATTGTAATGTCTTTATGGAATTTAGAGGGTGGAGTGTAGCAGTTTGGCATTGTTTATGAATTCCAAAAATAGATATTGGATTATGTTTGTGAACTGGTCTTTTCCTCTGGGTATATTAGATTATATTGGATTCAGAGGTTTACTTGATTAAAAAATGATTAAGGCTTTGCTTGGGGTATGTCAGTAGGATCTGGGACTCACAGAAAAACCACACTGCAGAGAAGGGAAGTTGGAGTTTTTGAGCTGGTGCCCTGAGAAGTAAGCACACAGAGGAGCTTGGTCATGAGGGACGAGGAAAGGCCCCAGGAAGAGAAACAAGCTGTTTGCCTGATAGTCTATATAGCTGGCCTTGTGGAGATAGCAGAGGATCTGAGCCAAGAGAGAAGCAATCTCTGGAAATAGAGGAACCCAGGAAGCCTGAACCCTCACAGATGTCAGCAGCCATTTTGCTCCAACACGTGGCAATAGACTTTGGTAACGGAAGTAATTTACGCTTTATGGCCTGGCAACTAAGCTTCTACCCCAAATAAAAATCCTTTATAAAAGACAACAGATTTCTGGTATTTTGCATCAGTACCCTTTTGGCTGACTTATACAGGCACCATTCTATATTTCTACTAGCAATGTAAGGGTTATTTTCTTTTTTGTTTTATTATATTCGTATGTTATAGATAGAATCATACCCTCCACAAAGACATGTTCAAATCCTAACCTCTGATCCTGTGGATCTCTGAAAATCCTATTGAGATGAGGCCAAACTGAATTAGGGTGGGCCTTAATCCAGTAAGTCTGGAGTCCTAATAGGCCGAGGAAGGTTGGAGACAGTAGAAAGACGGAGAAGGAGACAGCTCATCATGTGACAGAGGCAGAGATTGATTGCCAGCAAGTCACCACCAGAAAGATATAGAGTTCAGAGAAACCATGGCCTGCCAAAATCTTGATTTTGGATATCTAGCCTCTGAACTGTGAGACAATAAATTCCTGTTGTTTAAGCCAGCTAGTCTGTGGTATTTATTATAGCAGCTCTGACAAACCAAGACACCATCCTAGTGATTGTGGTTTTCAGCTGTTACATTTTGATGGCTGCATAGTAGGACTACAATATGAATAGTATTTAAAGGCAAAAAACCACTATGGAATTTTCAGGCTGAATGAGATTCTTATTGGGTGGGCTAGATTAGAGAACGATATTATTATTATTATTATTTTTAGAAAAGAGAATATTTATTAAGAAATTATATGCTGAATTCTCCTACAGTCTGTGAAGATGGTTTCTTCCATTTCCACAGGACAAGACAATAGCTAAGAGCATCCAGAAGACACCTGCAATACATGGCAAAGGAGAATTCCTAGTAATAAGAGATGAAATGAAGTGATTTATGTACTAATTTAAACTTTGGATCCAAAGACAAGACAGTCTTCCTTTCCAAACTATTTCTTAACTGTTCAAGCACTGTCTGTTGGATCTCTAATTCAGACTGAAGATTATTATCTGAATCATTTCAGTATAATAGAGCAGAGCATGCTCAATTTAGTCACAGGCCAAAATGACAGTCCTTTAATTATTGTATCACATCTGAAATATCTGCATTCTTCATTGATAAAAATGATGATTGTGGAGGGCAGAAATATAACTTTTTCAAGAGTTTTATACTTATTCATTGAAGTACTTTAAACTATAAATTAAAAATAAATTATAAAAACTAGCATACTAGTATCTTTTCTTACATGATATTGTTGGAAATAAGCTTTAAACAGAATTGCAATATCACCTGACTTTATATATGATCAAGAATGATATTTTTAAAAGTATATGGGGGGGGGGATGGATATGGCTCAAATGGTTGGGCGTCCGTCTCCCATATAGAGGGACCCGGGTTCGATCCCTGGGACCTCCTGGTTAAAAAAAAAAAAAAAAGTATATGGGGAGAATTAAGATAGCTGCCTTGTAAATCTTGGGCAGGAAGAACATGTCAGAGGTCTGCCATTGGTTTTCTTGTTCTATAGTGAGAAGACTGTAATTTGGTGGGAGAGGTAAACATAGTGAACAGAAGATTCCTTCTGAAACAAACGGATGTCTATTAGCCATATGGAATAGTTATTGGACTATATTTTCCCTTAATATTAAAACTAAATTCTATGGAGCGCTATTAATATTGCTATAGTGGAATCTATTTTTCTACTTGCCCCTACCCAGCATCCATGTCCCTTTCTTCTGGTGACAGCACTACAATCTTCCTTTGGGCAGGTGTGATGGTTAGGCTAATGTGTCAACTTGGTCCAGCAAGCACTGGGCTAATTCTAATACAAGAGCATTTATGGACTTTGATCACCGCTGAGTTTACTGCGTGGATGGCTGATTATATCTGTATCAATCAGGGAGATTGCATCAGCAATGGGCGATGCTTTTATCCAATCAGTTGAATGCCTTAAAGGGGGAAGTGATTTCAACATTCAGAGAGAATTTCCCAGCTCGTTGGACATCCAACTTCTCCTAGAAGTTGGGAGAAGGACCTTTCATCGGACTTTCATCGGAGCCCCTGGTTCGCAGCCTGCCTGTGGAACCCGGACTTGTGCATCCCCACGGTTGCATGAGAGACTCTTATAAAATCTCATATTATTGACAGATATCTCCTGTTGATTCTGTTTCCCAAGAAAATCCTGACTAATACAGCTTGGTACTGGGAGTGGTTCTTGAGGAACAGAGTCTTAAACATGGGATGTCTGAGGTGGTTCTGGGAGTTTTATAATTGGCTCTCTACTCTAATTAGACTCAGGGGTACTTATGACTCCCTTTGCAATAATGAAGAGGTTGCTAACAGTCCATGGCGTGAGCTGGCATACACAAGATAGCACCACTGGATTCCCCTACTTCCATGCTTATATAAGAAGCAAGGATCTGGGTGAGAGTGTTTTCAACACCTTAACAGAATTTTGTGGAGTCAAAAAGTATAATGATGTTGGCTGGCTCCTCCTAGATACTCTGGATACAGTTACAAAAGAAAGAGATGAGCTAAAGTCTTCAAATTTGAAACTTAAATGCCACATGAATGATATGAAAGTTTCTACGTGTGCCTTGAAAGAAAATCTTGCCTCCTGTAGCCACAGACTTGAGATATCTGAGAACGAAACCCAGACTCTCTTTGTACGAGTAGCAGAATTACAGAGGAAACTAAAATCTCAACCTCACAGGGTTTCTGCAATTAAAGTAAAGGCATTGATTAGAAAGGAGTGGAACCCCGAGGACTGGGACAGAAACAGATGACGATAACATTGGTGGGGGCATTGGAACCCTAAATTCTGCTGAGACGTTACCAGATAAACCTGCAATGGCCTGCCCTGTGTAGACCACACCTTGTCAACCTTGTTTCATCCAGCCTCCAGCCTGCCCCAGGGAGTCTGAGTCCTGAGGCAGGTACCAGCCCAACTCCAGCATGCACTGCCCAACTTCCAGTCTGCCCTAAGGAGTCTTTGTCTTCCAACCCCTGCCTGAAGAGATTAATCCTGTCTCACCAGAAGAAAATGCAAAGGAATGCCCTGAGTTCAGTAGCCTGTAAGACATCTCTAATCCTTCTCCTTACCCCCACCCCCCACCCCTCTTGTCTTTGAGACCCATTACTGGACTAAAATCACAAGCCCCCAAAGGTAAAATACAAAGTGTGACCCATGAGGAAGTACGCTATACTCTGAAAGAACTGCATGAATTTTCCAAATTATATAGACAGAAATCAGGGGAATATGTGTGGGACTGGATACTAAGGGTATGGGATAATGGTGGAAGGAATATAAAGTTGGGTCAGGCTGAATTTATTGATATGGGCCCACTAAGCAGAAATTCTGGATTCAACACTGTAGCTCGAGGGGTTAGAAAGGGCTCTAACAATATGTTTGGGTGGCTGACTGAAGCATGGACCAAACGATGGCTTAGCATGTCTGAGGTTGAGATGCCCCATTTGCCCTGGTATACAGTAGAAGAGGGGATTCAAAGGCTTAGAGAGACTGGACTGCTAGAATGGATTTACCATTTGAGACCTGCCCACCCACCCCAGGAATGTCCAGAAGACACACCTTTAACCAGGACTGTGAGGAATAAATTTGTAAGACTAACTCCATCTTCTCTGAAGAGCTCTGTGGTTGCTCTTCTCTGAGTCCAGATATTACTGTAGGTAGGGCTGTAATGGAATTGGAATCCTTAAACATTATGGGGATAATCGGATCTCGGACTCATAAAAGTCAAGTATAGTCAGTTAATCGCCAAAGGCAAGGTGGGCATGGCTACCGCAATGAAAGACAGATTCAAAGCAGCACAAAGAATAGTCTGAGTCTCATGGAGTTATGGCATTGGCTAATAGATCATGGGGTACCTAGAAGTGAAATACATGGGCAGAAGAAATTTCTTCTGGATCTATATAAGCAGAAGAGTTCTAAGTCAAGGGAACAAAACCCTAACTTAAATTACAGACGCAGAGAATCATGGCCCCTTAATCAATTCCCAGACTTGAGACAGTTTATAGACCCAGAGCCCCTTGAATGAGGCGAAGGCCAGGTCCCCTTGGAGAAGGATCCTGTTAAACTGCCAAAAATTTATACAGTCAATCTTCCTCCCACTTTTCCCCAGGGAGACCTACGGCCTTTTGCCAGAGTAACTGTGCATCGGGGAAAAGGAAATGATCAGACATTTCGGGGATTATTAGACACTGGCTCAGAAGTCACATTAATTCCAGGAGACCCAAAATGTCACTGTGGTCCACCAGTCAGAGTAGGGGCTTATGGAGGTCAGTGATCGATGGAATTTTAGCTCAGGTCCGTCTCACAGTGGGTCCAGTGGGTCCCTGGACCCATTCTGTGGTTATTTCCCCAGTTCTAACAGCATAATTGGAATAGACATACTCAGAAACTGGCAGAATCCCCACACTGGATCCCTGACTTGTGGAGTGAGGGCTATAAAGGTTGGAAAGGCCAAGTGGAAGCCTCTAGAACTGCCCCTACCTAGCAAAATAGTAAATCAAAGGCAATACTGGATTCCTGGAGGGATTGCAGAGATTAGTGCCACCTCAAGGATTTGAAGAATGCAGGGGTGGTGATTGCCACAACATCCCCATTCAACTCTCCTATTTGGCCTGTGCAGAAAACAGATGAATCTTGGAGGATGACTGTAGATTATTGTAAACTTAACCAGGTGGTGACTCCAATTGTAGCTGCTATCCCAGAGGTGGTATCATTGCTTGAGCAAATCAACACTTCCCCTGGTACCTGGTATGCAGCTGTTGATCTGGCAAATGCTTTTTTTCTCAATTGCCATTAGTTAAGACCACCAGAAACAGTTTGCTTTCAGCTGGCAAGGCCAGCAGTATACCTTCACTGTCCTGCCTCAGGGGTATATCAACTCTCCAGCCCTATGCCATAATATTGTCTGCAGGAACCTTGATCAGCTCTCCCTCCCATGAGACATCACACTGGTCCATTCAATTGATGATATCATGTTGATAGGACCTACTGAGCAAGAAGTAGCAAAGACTCTAGATTTATTGGTAAGGCATTTGCATGAGAGAGGATGGGAGATAAATCCAACAAAAATACAGGGTCCTTCTACCTCAGTGAAATTTCTAGGTGTCCAGTGGTGTGGGGCCTGTCGAGATATCCCTTCTAAAGTAAAGGATAAGCTGTTGCACCTGGCTCCTCCTATGACCAAAAAAAGAGGCACAAAGCTTAGTTGGCCTCTTTGGATTTTGGAGACAACACATTCCTCATTTGGGTGTGCTACTCTGGCCCATTTACCGAGTGACCAGAAAAGCTGCTAGTTTTGATTGGCGACCGGAACAAGAGGAGGCCCTGTGACAGGTCCAGGCTGCTGTGCAAGCTGCACTACCACTTGGACCATATGATCCAACAGATCCAATGGTGCTGGAAGTTTCAGTGGCAAATAGAGATGCTGTCTGGAGCCTTTGGCAGGCCTCTATAAGAGAATCACAACGCAGACCCTTAGGATTTTGGAGTAAAGCCTTGCCATCCTCTGAAGATAACTACTACCCTTTTGAGAAGAAGCTTTTGGCTTGCTACTGGGCCTTAGTAGAGACTGAAAGCTTAACCATGGGCCATGAAGTTATCATGAGACCTGAGTTGCCTATAATGAACTGGGTAGTGTCTGACCCACCAATAAAGTTGGGCGTGCACAGCAGCACGTGGAAGTGGTATATATGAGATAGGGCTTGGGCAGGTTCTAAAGGCACAAGTAAGTTACATGAGGAAATAGCCCAAATGCCCATGGTCACCACCCGTGCCATGTTACCTTCTCTTTCCCAGCCCACAGCTTTGGCCTCTTGGGGAGTTCCTTACAATCAGTTGACTGAGGATGAGAAAACTCGGGCCTGATATGCAGGTACCACCTGAAAGTGGACAACTGCGGCACTGCAGCCCTTTTCTGGGGCATCCCTGAAGGATAGTGGTGAGGGCAAATCCTCCCAGTGGGCAGAGCTTTGAGCAGTGCACCTAGTTGTTCATTTTGCTTGGAAGAAGAAATGGCCAGAGGTGCGTTTGTTCACTGAGTCATGGGCTGTTGCCAATGGTTTGTCTGGATGGTCAGGGACTTGGAAGGAACATGATTGGAAAATTGGTGACAAGGAGGTCTGGGGAAGAGCTATGTGGACAGATCTTTCTGAGTGGGCAAAAAACATGAACATATTTGTGTCCCATGTGAATGCTCACCAGAGGGTGACTTCAGCAGAGAAGAGTTTAATAATCAAGTGGATAAAATGACCCACTCTGTGGCTAATGCTCAGCCTCTTTCCCTAGCCACTGCTGTTATTGCCTAAGGTGCTCATGAACAAAGTGGCCATGGAGGTAGGGATGGAGGTTATGCATGGGCTCAGGAACATGGACTTCCCCTCACCTAGGCTGACTTTGCTACAGCCACTGCTGAATGCCCAATCTGCCAGCAGCAGAGACCCACACTCAGCCCCTGATATGGCACCATTCCTCGATGTGACCAGCCTGCTACCTGGTGGCAGTTTGACTACATTGGGCCTCTTCCACTATGGAAGGGGCAGCGATTTGTTTTAACTGGAATAGACACATACTCTGGCTATGGGTTTGCATTTCCAGCACGCAATGCTTTTTCCAAAACTACCACCTGTGGACTTACCGAATGCCTACCGCCATGGCATTCCACACAGCATTGCTTCAGATCAAGGAACCCATTTCACAATAAATGATGTGCGGGAATGGGCACATGTCCATGGAATTAACGGGTCTTACCATGTTCCCTATCACCCTGAAGCAGCTGGATTAATAGAATGGTGGAATGGCTTTTTGAAGACTCAATTATGGTGCCAACTAGGTGGCAATACCTTGCAGGGTTGGGGTAATATTCTCCAGGAGGCTGTGTATGCTCTGAATCATTGTCCTCTCTATGGTGCTGTTTCTCCCATAGCCAGGATTCATGGGTCCAGGAATCAAGGGGTGGAAATGGGAATGGTACCACTCACTATTTCCCCTAATGACCCACTAGGAAAATTTTTGCTTCCTGTCCCTGCAAACTTAGGCTCTGCTGGTCTACAGGTTTTAGTCCCAAAAGGAAGAGTGCTGCCACCAGGGAACACACAATGATTCCACTGAACTGGAAGTTAAGACTGCTACCTGGCCACTTTGGGCTCCTCTTACCTGTGAATCAACAGGCAAAGAAGGGAATTACTGTACTGGCTGGGGTGATTGATCCTGACTATCAAGGGGAAATAGGACTACATCTACATAATGGGGACAAAGAATAGTTTGCCTGGAATGCAGGAGATACTCTAGGGCGTCTCCTAGTACTGCCATGCCCTGTTATTAAAGTCAATGGAAAAGTGCAACAAACCAAGCAGGACTAACAATGGCCCAGAATCTTCAGGAATGAAAGTTTGGGTCACCCCATCAGGCAAAGAACGGTGGCCAGCTGAAGTGCTTGCTGAAGGTAACGGGAACATGGAATGGGTAGTGGAAGAAGGTAGTGATAAATATGAACTTCGACCACGTGACCAGTTACAGAAACGAGGACTGTAATGGTCATGAACCCTTCTTCCTTGTTTCGTTATGAATATGATTGTGTATGTTCACAAAACGAATTTCTTGTTTTCTTCCCCAACCTTTTCCCCTATCATATGAAAAGTTGTATTAATTTCATGTCATAATATTTAAGGATGTCAAGTTTAAGAGTGAATATTATCCAAGGACTTGCACCCTATTCTGTGGGGAATTAATGCGTTTCTGGTTGTATGCAGGGGAGTTGAACATTGTTAGGTGTAAATATATATATATATATATATATATATATATGCTTGTCTGTTATTGTTTTTACTTAGAGACTAAGTATGGTTTAGGGTAATGTGTATGGTTGTTGAGTTGACAAGGAGTGGACTGTGATGGTTAGGCTAATGTGTCAACTCGGCCAAGTAATTGTGTCCAGGTGTTTGGTCCAGCAAGCACTGGGCTAATTGTAATACAAGAACATTTATGGACTTCAATCACCAGTGAGTTTACTGCGTGGATGGCTGATTACATCTGCAATGGGTGACGCTTTTATCCAATCAGTTGAATGACTTAAAAGGGGAAGTGATTTCAACATTCAGAGAATTTCCCAGCTCATCTTTGGACAGCCAACTTCTCCCAGAAACTCATCAAGGACCTTTCATCGGACTTTCATCGGAGGCCGTTGGTTTGCAGCCTGCCTCTGGAACCTGGACTTGTGCATCCGCACGGTCACGTGAGAGACTCTTATAAAATCTCATATTATTGACAGATATCTCCTGTTGATTCTGTTTCCCGAGAGAACCCTGACTAATACAGCAGGTGACGTAATTAGACTAATGAGAGTCAGGCCCAGGCCTTGTGGAACCATTGAAAAAGGTGCCCTCTTTGTACTGGGGTTGTTCTGCTAGCTGAATGTAACCCTAGAGTTGGTAGTGGCCATTTTGGAGGAGACACTGTCTGGGAATGGCACCAACACAGAAGCAGGCAGAATTAACATGGATAAACCCCAGTTTCTGTATCAGTATTTGAACACCTGGATCCAGCTATACCTGAATTTTTCATTTATGTAAGCTAATAACATTTTTTCTAAGGCTTAACACCATTTGAGTTGAGTGTCCATTACATGCAACCAAGAATCATTACTGGTAAGAATAACTAAGTGAAGACCACCTTTGAGAATAGAAAGGATTCTCTTTTTGAGAGGAAGTAAAAATCTAAGGTAGAGTGCACTGTAAAACAAATTGGGTCTCTGCTCAGATGGCTGACTAGAAGAGGTACTCAAGGAACGAAAGAATGTGGCAGTAGGGAAGCGATGTGGCTCAAGCAACTGGGCTCCCATCTACCATATAGGAGGACCAAGGTTTGATTCTCAGGGCCTCCTGGTGAAAAGCAAGCTGGCCCACATGGCAAGCTGGCCCATGCAGGAGAGCTGGCCCGTACGGAGAGCTGGTGCAGAAGATGACGCAACAAAAAGAGGCACAGAGAAGAGACAATGAGAGATATAGCAGACCAGGGAGCTGAGGTGGCGCAAGAGATTGAGTGCCTCTCTCTACTCCAGATGGTCCCAGGATCTGTTCCCAGTGCCACCTAAAGAGAAGACAAGCAGATACAGAAGAACACACAGAAAGCAGACAGTAAGCACAAAACAATGGGGGTGGGGTGGGTGGGGGGAATAATTAAATCTTAAAAAGAATGTGGCAGTAAAGGTTCACTGTCTTAAACTCCATTCTAGATCACACATCATTTAATAGTGACTGGTTCCTATCTCTTCACTTTTCTTTTCTCTGATCTTAGGAACTTCACGATCAGAGTGAGTTATGAGTTATAAACAAGAAAAGACTCAATTTACAGGAGCGTTGACTTTTTAGGTAAAGCAGGACTTGAAAAAATGTTTATAAGCCTAGTCTAGGCCTGTACTGTTGAGCATTTGCTTTGAAAACTTCAACTAGGACAAGATATCTTATAGTTGTTCCCAGAGTGGGGAGGTCTGTATCCCTGGTTTGGAGATACCATCCATAACTACCTGGGTTCAGTGACCATATGTTTCTGATGTCCACTGTGTGACCTAAAAATCTATTCTATTGCTTTCCTTTGTCAAGTTAAATGATCTGGCTCCAGCAGCTACTGTTTGATAACTGGAGCTGAATTTGGGGAGCAGATAGGGAAAAGCTCTTTGTTGATTCCACAAAGAGTGGGGACAGTGTTGTGGCATTTGTTATGGGTAAAAGACTACTTTTACTTCTGAAAAGTCATACTGACCCTGTGTACATAATAACTTAGTTTGAACCTTAAAAAAAGGGCAGGAGGTTTACTTTTTATGAATGTATGGGTATTAAGAGAGTGGTTAAAGATAAGTTCCGCTCATCCATTTTATCAGTAGTCAATTCCTCCTCTTCCTTATAAAGAATTCCTTTTCAAAGCTGTTTTTTCTTAGCATTTCAGAAGGATAAACAGTGGGAGGATCCATAGGCAAAAAGGGGCACCGATTTATTGAGATTCAGATTTTGAGGGATCTTCAAGCTTAGACAGTGGTGATGGGGTGAACTGGATCTGGTAGAATAAGTAGGTGGGGAAGGAAGATGCTTGGCCTAATAATTTAACTATTTAAACCCTTACATGGCAGTCCTTTCTAAAATGTTTGCTGTATCTTCTTGAGTCCTGGGAATGGGAAGCAACTTTTTTTGCTCTTCTTTTTTGAAGACTGTGTTCTACAAAGTTGCTCAGACTAGACTATAGAAGCTATTTATATGACATGTTTGACTTCCAACTAGGGCTAAATCAACCTCTACTGTTTCCTCATCCTTAGTTACTTGATACATAACTGATTGCTGGCTAAATCACCACATCGATACCAAAACTTAGTTTAGACAATGGATCTACATTGGAAGAGTCACCATATATCCTGGAATTTCAGGTATAGTCCTTAATTTAAACATTTTGTTCAACTGTCCTTATATACTTAAGCCTTAATTGCCAGGTTACATGTCTTTATTAGAGGTTTGGTTGGAAGAATATTGTCTCCATACATATAGCGCATGCTTCAGTTTGAAGAACCCTTTAGTGTAGTTAGTAAGGTACACAGGTTATAATCTCAGGGCATAATAAGGCTGGCACTGAGATTCCTTCTTAGAAGATCAACAAAATTAGGTTAGGGACAGGAATATAAATTATGTGAAATAAGTAGACAATCCACAGGAGGTCTTCTAGCAACTCAAATTTCCCCTTGGAGTGGGAAGCCCAGAGAGAGCACAGTTTCATGTTAATAAGAATAAACAAAAGGAATGAGGCCAATTCGCAGTTGATAAATTTTTCGGAAAGGGGGAAACATCTTTAGTTGTAACAATACTAAAGAGTTGATTAGCCCCTAAATTATTCTGCAGTGTCTCTGCAGACTTGGCCCTTGCAGTTTGCTTCCCTCTGCGAGAGTTTGTAACCTCTTCCCTGTAATCTCCTTTTAGAAGACAAAATATTCAATATATGATCAAGAAAGAAGAGACGCTTTCCCTCCTCCCCAGGCAATAGAAAACAATGGCAGAGAGGGGCCTGGTGAAAAGTAATGAGGAGAGCTGCCATCTGGGCTGTGGTTCAGAGCTGATTAATGTTGCCATTTCTACACAGCACATGGGTAGCAAGGTGCTGTTAGACAGGAAAAGCTATGAAGGCCGCCCAGCACGTGAATCTATCAGGAGTAGAAAGGAAAGTTTCTTGACAGTTCAGGTTTAAAGAAAATAGGGAAAACAGTAGAGCATATGCTAGAAACTCAAGGGGAGAATTGTAGCTTCTTGTCAGGAAGATGAGGCGCAACACTTGGTTTGAGAATGACTAAAGGCCTGGGGTGTGTGTTTATGTGTGTGGGGAGGTGTGTGTGTTGGGAGAGGTGCGCTAACTTTGTTTCTAAGAGTATAGTAGTTAGGCCCACCCTGGATGGAGAAAGGGAGAGACTCTTGAATCTTTGACGATAGTCTATGAATTTCAAGTAGTCAAGATAAGTACTTTCGAAAGCAAAAGAAGGAAAATTGAGTAATAATAGCTACCACTTCCAGAATACTATATGCCCGGCAATATGCTAAGTACTTTACATACATTTTCTTACTTATTTCAAAAACTCTTTTCTTCCTGTTTAATAGATGAAGCAATTGAGGTTTAAAGACATTAAGAATCTTGTCTAAGGTCCCATAACTATTATTTGGTAGAGTGAAGAGCTGTCTGACTCTAAAATCTGTGCTCTTATCCAACATTATAGAGCCCAGGAGGGCATAAACCAAAGAGGAATGGAGAGGAAGGAAGGGGTAAGGAATAACACATCCTAAGCTACAAAGTAAGTGACTGTAAATACCTGGAGAGGAACTAAATCTAAAATGCTAAAGTTCAGTGCCGTAGGTATTTCAGATCTGAACCGCTATCACTGGAGAAGTAATCACTAATTCTTACTGTCCTCTGAAATTAAAATATGGCAGCACTGACTTGCTCAATGGAGAAAATAATAGTTTCTTAACTAAGGGCTTAAACTGGCTGGAATACCACCATCTTTTCAACTTGTGTAAAGTTAACGATAAAAAGGCATTGGAGCAAAGCTTCAAGGGAACTGTTCTCAGTTTCTGTTTTGTTTCCTCCATGCGTGCTTTTCAACAGAAGAGCTTAAAACATGCCTTGCGTCTTTTGGAATGTTTAGTTATTAAAATATTGCTTTAGCACTTCCAATTCACAGAGGCCTAACTACTGGGGAATAGTTGAGGAGAATACTTATGTGGGGATTCGGCAAACAATGGCATTGATACAGTAGTTTGGTTACCTTGCTCTCCCCCTGAGCAATAAATACTCTTGCATTTGTTTCAGGAAAAATAGGGAGCAAATTCACTCCATCAGCCCTCATACATTTTTTAGTCTGTCCCATCAATGGGAATCAGATTTTTTTTCGCTACAGATAACTCACGCGCTGTACCTTACAAGCCCGTGCTCTGGCACACACTTGTTTCATGCTCAGCATTTCTTACCTCCTTCATTGTCCTTGCTATCAGTGCAGAGGGTCTCCATGGCTACATCACATCCTGCTCCTCTCCACCCTGGCTGGCAAACACAATGCCAGCCGTTTTGGTCCAGTGTACACCTTCCATTGCTATTGCACAGACCAGGGCAGCCTTCTGTCAAAAGAGAGAAAAGAAGGAAAAACAAGTGATTTGAGTATTGAAAGTTTTTGCACCTAAAATAAACAGATAAGGGACACTTACTGGGAACAGGCCTTTTATAAACAGCACAAATACTGTAATTGCACATGGATAGAAACAGCAACATTATCTAAGGAATCTAATTCTTATCCAAGTGGCATCTTTGATTGGCCTGACCCTTGAGACACCATTACCTGTGCAGGACAGAAATATGTGTAACAATCCACTAAATAGCTGAAGGCCAGACAAAATTAACTTTTTTTTTCCCTTTGGCAAAGCAACAAGGTTGAGTGTATGGTGAGAATAAGCGTCTTGACAAGATAATTTCAAAATCCCTAATAAAGATTTTTAATCTGTGTTAAACATTACTAGTTACTTATTAGGACATTCCTTACTTAAAACACCTTGTTGCTTTAAAAAATTCCCTCTAAATTCAAAAGCATGAAAGTGGGTATGAGGATATGAATGATGTTAAAAAGAGAACATTAATTTTATCTGGCCTCAGAGTTGCCGTATATTCATGTGAAATTACAGTGCATTAAATAATTGCACAAAGTATAGGCCAGTATTAATGACTATACTTTATGCCAAGAGTACATTCCTTTTCACAGAATAAGCAAAGCCCAGGAAATAGTGAAGCAGCTCAGCATCTATTCTAACAAACATTAGGATTCAGGCTGCATACGATGGGACAGGACCGACAGGATTTCCAACTAAATGTAATAGCTGTGCATAGTTGATTACTTAGGACGGACAAAATGAAATACCATAAGGACCACAATAAAACATCGATAGACTGAACAAAAACACGGTAGTGACGTGCTTCAAGACAGATAGCGAAGAGTGATATTTTGTGACAATCTCCCTAAGGCTTTTATGCTGTTACCTTTATATCCTATCTTGTCTGCTTTTATGGTCAAGGAGGGAAAATTTGGGAAACAATTAAAATAATTTAATATATCCAAAATCTATAATTGTTTCAGTCTAAAATGACAATTAAAAAATAAACAGTTTTGCCACTTCCTACTGATGATATCTGGCATGCAGCCAACACGATCTGTTTATGAGGATGACAGGTAGATTCTGGTGTTCTCATCTATGAGTGTGATAAGACAGACAGAAGCAAGGATATAAATGCATTAAAATTCTAAGACTAACTGGCTATTAAGAAGATCTCTTTGGATACAGAGTTATTTATAACTTGGTATAAAATATATATTAATAAAAAACTTGCTATAGCAATTGGGGTTTGTTATGTTGCTTCTTTTAATTAGAATGCTACTATTGTTTCAGTGACCAAATTTAAGGGAACAATCTGTTTTAAGATTTTTTTTTTTTTTAAGTCGGTACTAAAAGAATTATTCATGTTTTGGCTTCCCCTCCTCCACCACGGAACTTAAAGTGGAAATATTTCAAAGAGATATACTGTCTCTTAAGAATAGAATAACAGAAATAATATTTTGACAGTCTCTTGTGGCAGGGTATAATGAAATTATACTTGTGGATACCATCGGGTCAGGATAAAATGAATTTTCCTGCTTCTTTTCTTTCAGGCAATTACCACCTGTATTTATGGATTATTCAATACATAAAAGGCGAATTTTTCTTTATAGATGTGTTTTTGTTTTGTTTTTTAACAACAAAAAAAGGATTTAATTGTCCCACTGACAAGAGGTGCAGCAGCTGATTGCAAGCACACAAGAGTTATATGAAAGCCTGGATATTGCCATGAATATTTCCATATTCTAATGAAAAGCACAAACAAAGAATAGAAAATAGGTAATCTAAGGAGAAAGGAAAAGGGAATTTTCTTTTCTGAAAAATTTTTTCCACCTATTTCTACCATAACTGAAGACATTGAGAATCTGCTGTTTTCTGCTGAGCACTGTTATCTTTTCTGTTTTATAGGATGCACAGAATTTTGTAGTTTTAAAAAAATAACAAAACATAAATTATGATATCACATATATTTTGAAACATTTATAAAAAGCCAAAGGAGTTTACATAGGAGGATAAATGAGATTTCTCTCAACACATGTTAACCAGAATCTTTTTAGACTGACAATTTCTTATTCTGTGATAAGAGAGTGAACATTTGTGATTCTTTAATTTAGAATTTAAAGCTCATTAGCTGAATTGCCAACAATGAAGTTATTAAAGCAAAAAATAAAAATAAAAACAAAACAGCAAATGCACCGTTATCTTCAGTTTTTTTTTCCAGTGATAACTAATGCTTTTATACATAGGAATGAAATCCGTGATAACCCAAAATTATAAAAATGAGACACAGACATTTAAGTGTCAATACTTTAAATCCAAGGCATTTCTCTTAATGTAAGCCTCATTTATAATTTATAAAAATATGCATGAAAAACAGTCTATTTTCATACCTAGTGCAGTCTGATACACGGTTTTATGTATTTATATATGTAGATATGTCAACAAAGAGCAAGTATACAGTACCTTTAACTATCTTATCCAAATAGTGAGCTTGAGAAATTAAAAAGGAAAAAAGAACAGACAGACATTTCAGAAGTGTCACATGGGACAAGGAAATTTTCAGAATTTACATGCAAATCGAGTAGCTGCAGCTGACATAAGACTCACATCACATGACAGAGATGTACTTCATATCTTCTAGAAATGCAACATATTCACATTTTAGCAAATGTAGTCATGATTCCAGGAGATACTCAACATTTTCGAGAAAAGTGCACAGGTAAACTAATACTATTTTCCACAGATTATTTGGAATGTCCTACCACACCCTTTTAAAGATTATTCTCTAACGGCTAAGTTGAGAAATGAGATCTATTGATAATCAAATGTTAATGGTTAATAAAGCAAATAAAAAAAAGAAGGAAATTGAGAAACCTTGAGAAAATGTGGTATGAGAAATTATTTTCAAATCCTATAGAAAATAATTACCCAGTAGTACTTGACTACATGTCAGATGGACAATGATGTATCATGAATGTAGCCCATTAAGGAAATAGGTGGTTTTCTGAGATCCTTTTTCTTTCTGGAATTCATAACCAGAATAAGCCTTGTTTCTCACACAAGTCTTGTGGGAAGAGTCGTGATTAAGACTGAGTTTTTTACTGTACCCGTACCTGCCACTGTCCATTTAATCTTTTATGAGCCTACAATTAGACTACACCTCTCCTCTTTAACGGAGACACAATTACCTCTCTCCCTTCACTCAGTGCAGAGTTCTAATATATTCTTAATAAACTTCAAATCTTGCTTTGTCAAAATTTCCACATCTTTAAAGATCTAAAATTGCTTTTCAAAGACACTTATGTTGATTATTTTTCATTACCGATTTATGCAAGTGGTAGCAGAACTCTTAACAAATCTTTTAAACTATAACTTTCATTTGGGCCACTCAACTCTGGTAGTTCTGTCATGTGTGTAAACAAAAACCATAAAATAGTTTTGACACATCTGTACTATGTATATAAAAGGATTCTGCACTTTGTCACAGGATTGCATTAGAGACTTCTGAGCTTGTTTATCGCTAATTTACAATACACTGCAGGAGGAATTAAGGCAAGAAATAAGTAACAGGAGATACTAAGCTGAATTCATAATTTGACAAAATAATTCAATATTCAGGCATTGAAATATAAATACATTTTTCATATAATTTCTTAATAATTTCTTCTAAATATTATATAATCTAGGAGAGACCCATACTATCTTAATTGATGTCTGAACATAAACAAAATGCTACTAAAAATTCTGATTCTGGTAGGGTGGTATTTTTGAGGGGAATTCTTAGTTCATAAAAATTAATGGCACTGACCATAGTTGGAGAGTAAACCTTTTGCTTTTGTATCAGTCCACTTAAGTCAGAAAAAAAACAAAATATGGGATGTACTTTATTCTGACCTGGATTACTAGTTTTAAAGAAGGAAAAAATTATTTCTAATCCAGCCAATTCTATTTTAGCAAATAGAATCAATTATGCCAAACAGTGGATTAGTTTACAGGTAAAGTTAGGTTTGTTACTGGGTCAAGAGAATACCAAAAGTGGAGCTGAAGTTAGGAACATTTAAAATATATAGCAGGGGGACGGATGTGGCTCAAATGGTTGGGCGTCTGTCTCCCATATGGAGGGACCTGGGTTCGATCCTCAGGACCTCCCGGTAAAAAAAAAAAAAAAAAAATATATATATATATATATATATGTATATATATATATATATATATAGCAGGTCAAACTTAACACTTTAAAGATATTTAATAAAAGTTTTGTAAAAAGCAAAAAAACCAACCTGAGAAAAATATCTGTACTGAGGAAAAAACGCCAAGATTTGTCACTTGTATTTTATATCATAGGGAATACTTGTGAGGCTCATAGCTTAAAACTAAGAGAGAAAGGAGGTAAAACCACCACCTCTATTTTGGCCTGGAAGAATGAACTTTCTGACAATACCACAAAAGCCTGGTTCTGCATAATGTAAAGGTTAAAAGGAGATGTCAATATATGAGGTTCAAATAATTATAAAAATTAATAATTGCAACAATAAAAACACCATTGTATAAGCCACTACAAGAAATAATCAGAAAAATACAGGCAAGTTGTAAGAAGCCTTTAGGAAGAGTAATCGTAAAAATAATACAATATATTTAAAAATTAATACACCTAACAATTGCTGAAATGCACATTAAGTTGCAGAAAAATTACTTTGGAAAACTAATGAGTGTGCGCTGACGCTAAAGGAAAGTCATTTCTATTAGAACCACTAAGAAGTTTTAAATTTGTTTTATAGAATAAAACTTTTAATAAAAACGGTGCTAGACATATAAAACAGAGCCCTTTCCAAATCTCTCCAGTAAAATGTTGTATTCATAAAATGCTTTCCATGGAGTTTCAATTATTTCTTCTAAGAAGACTGCTGTGGTACGTAGGGGGTGAATATTACTATATTTCTTCGAAGACAGTCATGCTGAACCTTTTTTGGCTTGTAGATCACTGAGAAAACTGGTCAAGGTTATGGATTCTCTCCCCAGAAAAATACATACATATTCACAGACACAAAATGCTGCCTATGATTGGAGCTCAACCAGGAGTCCTGGGTATAAATAACTTATTGATGATGACACTGACTAATATATTCATGGTTCCCAATTTTCTAGCTCTTGTCCAGGCTCCTTTCTCGTGGTTCAGCCCAGGTTCGGGATGATTCAGAGGACACATAAGATACTCTTTGATCCCGGCTGTGCTCTGTACTTATTTTGTGCCAGAAGCTGTTCTAAGTGCTTTACATTATACTTATTTAATCTTCAGCATAATCTTATGATGTAAGTAAAGTTTTAGTCAACTAACAGATGAAAAAACCGAGAAAAGGAGAGATTAAGTAATTTGCACAAGGTCATAAGCTAGTGAGGGGGCAGAACTGGGATCGGAATCTAGGCGGTCTGACTTTAGAGTTTGCTCTTAACTTCTTTGTCATAATGCCTCTTCTTGGAGATTTAGAAACAATTTTTTTTCCAGTAGAAGTAACTAATGACAGGAGCTCAGAAGTGCTATGCAGTCATTCATGATGTAACGTGAACCTAAGTAGACACTTCTTTCCCAAAAGCCAAAGGGCTGTACCTTCTTTTAGATGTCTCCTACATGGCTTCCTTGGGAATGTGCTGGATGGATCTACTTTAAATGCCAAAACGCAGGTGAGGTTCTGAAATGCTAGAGCTAACTCTTGGCCTTAAGTGTGTCTCTTTGAAAATACATTCAGATACATAGCCATCCCTGAACATAACAATGAAACTGCCCTGGTTTCAAGCCCATGCATCAGAGGTCCGTGGTCTACTTGCTGGAACAGGTGGGCACAGACTCAGCGAAATTTTGGATGCAGGAAAAAGGTCTGGCTCATCAAAAATGTTTTTATTATATAATTAGTCCATAAACTTCCAATATCACTGAGGCAAATGACTATCCTTTTCACATATTTCCTTAAAGATGTTTTATTTCTTTAGAAGCCTTGAAAAAGAGAAGAATTCTTAAATTTAACCTATTTGCCTTTGTGCCATGGGGGCGATGGGTGAAGGTGGGTACAAAGAGTGCCTTGCTCTTTTCTGCTCCCCTTAGTAATGGATCTGGGCTCTAAGCTCCTTAAGAGGGACCTTGCTCATATATAGTTTTGCTGTACCAAACAGAGAGAGTAGGGAGGAATAGCATTTTTGGGGAAATTTTATCTGCATGGTATTGTTGCCTCAGTTGCTTATCTATCAAAATTATGGGCAGCCTTCTTTATTTCCCTTGAATACTTTTTATGACTGAAGTCTAGGAGTATATACATCAGAGTATATGGAAAAGGAGAAGAAAAGAATCAAGATCTAGCTATTAAGATGACAGGAAAACGTAAGACTTTAATGATCGTTATAGACATATCTAACTTAATGTGTAAATCTTCCCCCATAAGAATGTAAACTCCTTGGCCATGCTGATTACTTTATTCCCATTGCCTGGCACATCTTAATATCTGATCTTAATATTGGGGAATCTTAATATCTGTTGTAAAAAAAAAAAACCACTGAATGTACTTGCTAGGGTGGTCCTAGTATGCCTTGCATAGCTTGCAGCTTTTGAAGAAATTCTATGAATAATGTAGAGGCCACCTTACAAGAAAGAAGCAAACGTGGCAACATCCTTCCCCTTCATCCATCTGTTCCTCCCCTGCTAATCCATCTATCCCAACTGTATACAGCAGTATTAACAATAACGACCATTTACTGACCATTATTATGTGCTGAAAACTATGCTAAGCATTTAGCGTGATAAGCTAATTAAATTTTCACTACCTTGCAATAGGTACTATTAAAATTTACCTATTTCTCAAATGAAGAAACCGAGGCACAAAAAATTCAATAACTTTCCAACAATCATAATGTTAGCAAACGGCAAAACCAAAATTCCAACCATGTAGTCTTACACCAAAGACCATATTCTTAATAAGTTATAGTTACAACTCAACAAAGCCAGAACTGTGTATTTGTGTAAAGTAGACTAGAAGCAGCTTCTGTTTTTGGACTGGTCAATGTATGGACCTGAGTGAAAAAAATTGGATGGAAATCTATGGAAATCCTTAATTCAACATTGACAATTTAAGATTAAAATCCAAACTAATTTGATATATTAATTTTTTAACAAAGCTTCACAAGTGAGGGTATCTTATGTAGACTAAAGAACACTTTACGACAAGAACTGCTATAACTTGTTCTAAAAACTCGAAGTTTGGAAAATCAACTGGCAAAACAGTAAAACTGAAGTATGAAACCAAGAAAAAAAAATAGTGAGTTAAAAATGCGAAAGAACAGAAGCAGTAGACTTAATGTACAAATGTTGTACAAGAAATATCTGCTGACTGTAGCTCCAAAGAAGGCTGCCGATTTAAAATGAGGTCAAAGGAGTATATGTGCATAAAGAAGTGGGATATGTGGCGGTCTATATGGAATAAGATTAATTCCAGATTTGCTTTCTTTTCTCCCCAAAACTGATTCTCATAAATAGAGAAGAAGCAAAGGCAAACCAAGCTGGTTATACATACATTAGGAACTCACAAAGGAAAAAGACAAACGGTTTTGCCGTGTATACACAGATGCTGATGTGTATGGTTATGAACTATTCACATCCCCTTGGTTGGAACATACTAAATAGTACAGTATTTCCACTGGGCTACAGAATTGACTCCTGGGTATAGTACAGACGTGGGCAAATAACACAAAATCCACAATGCTGTAACTATTTTTCAGTTTAATTATAATAGTTAAATCTTAGAGGCTTGTCATCAGAAAAGGATAATTCAATCATAGGAGTACCTAATAACAAATAGACATATTCTTCACTATGGCCATTATGGCAAAGTCTTTGGAGTAGAGGACACATTATATTTAGCATTGTGTGTTCCGTAATACTTTATAACATGAACTTAAAAAAAAAATGACGCCCATTATTATGTCATTAAAGTTGTAAGTAGGTATCATTCGTGGATTATCCATGTACCCGTTTTTTAGGGTGACAGAAAAGCTACAGTCTGCAAATAAGTATGTATTAAATCCATTTATTCCAATCAGTGACTGTTTAAATCAGCATGCAAGCTGTATGCCCATTGATTTGATGTTCCTTAATTGGTTCTCACTGTACTGTTTTATTACTGATTACCCTGTCATAAAAGACTATAACAGTGACATAACTTTAAACACCGTAAAACAATTTCATATTCTTATGAGTTTATGCAAACCTCTTAAAATATATTCACCCTCACCACAGAATTCTCATTTTAAGATTAGGATGAAATATTGCAAACATTCTATTTAGGAGAGACAATTAATTTGAATTTTAACAACTAGTAAGTGAGGTGGTGCCAATAAAGGAAAACTGTATATGTGTGTGCACGTGTGCACTTTAAAGAAAGCTTTCGCTTTCCTCAAATTGTCAAAACTATTTTGAAACCTATTTCAAATAAATTGTTTTTGAAAGTTTGCATATTTTATTCTTTTTTTAGTTTGGAAATTTGGCTCAGTTATCTGTACAAATACATTGCTTCTTACATGCAGCTACCCAAGCAAATGATCATACTTCAGTTTCCAACATTATTCATACCAAGACATTCCAAAAGGGTGAAACAACAGTTTCTTGATTTAATTCAGCCAGAAAAAAATTCAGATTCTGTGGAAAAGGTGCTTTGAGATAAAACAAATTTTATAAAGGCAGTGCTGCTGAAAAAGTACCATTAGAAGCTGCAGAGCTTTATACAGATAACTGGTTGAATAGTAGTTGGCATTCTCCTTGAGTCTGGAAATTTCATGCCTTAATGTCTACATAATGGAAGGAGGAGTGGAGCACTCACAGTGCAGACTCACTGATGTGACATGTGCACAGCCAAAGGAGGAGACATCTACTGTGTGGTGTGTGATTATATGAGCTTTGTGGTTTTCTTTGAAGATGGTGTGATTTCACCCACTGGCCCACACACAGAACTATGTTAGTGATACAGGTCTCCTTCAGGTTTTCTGTTCCTTGTTTGAGTTTATTGAATGATATAAGCAAAAACACATTTTTTCAGAATTTTCTATATTAAAAAAATTCTAATTTGGGAACTGCACTAGCCAGGGACAGTTTTTAACACTGATACAAATACTTTTCACACGCAATGAATGTTTGGATATATAAGATTTTGAAACAATAATCTAGGTTATTAAAGTGATACCTGTGTAGTACCAATCACAGGACACCATACAAATGCTCTATTGATTTGGTCAGCATCAGTGAGTATCAACAATCACTACTTTTGTCTATTCAGGAAATGTAATATTTAAGAAAAATATATAAAATAATAACTTGTAAAAATATGGTAAATATACTGGGCCTCTCTCGTCAGTTTATTTGAAGATATCTGGAAAAATAATAAATGATTTTGAACCATCCTTTCAACTCACCTAGGATAAACTGTAATTTCCTTTGGGAAAATAGTGAATGGCTCCTTGCAAAGGTGATTTACAGAGAAGGTACTTTTTCTTTATTTGTGTGGGCGGGGAGAGGGGGGTGAGGGGAGGAGGGAGGGAGGGAAGGAGAGAGAGAGAACACAGATGCTTACAAATAAATTTTTCTGAGACTTTTGTCATGAGTTGATGCTGATGACCCGTCACCTATCTGCTTTCTATACATGTTTTTTCAATCGCCAGTGTCTATACATAGTATTCAGCTGCCAATCTCAGCTGGCAGAAAAACTTGGTATACAATTAAATTTTGGAAGGACTGGTGTAGAGTTTTTAATAAACAGTTTACAATTTTCTTAAATCCTTTACAGTAACTGATTTTTCCTTGAACGGTTTTTGTAGTAGCTGTTACTTTTATTTTGGCAAACTATGCGTCTGTTATCACCTATAACTCAAATTTTCCTGAGTTAAAAAATGTGATATTTAATACTGAGACATCATTATTGCCTCTATTTCCATGACAGTTCAATCTTCTGTTAGAGGTATATAGATATTAATTTATCTCTGTTATAGAAAAGCTTAATTTTCACTTATTTCACTATACACATGCATGAAAAAAACAACTGAAAAAATGATTTAGGAGGGAGCATATTCTAATGGGGATGGCTCACATGGGTCTAGATTCTGGATTTACCATTTATTAGCTGTGCATCTATAGAAAAGCTATGCAACTGCTCTGAGCCTTAGTTTCCTCAATGGAGAGTCTAATAGCTTAGCTCTACATGAGAGGATTGTTATAAGGACTAAATAAGATAATGTATGTGGAGCACTTTGCAGTTGTGCCTCGGTGCATAAATAAACATATTAGGTATTATTAACTCATCTTATAAGGAAAGATAGTTTCTAGTATACAAAGGACAGGCTCAAATGTACCACCGCACTAATGTTAATGTGGGAAAGTAGGGAGGGGAAGGGGAGTGGGGCATGTGGGAATCCCCTATTTTTTTATGTAACATATATGTAATCTAAAGCTTCTTTAAAAATTTAAAAAAAAAAAAAAAAAAAAAGGATGGGCTCACGAAGTAACTGGTATCTTTTAAGGGACTATGAATAAAGAAAGAGGTCTTTAAGCATTAGGAACTTGGGACTGCCGGTGATTTGTTTTCATAAACCATAATATCTACTCTGCCCCAGTAATGCCAGGACAAGCCACTTTACATCCTACCTCCCCCAGATATACTCCCTTTGATTGAAACATTCTTTATATGAACTGGCTAGTTCCCAGTATCCACTTTTGTGTCAGAAATTTTCTTGTCTCACATAACCCTCTGCTGGTTTATATGCACAATTCCTAAACAAAATGTGACTCAGCTTCTTGGAATAAAGATTACGTCACAACTTGGCCTTAAATATTTTGTGTTCCCTCATTAACTAATAATTTCATTTAAGCAAGGTAAATTAATATTTTCTCAAGGAGTGTAAATATTCATGTACTTGCCAATCTGGTCACAAATTCAGAAAAACAAGCCACTTGTACAATAACTATTTGGAAATTAAGACTTTTAAATATCATATCATTCCTATCCCTTATCTTTCTATGGTGATTTCGCTGAAAGATTTCATTATGAAATGTACTGAGCAGATGAAATATTTTTTGCTAAGTTTGGTAGCAGAATGATGTAAGTTTGCATGTCACCATTCCTAAATACAGGAGGAAGCCCACCCTCAGCTGAGACAAGTTTCCCAGTAGCTGTTCCTGCAGGTGACATGCTGGTACATGCAGTGAAATTACACATCTAGGCTTTTACCATGTGGCTTGCATCTACACTGGCCACAGTCCAGAAGATAACACTTTTGGGTATAGGAAAGAGGTAGGGTATGTGAAATAACCACATGGATAGTTTTCTCTTTTTATTGCAGCTGTATGATGATTCCCCCCTGGCATATACCAATGTATTTGGAGTGGATTACTCCCATGCAATAATCATACTGGGGACTCATCCTAAAAGCCAAGAGTAAGACTGCATGTGAAAAGCATTATTTTACACCTCATTGTTCATGTGGGGACTAATTAATGAATGCCTAGTGCCATTAATTCACAATTAGATCACTTATGTTTAACCACATGCTTTCCATGCATACATATATAAATATTAATTTGGGATAAAATGATAATCATTCAGCATTCTAACAATTAAACAGCTGTAACCTGTCTCATGTGTTAAGTGATGGAGCTGCAAGCAAGCTCCATAAGCAGATGGTCTTACCCACCCATGCTAAATCTTAAAGACTTTTTAAAAAAGAGGTGTTGACAAATCAGAACAAGTAGGCATAGTTTTAATGCAAATCGGCCAATTTGCAATGTAGATTATCCTAAAAACTAATTTTGTGTATAGGGAAAAAATTAAGTTCTGCTGTTAAAGAAAAACATTGTATTCCATTTGGTTGGATGTAGTAGATTCCCCACCAATATCATTATTTACTAATTTCATTCAACTAACAGAGTTTAATGGAAAAGCAGCTGGCTAAGTATTCATATTTATGGACCTCCTTTGACTGCTCCTTAATTTATCGAAGGCACATGCCTGTTAAATCCCAGAAATAATAGTCATATTTCAGACAGCTGTTTTCTAGCTTCATTAGAGAGGTACTCAAAAAGGAGAGGGTCACTGAACTTATCACGACAAAGAGAGGTAGAAAAAAACTGGCTCTAGCCACATCATACTATGTGAATATAATAGGTTAAATATGAAAAGGAAGAAAAACCATACTTTTTGTATGGACTAAAACTACAGTCAAAATTTTATTTAAAAAATAAGTCGGTAGAAAATAAATGTCTTAAGATGAAAACAAGCTATGCTCAGCTTGTCATAGTCAACAAATGACAAAAGATAAATTCTGACATTGGAAGGATACGAATGCCCCATTGTAGGAAGGGGCGCTCGTGTGAATAAAAGTATTTCTTATAATTATAGGCTTAATTCTTCCACCCTTATATTCAACTGAATGCAATGTTCTGACTTTTTAACTCCACTTAGATCTCAGCATATAATGAAATTTACTTAATATCTACAGTTACACTGCACTAGCTGCCTGGCACTCTACAGTTAGCTGGCTTAAATTTGAGGAGGAATGTGGCATATTTATAATGGCACTAGAAATAACCTTTCTCTTCCTTGCTAATATTATATTATAGAATAGCTGAAAACATATTACTTTGCACTTGCTTTCACTCCCCAAAAGCCTGGGATATAAACTTCTTAATAAAAGGCTTCTGATGAACTTGGAAAGATTTGAAGGGAGCGTTTTTCTATCTTTATTTCTGATTAAGTTTTATAACTTCCTATACACTAGGTTTTGGTGGAAATTAAGGTCTTAGATGGTTTTTAAAAGGTGCCAATCAATGAAATGTCCCAAACTGAAAAAGACAATCTTGTACATTAATAAAGGAACACAATAGCAGGCTTCTCATAAAATACAAATTAGACATATACTTTAATTGGCTTTAATTCAGATATCAGATCTCTCAATAAACTTTTAAAAACAACTTAAATTGACTTAAGATGAGAATTGAGGTTTAAGGGGAAAAAAAGTGAAAACCTAGGCAGGGCTATGTTCATATTTTAAAACTCTGTCATGGCATATAACATTTAAATTCAAATTAATTGATTAAAAAATTATCTTGGGATAACAATTATCATTTTTAAATTGTTTCCCTAAGACACAGAGCACCTATACATTAAATTATTTTGAGAGCTTTACTAAGTTCATGGTGGGAAATAAAACGAGACAGTTAGAAAGGAAAAGAATCACATCTCTCAAGCTAAAGAAATCAGGTTATTTCAGTGACACATAAGTGATCATAAAGCAATATAAATAATCAGCATTTTCTTACATACTACTCCTATTTGAGAAAAATGGCAGAGGACTTATTAATCCATTCTTTCTGAGTACAGCTGTCTCTATAGCCAGTGAGCCTTACAGTAAACTGGATACGAAGAAGCTTATTTCATTTATAGCTATTAGGACCCAAGTTACACCACAGGAGGTAAATTAGAGGGAAAACCAAACAAACATCGTAATGCATTTATCATAGGACTCTAAATAAATATATGAATTATTTTTCTTCTAAAGAACTCAAAATTCTCTCTTCCTCCTGGGATATATGTCGATCACCGACGTGGACAGATGTATCCATACGTATTCACTCACAAAACATTTACCTGCCTTCAAAACTGAGTTTTAGAAGTTCTAACAAAGCCCCTTTTCTAAAGTCTAGAACAACCCATTGATATTCCCCCAAACATACAACTACCACAGAAATTTACTTCTGAGTAGCCCTGCTGCCATCTGACTTGAAGCCAGATAATGCTGCCGGCACTCTTTTTAGTGAGGATAAATTATTGCACGAAGGACAGGACAGAACAAAAGGGGGTTCAAATACACAATGTCAACAGCAAAAGTTGGTGCCTATATTTACTCCCCTTCCTAGGGCTAGGGAAATTATGATTAGCGAACATTTATCAAGATGGCCCTTCGGACTATGATTTTCCTTAAGGACGCAGAGCAAATCAGATGCAAAAGTAAGTGAAGATTCTAATCCAGACTATTTTGAGGATTTGTCTGACTTGAGGATATAATTCTTTTTTTTTTTGGACACATTAATATGGCTTGTGCAGTCAGGTTAACAAGATAAAGGAGGTAGAGATGCTACAAAGAGTTGCAAGGCACGTCATAAGAAGATGGTGGAGAGTCAAAATGAATAATTTTTATTCCTTATAGGATATGGATTTTAATAGTGGAAATTAAGAATGATTCAAAAACCTTGACATGTATTTGGGGCTAAAATATGACAGAAACACAAATCAAACTTATTAAGGTTTCAAATTAAAACCACTGAATTAGTTTTTGATGATTACTCTCTTACTTAACAGGTTATCGAACCCTGAGTGAAAGACTAACTTAGCTTAAAGTTCAATCTGCCATTGCTTGCAATGCTGGTGGCAACCAAGCTGAACTGCCTAGCAATATTGATTTCATCTCCTTTTTGCTGAAATTGATATATGCAAAGGAAAACAAACTAATGCAAAAGAACAATCACATAAGTGAAGAGTGATTTTTATTTGAAAGATAGAAGAATTAAAATATCAAAATATGACCATTGCCATGAACAACACACCAACCATCAGACAACCACTTCCTCAGAAATAACACAACATTGTTTGATTTACTAGCAAAATAACAGGTAAAGCATAATTGAAATAGAGTAGAGAGAGCACTGACAACCTAAACAAAATAAGGCTGCTGTCATTCAGAAAGGTCAGAGAAATGAGGTTAGCATTTCTAGAAAAGATTAAGTGACCTCATTTAAAAAATATCTGTTCTGAGGGGATTACAGAGGATAAAGTACTGAATATAAAACTGTTAACTGAATAAATTAGGCTAAAATGGGAAAATATTGAAAGGCTCTAAATAGACACGAATGTTATTTCAAAGGAATAAATAGACATCTAAAAACCAGCCTGGATTTCCGAACATGGGAGATAGTGGATGAATTCTAAAGTGCTTTCAACAGCTCTTTTAGCAACAGTGTAGAATCACTGGGACTGCAGAGCAGGGAGGAAGTTTTAAGTTTTTGGTTTCTGTACACTGCATGAAAGGTTTTTTTAAAGCTTGTCTAGATTTTTACTGTCAGCCACACGATTGTAGGAGCAGATTTTCCTTCCACTCAACTCCAAGCCCACTGACTCCTTGACAGCCCACCCTCCCCTGGGTATGACAGATCATGAAGCATCTATGTCTACACAAGAACGTGTGTTAGAAAATGGAGGGAAACAGTTGTTACTCTTAGCAACAAGTAAGACCTAGATGGAATTTTCTTTGTGTCAGGTACTGTTTTAAGTGCTCTTCCACATGTTATAACTCATTTAATCCTCTCAGCAATTCCATGAGGTGGCTACTATTTTTATCCCCATCTTATAGATGAGAAACTGAGGCACAGAGGAGTTAAGTGGTTTTCCCAAGAGCACACAGATCCCAAATGGTAGAGCTTCAGGGGCATATCCAGGTTTAATGGACTCTGAAACATAGACAATTTGGAAGACCCTCTTTAAGAAAAAGAATACCAAATTATAAATATGAAATTAGGTAAAAAGTGAGTATTTATTTAGAAAGAGAAGTCACACTAAAAAATTTAAGCTGATAAATACCACATATTTCATAAAAAGCACATAATTTTTATTTATTAACTGCCTGACATATCTCTAAGATATGTTTTTTTTTTCTTACATTTTTGGGTCAATGCTCACTCTTCGATTGCCTCTTTATATCACAATGGTTTTGCAATATTTTCTATGGAAAGAACATGAAAGATAATTCACCATTTATGCCACAATGTGGTTGTTTAATGTGGTTTTCATTTACTGATAGCTTAGAAAAGTTCTTTTGGCTTCAAAATATGTTATCACACTGACTGATGTGAGGCCAAGTGCCCTCAAGAATGGTTATTTGTAGGTATAAGCTGGTGCTCTATCCACTTGTTCTGGGGAAATTATGACTAAAATATTAATAAAAACATAAAAAGACAATTTTAGGATTTCCATATTCTATATTATTACAAATGTGATTTCCAACTGGGAGGCCACTGCAAAGGTTAAAATATATATATACTGATTTAGTAATTTAAATTAAGCATTTGTCAGAGAAGTCCTTTCTTCCCTCAAAAATTGTCAACTATTTTTAAATTTAATGGTTTAAATACTATTCTTTCACCACTATCCCAAGAAGAATTAGAACAGAATTCTTAGAAGCCTAAAACCTAAAAGAAGTCTAAACCTGTCCACACTCTCTCTTCCTCCTTTTTGTTTAGCAGACAGCTCCCCAGCTGTATCTATTTCATTTTCAATTTCTAATCGCCAGCATCTTAAAGCCCAGAGCAACTCTGGTATTTAATAGAGGTATGCTGAGTACTCTATGTCTAAGTTTTTTCCTGAACGAACGAAGCATGTCTTTGTGATCATTAATGATCTTGTTTCCCAATGTACTAAAGAATTAGAATAAAAACAAATAGCTGGTCTTTTGCAGCTTAAAGGAATTAGGATTTCCCCTAGGCCAAATTTCCATTTGAATTGCCTGAAAGTACATGAAAATCAATGTAGCTCAATAAACAACTCTGCATTTGAGACATTACTAGAAGAAAAGTACCACAATAGACTCCACCTTCCTCACCAGGCTTTTAAAAAGCGTCACCTCTCTAAACCCCAGTCCAAACATACAAACTTCTTTTTAAACCATATCCATTCTGATAACCAGGCTACTTTTTATAACAATGAAATGGAAGTAGATTCCTTGAGCAGGGATTTTGTTTTGCTTTTTAATTAAACTTCACCTAAAATCCTGTCTGAGTTATAGTTTTTATTGTTTATACTTAATAATAAGAACACTATTTGCTAGGTGCTTTATTAAGTGCTTTACATTCCAATATCACATTTTATTTTAACAATCGTTTGAGTTACCTCAGATTCCTATTTCATTCACAAGGAAACAGACTCAGGGAGGAGCAATGACATGCTAAGATCATATAAATAGCAAGAATACAAATTCCAAAGGCTCTTAAATATAGTACAGTATTTTGCCTCAAAATCCCATATAAAATAGATATTATTGCACTTTTACATTTTAAAAGAACAGGTTATGTAGAGTTAAGATAAAAGCTATCATAGGGAATAAATAGCAGAACTGATTTTTATTTCAAAACCCATCCTTTTCCTATTATGTTATACTGACTTTCATAAGAAGTAGTAATAAATACCATATAAGCGATATTAAATAATTGCTTAATGGACAATGAATTATTTAGAAAGTGAAAGGTAACTGAAGTATGTACAGCATTCTACAAAATGGACCCCAAGTGATCTGAAAAAGTAGAGATTATTTCTATTACTTAAGGAAAAATCAATAAAACAGTAGAGAGGAATTAAGAATAAAAAGGGAACCCAATGGTTAAATCTCATAATTTTCCAAATAAAGCAAATACTGTCAATACCTAAATTCTAGAATTGCAAGAGACCTCAAGGGGGTTTTCAGATAGGGCCACTATCCAAGGTACTTAATCCTTTGGGATAATGGATAGAAAGAAGGTTAAAAACAAAACAAAACAAAAAACCTTCCTTCTAAAAACACTCCTCAAACAATAACAAAAAGAACAAACCAAAATCCCAATGTTTCACACCTAAATAACTGTAGGATTGTTAAAGCGTATTGGAATGGAGATTTCAAAAATTTCTTTAGGAGCCTGTTCCAGGATTTAAATATGCTTGCCAACCTAATGCTTTTCCTTGTATCCACCTGAAATTTACACGATTTAAGTCCATTTTTCCCCATTTCTGTCTCCTGAAGAAATGGAAAATGCCAGTCAGCTTCACAGAAGACAATTCCCCCATCATCAGGGACCTGGGCCTTCTTTTCCACTGAAACAGTTCTCTATGGCAGAGCACAATAAACAACCATCCCCTACCCCCCACCCCCAGTCTCACCTGTAGCCTCACATGCTCTCAGATTCAAAAGGATGGTTTTAGGGGCAAATCCTTTCAACAAATGCGAAAAAGAATGGTTCCTGGGGGAAGCTACAGGTTAGTCAGACTCAAAATTTGGTACTTAGAATTGATCGTTCTTTGGGAAACCTTGTGAGTACTGCCCTTAAAAGTTACTGATTCTGGCCCCGCCTGCCCGGCAGGACGCTCACTGGCTCTTCCTCCCAAAGCCTCAGCCCGCTACGGACGGGGATGGCCCCGCTGCCGCTGGCCACCAGCCCGCCAGCCCCCCGCGGGACGCCTGTGTCCACAGCAGCTGCCACCGACGAGAAGAGCAGATACCCAGTGAAATCAAGAAGTTCAAAGCTTCCGAGCTTTGAAGAAAATATTTGGAAGCTCTGTGACTACATTAAAAACCATGATCAGTATCCTTTAGAAGAATGTTATGCTGTCTTCATATCTAATGAGAGGAAGATGATACCCATCTGGAAACAACAGGCGAGACCTGGAGAAGGACCTGTGATCTGGGATTGCCATGTTATTTTGCTTCATGTTTCAGGTGGAGGCCAGAGCTTCATTTATGATCTCGATACTGTCTGGCCATTTCCCTGCCCCTTTGACACCTATATAGAGGATGCCTTTAAGTCTGATGATGACATGCACCCACAGTTTAGAAGGAAATTTAGAGTGATCCGTGCAGATTCCTGTTTGAAGAACTTTGCCTCTGACCGCTCTCACGTGAAAGATTCTAGTGGGAGCTGGAGAGAACCGCCTCCATCTATCTCTGCATTGAAACTGGAGATTCCAAAATGAATCTGAATGATTTTATCAGTTCGAATCCTGCAGTAGGATGGGGAGCTGTCTACACGCCATCTGAATTTGCACATCGGTTTGGCAGTAAAAACTACTGAACTTGACATCTGGATATGGACTTGTGGAAAAATTTTAGGACATAAATAGTCCATTCCTTCATTTAGGACAGCAAACATTATAGTTCACTTGGCTTGGAATGATGTTTTCTTCTTTAAATTCAATTGAGTTGAAACATGAGTGAACACAAATATTAATCAACTAAATAAAACAAAAATTTTTGATATGTCACCTTGAAACTTGATGCAGTGTATAATTGCTCAGATATTCCCATGGGTCATCTGTTAAGCCATGAGACAACTCATGCCAGTGCTTGCTCTTGTTATGATAGGAATATGGACTTGGAAACAGCTCTTTGTGTCTGTTCTGTGTGTTTCTTGCCTCTCCTTGAGGGCAGGGCTCAATGCTGTGAATCTCTAATGACCATAAAATGTTTGCTAGTGACTACACTGCTGCTTGAAGAGGGATAATATTGTCAGCTGAATCAGCCGTAATTATTAGCCTTTTGGGACAGTTATGTTTTTAAAAGACTGCGGCCTTCTCAGGCTTGAGTATTATGTGGCCTATTTATATATGTTTTCAAATAAAAGTGATTAAAAAAAAAAAAGTTATTGATTCTGGCTATGACTGTCTGCTCAGCAGAGGCTGGCATGCCATTTGCATTGCTTCTGTGGCTGATGAACCCCAGCCACAGGCCAATCACATAGCACTTCCCTCCACCCGTTTTTCCTAGGCCAGAAGAAATGTGAGCGAAACCAAATGAGTTGCCTTTACACGGTTACGTATTTGTAGTTCCAGTTAAATACATTAATGGTGAAATTATTGAATTAGACCAATATTAGTAACTCCCAGTTCACAGATTTGACCTCGTCCTACCTCAGTTCTCAATATAGAACTGTGAGATATTTTTAATATAGAGATAGCTATATAATATTCTAATTATGTTAACTTTTATTTATGAAAGCAGTTAATTATATTTAATATATTTTAAACTTGCCTCTGGATCTTCTAAATATTCTTATATCTTCTCTACCACATGAAAACCTAAAGTAGGCACCTGAGTATGGTAATCATTTGACTCTCTTATGGAAAGGTTACATACCATTATATACATTATTGTAGTTGAACATTTGCTTACTTAATTATTTTTAAACCAGTGTTAATATTATTAATCCATGTTTCTAGTTAAGTGCTGGCTCAATCATTTAACTTCTCTTTTTCTTTATTTACAAAAGGGTCCAACCATCATAAACACTTTCTGGGGAGTAATGGAGTAAAATATTTATTTTAATTAATATCACTTAAATAATTATTTCCCTTAGTTTTATTTTCCATCTGCATGCATCACTAGTCAAAGTCTAACCCAAAAAAGGAGGGACATGGGACAGTGAACCTGCAGATGAATATGCCTGTTTTAAATATATAACTCATAACAAGCTAAATAGGAACACCCTAATAAAAATATCAGGATGGAATTTTTTCAGGTAGAGGGGATGTTAAGTGACTACTCTAAATTCATAATCTATTTTACTATCAAAATGCCAATGGTTTTCTGAAAGCATGAGCAGAGTTAATGAAGACAGTAAGATGACTAATGAAGAATATTCTTTGCTTTCTATTGGGAACTCTTGTTTGCTTCTAACTGTTTAACATTTTCCTCCATTTCTCTTTCAATTAACTTCCCTGTTTGTATTCAATGAGATGGCACATAATATGGAGAAAGAAAAAAAGTCTTGCTGATTTATGAGTATTTGTTTATAAAGTGACAGATTCTGAGCTAGAAGCGTAAGTGCTGGGATTGAGAGGAAATGCACAGCAACGGCAAGGATCTCGAATGAACGAATGCACAGTAGTCTACTCATTTAATCAGTGGCTCCCAAAGGCCTCTTTTAAAATGGCCCCTCAGGCTTCACTGGGGGCATATGCACAGTCACTAAGCAGACAGGGAAAAAGCAATTGCATCTTTGCATGCCAAAATTTGGAATAACCAGTTATAATAGTATAAAAGAAAAAAAAAAAAAAAAAACACTTAAAGATCCTCTACCGGTTTTAAAAGGTTCCCCTCCAAGATTTATTTATTTTTTAAAAATATATTTTATTATTATTATTTTTTAAGATTTTATTTATTTATTCACTTATCCCCCCCTTGCTGCTTGTGCTTGCTGTGTGTTTTTCTGTGTCTGCTTGTCTCCCCTTGCTGGGTCGTCCTGCTGCGTCAGCTCACCGCGCCATGTGGGCCGGCTTGCCTTTACCAGGAGGCCCTGGGAACCGAACCCGGGGCCTCCCATATGGTAAACGGGAGCCCTACTGATTGAGCACATCCACTTCCCATCCAAGATTTATTTTTAAATGAAGCAGGTCCTTTATTTCCACATTGTTACTGATATGGGATATAAGAGCAACAAAACAAAACGAAACAATAGAAAATGGAATTAACAACCACAGCAAAATATGTTAAGTCATAATAAAAAGACCTATTACTAATGATAACCCTGTAAATGCACAGACACCTGGAAAGGTGTTCAAGAACAGCTCCTCCATGGGAAACTCTTAACCGTGTACTACTGCCAGAGCCAGTGAGGACAACAGCAGGCTGATTTGTTGAGTAACTGATGGTCAGCAAGTCCAATCTGCCTATAGATGGCTTTAGTACACCTCTCATTTTCCAGGCTACATGCTTGTTTGCTGTACTCCCTGGTGTACATATAGGTCAAGTACATAAACATTTATTTCCCTAGTTAGAGTCAAATTCACTTCTGACCAAGGATGGGGTCGTGGCGTCATAAATTATGAGGAAGTAGGATTAGATGCTCTTTTTCTTGCCCTGCCTCTGGTGCAGGGGCATCCTGGGATTTGGGACATGGGGCTGTTTTAGTCACAGGGGTATTGCGTTGTCCTTGGTATGTCCACAGGACGAGACACAAATCATTTTTCTAACTTAATGAGTTCACATGAACTACCCTATAAAGCTTCTCTTGAGTACAGAAGGGGGAAAAATCTTGGTGGTGACAGGGAATTAGGGGAACACGTGGAGTTTTAAAAAGCCCTCCTGGAGTACTTTTCTCACACCTTCTTGCCATTTAAGAACACTGCTTGAGAACACTGGGCTGTGCAGAAAAACAGGTCTGCACATGGCCTACTTCTTTCCTCCCTCAGTCTGCCCTCTCAATTGCACATTCATACAGGCTTCCCCAGTCCTAGGCAGCAAGCTCGTAGTCAACAAGTGAGATGCAAAGAAAGGGCCTTGTGCAGGTAAAAGCTCATAAAGCAGGCCTCCGTGGTGGTGTGTGGGTACCTCACTGTTCTCTACGCTGATAAGCTTATTTTGCCTGCCTGGAGCACTGAGCACCTGCACTTCTTCTGGGAGCCTGGAATTTTGGTAGTTGTGGCTGGCAGAGAAATACCGCCTTGAGGAGCCCCCGTAAAAACCCTAGTTTCTGAGCCTCCAACTTGCTTCCCTGGGCAGAAACCCTGCACACGTCTCTGCATTTCACTGCACGAGAAGGAGCCTACTTCATATGACCTCTCCCGTTGGGAGAGAGAGAGAAAAGGACTCCTGGTGCATCCTTTTCCTTTACTGATCTTTACTGATCCCTGTAATAAGCTGTATCCACAGGTACAACTGTCTGTGAGTCCTAGCAAACTGCCAGGGTGTGGTTATGGAACCTTCGAAACCGATGTCAAGGATCTCAGTAAGATTAGAAAGAACATTGCTTGATGTTGTAAGATACAACTATCAATATTTTTCCATACAAAATTCCTGGCTTAACCAATTCCTGTAAGAAACAAAGTGAAGTACGTAATACTCAATTGATGCACTGGAAGAAAACAATCTTTTAAGACACTGACACTTTACCCAACAGCTTTATCAAATTTTACCCTAAGGACATAAAACAATGTGGAGAAACACTACCTCCAATTCTGAAATGTTTGTAGGATTCTGTCAATAATACTGTGCACTTTCACTCAAGTGAGGTAGAAATTCGTTACTTTTGTTGCACTTAAAAAATTGAATGCTTTAATTCCAATGACACAATGGTAAAAACAAAGACAATGGATACCTTGAAAAGACTGTACTCTAAATGTTCTTAATATTTTTGTATCTATGCTAAATACTATTTCTGTACTAACAGTTCAATCTTAAATACCTATTTGATTATTTTGCCTACAGATTTTTATGAATGTCATATTTTAGAAAGTAATAAACATATAAAGTTGTTTACAAACAGCTAGACTTGTACATTTTAAATAACTTTATTTTTCATGGGCCTATAAGATTAAGTTAAAAAAAAAAAAAGTCAAACCTCCTTTTTAGAGACTCAGGTATCTCTACCAGGGTTAGGATGATTCTGGAATCTATAGAGGCCAATAAGGGCACATATTTGAAGTTCTGTTTGCTTTTTCAAACAGAAAAAATATGCCTGCTATTATTAAGAGATGCAATGGCAACATGGAACACTCAGAAGTAATACGCAATGAGAATTTATTTAAAAATAAGAAATAAAATCTTCTTTGTTTACATGAGTCAATTTTCGTGGCCATCACACACAAAAAGAATGACTTAAAAGCTCTTGTACCTCCTACTTGTGACAGTTCTAAAAGGAACCAAATGGCCATTATAAAATGATAACCTTATTTTATAAAAGAAAGTGATTCCTTTAAACAAACGTCCAGTAAAAATATTTTGAAGAAATAAGCTTTCCTCCAAGTTGGGACAACATGCAAACACCTTGCGCTCTTTCGTCTCATAGGGAGGACAGCTAGAAAAGCGCGCCAGCCTACCGATAGTACAGTGCTCTCCGTTCCAGCCTTGGCTGCATTCACACTTGCCGTCCTTGCAAGTTCCGTGCTCAGCACAGCGGGGGTGGCAGGCTCTCTGATTACAGGCCGGGCCTGTCCAGCCCTCCTCACAGCGACAGGTACCCCCCATGCACACACCATGGGAGCCACAGTCCACGGAACATATTTCTATATCGAAAAAAGAGGAAGCAGAGCAAGGTAGAAGAGTAGGGGAGAAAGAGAAGGGAAATTATTAAGCAGGGCTACATCTGAAGCTTAAATTTAAGGTGAAAAACAAGATGTCTGAAAACAAATCAAAAGTATATACTAGGTAACATTTCAGTATTGATTACTAAGAATTATAAATGGTAGAATTTTACTTCTTTAAGCATCATTTAATTAAAAAAAAAAAACAAATCAACTTTATTGATACGTATTAATAAAGCATACAATCCCTCCAAAGTGTACAGCCGGTGATATCTGGTATAATCACATAATAGTGTGCTCCTCTCGTCAATCCTTATTAGAGCATTTTCATTATTCCAATAATAATAAACAGACAAAAAAAGTTCATCACCTCTCAGTCTCTCTATGCTTCCCCTGCCGTACATAGCTGCTATTCTGTCTCTCTAGTTTATCTGTATTTATATTTTGTTAAAAACAGTCTTGTATAACAATGTTACCATATTCATATATCACATAAGATTTCACTATTTTATGTAGTCTCATGTTACATTTTTTAGCTTTCCTCCTAGATGTCCTTAGACTTTCCCTTACAACCACTGTTACACCCATATAATAGCACTTCTAGTTACAAACACTATGATGTGCTTTCACCATTTCTATTCATTTAGTATCATTTACTTTTATATGCTTCCCTAATCATGCATAATATACACATGACAATTTTGTTATGAGTAATTTCCTAACATTCATCCATCCATCCATCCATACACACACATATATCTGAAGAGTATCTTTTGGCAGCCAATAACACAAAACACACACATACATGAAACTAATGAAATAATGGACTATTTCAGGTATCTAACAGAACTTGGGCTTTGCACATATAGCGAAAACAGAAAGAGGATATTATTTCTAATCCCATCATTAAAAATTTTAAAATATTCAGAAACTTCCATTAAAAAGAAAAAGAACTAATGTGGTAAGCACACATTTGCTTCTGACATACAGACATACTGATTAAATAAAATAAGTTTTTGTTTTTCTTATTTAGTAAATTTATCCTGTTGATAGGTAACAAATCACTTAGCTCACATAGTAGAAAACCATTTTAAACATTTATATAATTATTGATTCCATCATTTAAATTAGTAGAATTAAGGAAAGGAACACAATTGTGCAAATGGCTTAAAAAACTATAACACCACAAAGCTAAGTCTTCAGCAAGAATTCAGATTTTCAGATAATTTTTTCTCCTTAAAACTTTCTTAAAAGCTTTATTTAATTAGATTCCATGTGAGAAAGAGAGAAACAGAGAAAGAGATTAGAGAATGAGGAGAGGAGCCTTGAAGGGTATTTTATTTTTTATACTTTACATATAAAGTTAAACAAGGTTGTAATTTCTTAAAAAAAATTTTTTTAATATATATTTTTATTTTTTTTAAAGATACTTAGATTACATAAATGTTACACAAAAAATATAGGGATTCCCATATGCCTCACTCCCATATAACTTCTTTTGTTCCTAAGATTTTCAGAATATTTAGTTTGGGTTTTCTTGTAAAAATAAAAAGATCAACAATTGAAATCTGTAATCATTTTTAACAAATAGAAAATGGATTACAGTCTTAAAAATGTTTTTTAACAGTAGCTATATAGTAACATGCTTGTATTTTCCCCATTCCCTGCCTAAATAACATTTCTCAGACACCATACTTCTTTGTCTCACAGTGCTGCAGAATTTTAAACACTATATCAAGGCACTGTAAGAGTGTAGCATCTCTTATGAACAACAATCAGCACTATTACTAGAAGAGAGTAGTATGATTTTTCATGCCACATTTTCTGTCTCCTTTGAATTAAATATTTGAATAAGGGACCAAAGATGGTTTGATAAACACCAGAGCAACATAATATCAACTCAGCTCCAAAAGAGAGGTTTCCTTCTGAGGTACCCTTTTTATTCAATCTAATCAATTTTTCATTAGGGTGAAGGTGTTTATCAGCATTTAGCACACTAGCTTTGAGCAAAGTGCGTCAATCTTTGTAATGAACTTATTAATTAGAGTTAATTTAACTCAGGTGGAATTGAAGGGCTAATTAATGGACAAACTGCTGATGAAGATAGAGGAAAGCTCTGTTGCTTTCAAACCTATAAACTTTCTGATGGAAATAATTCATTTCTTCTCTTTTAAACAGCTTAACCAAATGTTTCTTCAGGTATAAAAATCTACTCTATTATTGAATTTAGATATCTGAAGGTCATTTCTACCGCAACAACAGAGGTAGGTGGAAAAGTGTTTTCCTTTTGAATTCAGTTAGTTAGAAATTCAGATTAGAGTGACAGTAAACTTTAAGCCACAGATACAGAGTAACAACAATGTTTTTATGTTTTCAATGCAAAATTGTGCAACAGCCAGATATAGTTGAGGCTATGAGCCCAGACACCTTCACAGGATGAACCCAAGTATATTTGAGAGCTTTTCTGTTAATTCTAAGTAAGCTCTATTGTTTTTTTTGCAATAGCAAAGTCAAATAAAGATTTTTCTGTATTACTTTCTTTAAAAGAACAGTGTTATAGTCATATTCAGCACATATATATTGAAGACATAGTCTCTGCTCACTATGACTAGAGTCATTTTGTATACAGGTCAAATTAGATTTTCACCTAGCAAAATAGTTACATGAGCATGAAAAAAATCAGTGTAAGTATGTAAAATAGTGATGTGATTTTGGCAGCCAATCTATCTTTTTTTTTGCTCTTCATTACCATGCCATTTTATGAAGAGGACTAAATTATTGTTCAAGTTATTTAGTTACAAAATACCCTTTATAAAATAATTCCATTGCTATATAATTGAAACAAATAATGTTATATTTGTTTTTATATGAAATGTATTCATATGAAACAAAGAGGGCTATTTTGCTTGCTCCTCTCCTACTTGGATAATTGTGGAAAGCAAATCAAAATGACAGTATTACAAGCTAGTATTATTTTATATCTAGTATTATTATGCCTATTTTAGTGATGGAGCCAGAAGAGACTTGAACCAAGCAGCTTTATATAATTATACAAGTAATTATATCTGTAAAATTTAATTAGACTTTTTTTTCTTTTTTACGGAACATAATCCTTTAGTAGAGAAGCCAGAAATGTAAATAAAAACCCAACAGAAATATCTAAATGCCCATTTTGATCCTTGTAATTATAAAGTGTATTTTTAAAATGGAGACTAAAACAAGTTAACGTATCATTAAACAATGCCATGCACCCATGCTTGATAAATGTTGGTTGGTAGATAATTTCTTAAAATTCCTTATTGAGCCATTCAAGGTCCTCTGTAATGCAGCCCCTACTTTATTTTTTCATTCTTAGTTATTCTATACAAGTTATTTGTTCTAGCAGCCGTGAGCTTTCTAACCAGTTTCTGGTTCTTCAAACTATCTGAATCAGTTAATACTTCTATGAAAGGAGTAATATTAAATATCTTATAAACCTTGTCTGCCTCTAGAGAAGAGTGGCAGATAAATCCGTCGTGCTGATTTGGATTCATAGGGCAGCAGAGATGCCACTCAAGTTTCTCAAAATTCCAGGAAAGAGTTTTTTTTTTTAACAATTAATAGTTTTTTTTTTTCCCACTGAAAATACGCATGTGAATTGCCTACCTAGCAAGATTTCATTTAGCTTTATGCCATTAAGTCATACTAAGAGATGAAAAGGTTTGCATTTCATAAATTTCACATTTGGGGAACCATACTCAATCAGTACCTTTATGTGGAAGTTCCTCTCAATTGCTGAGTAATTAAGTATGACAAAATATAATTAGCCTTTTTACAACTACTGCTAGTACTAGGGGTACATACAGTACTACTACTGTTACCGCCAGCACTTCTTCTACTAATAGTTAATATTTACTGAGTTTTATGTGTAAGGCACTATTCTAAGTGACTTTGACATATTAACTCATTTAATCCTTAAAATTTTATAAGGCAGTACTATTATTATCCCATTTTACAGATAAGGAAACTGAGGTACAGAGAAGTTAACTAACTTGCCTAACATCATACAGCACGTGAATGATCAGTCCAAGATGTGAACCTAGGCGGTTCTGCTCCAGAGTCCATGTTCTTGACCACTTACAGTTAAACAACTGGGGTGTAGAGAAAAGGGCAAAGTCTTTTTCTTTGGATTAAGAGTAGACCCCCTCACTGAATCGAAGCTTTAAAAAATTTTTTTAATTGAGGTGAAATTCACATAATAGTCAATTAGCCATTTAAAAATATACAATTCAGTGGTATTTAATGTGTTCACCGAATCTAAGCTTTATGCAGAAGGTTTTTATTTACTAAATAACACTAATAAAATCTCTCTCCTTCCTCTCTCACTTTTTCTACTTGCTCTTCTTCCTCCTCAACTTCGAGTTCCTTTTTTTCGGGGGGGGGGAGGGGTGTTAATTTATTTTTGCTCAGATGGTTTTAGTATCCAAAACAAAATTCATCATCATCTCTCTCTTTCTCACCAATCTTCCTGTGCCTCTACCCAACAGTCCTGCCTATTCAATCAGTCTCAACCCTTCCCAGATTTCTTGTCTCATTTGGAGACACTAACGTTAACCTCAGTCTCCCTTGTCTCAGACTTTTAGCTCCTCTCACCAACTTCTATATTCTGATTTTTCAGCAAGTCCTATCTACTTTTCCTTTAAAATGTCCCTCAGATTTATCTTTTCATTCCTACTGACTCCAGACTAATTTATGCTCTTATCACCTCACAACTACACTTCTGGGAAAGCCCTCTAACTTGACTTCCAGCCTTCAAAAGCCTCACTATTCACACCCTCTGACATACAATCTATAGGCTAATTCTCCTACAACACTGCTCTCATCACATTAGTGAGCATGACATTGCTACTAGTGAATTCTCCATCGTCTAAAACATGGTTTCTCAACTACAGCCTCATCAGTGGGCCCAACCCAATCTTCACCTCTAAATGCTGTAACTTTTTTCACTGTCCCATGTATATCATGCTATTTTTCACAACTGTGCCTTTGATAATGATGATGATAACAATGATATAATAACTATATTTAGAACTTATTACGAGCCAAACATTGTACTAAGTACTTTATATGCATTAATTCAAGTAATTCCCACAGCATCTCTGTGAAGAATGTCCCATGATTCACTCCATTTTATAGGTGAGTAAACCGAAGCATATAATAAGTAATTTGCCTACTATGAATTTGAGCAATCTGATTTCAGAGTCCATGCTCCTATGAACTTTCTAATACTGCTTCTCCTAGTCTAATAATATTATTTTTTTCTTACAAACTTAAAATGAAGGCAAGGATTGACAATAAAGGTCTCCTTGAAAACTTACTCATCAAGGTAAGATCACACTTTTAATTGTTCACTCATATTTATTCTGTGTAACATTCAATACAATATCAAATTGTAATATATTGATTAACTGCTAATTATTTCACATATGTTCATTTTACCACTGTAATTAAACTGTAATCACCTAACCTAGAAGGGCGTCTTTTCAAACTGGGGGGCCCCCTGGAGAGTTATGGAATTAATTCATGGGTTGCAACAAGCATTTAAAAAAATAGACTAGACTTGAAAAAAAATCAGTGTGTATCACTATGTAAAATTTTTGTTTTGGTTAGATTATGTGCATGTATATGTATGTGTGTGTGTGTGTGTGTGTATAGAGAGAGTAGTGTAGCCATTTGGCAATTTGATGTAATTATGAGTTCCAAAAATATAATTGGATCATGCTTGTAAACTGATCTGATAATCTGGGCATGGTTAAGTTATGATTAGGGCCTTGACTGGGCCACATCAGTAGGGCATTGAGCCCCACCCCTTGGTGGGTGTGGAATCAAATATAAAAGGCATGGCAAGAACAGTTTTGAATAACAGTTTTTTTGAGAAGCAGTTTTGATGTTGGAAAGAAGGCCCCAGGAGAAGAGAAGTGAGCCGTTCGCCTGATCATCTACAGCTGACCTTGTGAAGGAACCAGAGGAGCTGAGCCCAGAGAGAAATGCAGTCCCAGGAAGAGAGGAACCCAAGAAGACTGAACCCTGGCAAACATCGGCAGCCGTCTTGCTCCAACACGTGGCAGTGGACTTTGGTGAGAGAAGAAACTTATGGCCTGGTAACTGTGGACTTCTACCCCAAATAAATACCCTTTATAAAGACCAACCCATTTTTGGTATTTCACATTAGCACCCCTTTGGCTGACTAATACAAGTAGGTCATAATGTAAAAATTTAATTATGACTATAGGTCATCATGAAAAAATTTGAAAGTCACTGTTCTTAGAGGGCAGGAACAATTTGTTCTTTTTTGTCCCTACAAAACCCAACACAGTGGAATGTACATTGTAGGTCCTTAACAGTTTGGATGATTGAAAAAATTACTATCTGCTCTTTCCATTATAATCATATTATTATAATTAAAAATTCAGTGTTGAACCACTATACATGTCGCACTATATATATGTGTGTGTGTATATATACTCACACATATATACTATTTACTGGGATCACGATTAGCCTAATGTTGTCAAATAATTTTTAAAAAAATTGAACCTTCTTCATTTATGAGATAAAGTGTTTAAATCCCAAGCTTTACTCAGGCCTATTAGAAGGCTAGTCTCCAGCTGTAGTGCCCTATAGTGAGAGTTAAGTCAGGGCATCCTAAACAGAGGAAAGATTATTCTTTCCAATAATACTAAAAGGTTCTTAATTTTAACAGCAAAGTGGCCAAGCATTTTTCTCTCTTTTTTATCAGGCAACTAAATTTCGTTACTTTTAATATTTATTTCTATAAATAATACACTAAATTGTGTATTAAATATAATAAAAATGAAAATATCTTAATCTTCAGCTAAACAGAATATTAAGCACTCAAATTGTACTGCATTTATTAAGCTCACCATTTGAGCAGTCTGGGCCAGTCCAGTTAGGGTCACATGTGCAGGAGCCACTTTCCTGCAGATAGGTTCCGTGACCAGAGCACTGATCAGGACACATGGTCTTTAGTATTTCACAATTGCTGCCACCCCATCCTGGATTGCAGTGGCACTCCCCATGGATACACACACCGTGATTCGAACACCCAGGATCGAGACAGTCAGCTAGTGTAAAGAAAAGGGAACACTTTTATGATTAAATCTGGAAGATATAATATATGCAGAACAAAGAATCAATATATTTTTACAAACATTTTGGATAAGCAAACACTTATCACCATTTTCAAGAAGTTATTTTTGATAATGCAGAGAGTAGTACAATAAAGCATTAGGAACAAGCCCAGTGTCATTTTGGTGAATTGAGACTCTTTCAAGGATTTGTAATTTTCATGAATTACACACATATGCACTTGAGGTTTCAGACTATTGCTTTTTGTTCTGCCTAATCAGAGTAATAAGTATTGGCTTCTCGATAACAATCTGAATCAGCTGACCTAATCCACAACCATTGTGTACTGACAGCTGTATGGGACCCTCAGACTGTTTGAGAAATAAATGAGTTGCATACTCTCTATCCTTCTTAATTCACTTTAATGTGCCTTAGATGACGAGATTTAATTTAGCAATTTGACTCAATAAAACTTTACACTTGTAGGGTCAATGGCCTGAAAATTTAATTCCAGAGACTTAATTGCATTACTTTGTGTGTGCAGATCAATAAAATCAATTTGGCTGAAGAACGGAAATGGTGCTTTTTTTGTTTTTTGGAAAAAAAAAAAACAAAACTCAAATGCACTTTACAGTATAGCATATCTTGACTATCATCATTACATAATTACGGAACAAACAAACCCATGATTTTGTACTTTTTTTCACTAGCATATTATATTCACTACTGTCTTTCTAGAGACACCAAAATACTTGATTTAGAAGTAGGCATCAATGTGAAAAACTGAAAAAAAAAAAAAATCATCAGTCTACTGTTGGTTTCAAGGTACAACTGTTTGCTTACTTTGCTTGGAATTTTAAAAAAGAGAATTCACACTACTGAAAAAGATCAAAGGGACTCTTTGATATTTGAGACTTTTATTAATTAAAATGTTAATAATTACTAATGCGTTCATAAATATGGAAATAAAAATTACTCTCATAAGGAAGTATGTAAAAAGAGAGATTCATCTGCCAAACTAAACATTACAGACACAATGTGTTTCTTTATGAAGATAACAAATACCTTCTGTAAATATTGACATACTTACCTTCTTCACAATTTTCTCCTTTGTATCCTGAGTTGCAAGCACAAGAGCCCATGATACAAACCCCACGGCCCCCACACTGTGGGTCAATACACTGGGTAGTCGGCACATCACACTCGGTGCCCTTCCAGCCGCTGAAGCAGAGGCAGCGGCCCTTGGAGTACTGCCCATTGCCACTGCACAACACTGGGCAGGCTGCTGTGAAATAAGACACGACGGAAGAATTAACAGCCACGTTTTCCATCGAGCTTCCGAAAGAAAGGACACATCTTTGGAACAAGTAGTATACCAATGTTTCCCCCTTTCTTTCTTGTCTTGGTAGCTTTCTGAATTACTTGGGTTTCTACAGCTTATTTATATTGGCTTAAGAAAAGAATCTAACTTGCATACCTCTTGAACAATCTGGACCCAGAAATCCTGGAAAACAGTGGCAAGTTCCAGAAACACACTCTCCGTTTCCATGGCAATTTCGGGGGCATTCCACCACAGACTCTGAAGAAAAGAGAAAGAAAGAACACATGTTCTATAGTCTGCTTCTCACCGCAACTCAGGATAATCTGTGACCCTGGGGTCATTTTAGCCACATTTTGAAGGAAGTATGGAAGGCTTGCTCCATAAAAACGAAAGCAAAGTATTCATTTTACTCCATTAGAATAGTAAAGCAAAGCACTGCTATTTTAAATGCAGATGTTTTAAAGTGTTTTCATGATGTGCTACTCCACTCCCCCAAGGTACTTCAAAATATTTTCTTCCAGTGCTTTGGGGTTTGTCACATATTCATAAATAAACAACTTAAAAATTTTCTCACATTTTACCTCAGGCTTTGACAACCTAGGAATTGTGCAAAATTGGTGGAGACATTTTAGTTTCTAGTCAACACAGTGTTTGACTAGAAAAAGCCACTTTGAAGTCTGTTCTTACCTATGACAATGGTATTAAAAGACACCTGCTCTGCATTTTTCCCATCATTATAAAAAGCCAGATGCCAGATTCCAGAATCCAAGTACTGGATAAAACCAGCCTCATGAAGACTAACAGATCTTGTCTGTCGCCCTGCTCTTTCAGACTCGAGCAAGTTCCGCTGCTCCCTCGCAATCAACCTGCTGCCATCCAGGAGCTCCACAAAGTCATACTGAGGATGAGAATAAGTAAAACTGTTTAGTAGTCAGAAATATTATGGTTATGGCTGCTTCTCTATGTTTTCAAGCTTTTCTCCTTTTCCGCTAATAAATACGATGTTAGAAGAAAGTACCTGATTGACAGGTCCAAATGGTAGACATCTTCTACGCATAGCATTTACGGGAATGATGAAAACCACTTATTGCATACAGCTGTTCTATTTTAAATTCCACAGATTATTTTTTGCCTTATTGGGCAATATGGTTTCCAAATTTATTCAATTCTTGACTGATAAAAAGGTTGCTGAATGTAGGCAGTTTGGGGATATGAACATAAATATATGTGAGCTCACATTCCAGACCCAGCAGCCTTGATGTAGTCAGATCATAAGATAATGGCTTGAAGTCTTCTGCTACCATTTAATACTCATAGGGTAACAACTGCTATTGGATACTTAATCTGTGCTAGGATTATTTTTAATCCTCACAACAACCCTTCTAGGGAGGCACTCATATTTACACTTTAAAGATGAAGAACAATGAAACTTGAGGAGCTTGAGCAGGGTCAGATAGCTGGTCAACAGTGGAGTTATGTGAACGCAAGTGTGCCTAGCTCCATGGTTTGATGCTGTTTCTACCACACCACTCTACTTCTCCTCTGTGACCCTGATGTGACCAACCCAAGCAACCGTGGAGAAGTCCCTGGGTTTTTCATTAGTTACGGTCAGATTAAAAACATAAAGAGATGCTGTAACTCTTTGATGGAAATTCTAAAACATTAAACAAAGGAAAACTTCTGAAGGGGTGGCAATAATAGTAAATGTACCCAATTATTATTTTGAAGTCAACATCATTAAACTTAATTATGTTTTTATAATTCATCATGAGCATTAAGTGGTTAGGAGAGTTCAACTGGAGAATTTAAAGGAAATTAAAAATATGGAATGTGATTGGCCATAGTGCCATAAAATTTTTCAATTTCATTGAAAGAATGAATTTGGCAGCCACCAGAGAGGCTTTCCAATATAGTTTCAATAAATTTTTTAGATAATGGTATCTTAAAAGTAGAGAGATTCAGTTTTTATAGCCTCTCACCCAGTGTCATTTTATTCCTGAGATGTGTGTTTAATGGTGAAAAGTATCCTAGAGTACATATATAGATATATAGTATATCATAACTCATCAATATGACAGTATTATATATGTGAATTGTCAATATTCTACTTTTGGATAGATTTCTTAAACAGAATCTCTTCTGAAGACTATTTAAGAAAAAAGATTAATGTTGACTCTCTTATCTAAACCAATTGTAGTAATATCAGTTGTTGAGATTTGGGAGATCACAGTTAAATAAGTTGCCACTTTAATGATCACGGACCTCTACTCTTACTATAGGATAGAATTTAGACTAGTTCTTTTTTGCCTTTTAAAAATTTTAATTTAAACATAAAAGTATTTTTGGTAATTTTTTTGGTATAATAAAACTGCATTACAACATCATTTAGCTGTGAAAAATATATCAAAGAGCTCTAACTTCATTAGCATTTGATTTCATTTTTTTCATTTCTGTTTTACAAAGATGAAAATAATGACTGGTATGGATACCGAACCTGCAAAAATTCGATTCCAGAATTATCAGAAGCAAATTAATCTGGCAGTTTTGAAAGGTGTTGCTACCTCAAAAAAGCCTTCATTTTCTCGTCAGATTTAAATATTTATGTTAGCGTGGCAGAGACAGGAAAGTTTCCTTTTATAGCTCCATTGCATTTTTCTGCCCTTACATTAAGTACTCTAAATGAAAAAGTGAAAGGGGGGATTATTTTGAGTTTTAACTGGTCTTTCAAGCCCATGATCATAATCATCACTTTTTATCATAGAAACAACCATTTGCGTCACACGATGAACAATAAAATGAGGCTGGGCTGGTGGGCACGGTGGTGGTGGCAGGTGGCTGGCAGCTGCTGGGTATTTAAGCAGTTCTGGGCTTTGTGTAAAGGACCCTTTCACACATGACATCAGGGAGGCCGTCCAAATGCCTAAAGAAAAGCTCCCTCTTGAACATGAAAACTCACTTCTATCAGAAGTTACCTAATTACACGGAATGGGAATATTTAATAACTTTTGTTCTTAGGGTGTAAAGTAATCACGTAAAGGCCAACTTGAGTTGTGCTGCGTGACACCTATTCATAAAAGGGAGACACGGCTTTTCAGAGAGAGGGGTGTGTCTTAGGATCTTACGCTCTTTCTCGGACTAAGTTCTTTGGGCTAACACTTTAGTGTCATCACTTTGGGGGTCTTATCACCTATCATGAGACAAAGTTTATACTTAATAAAGGTTTCATACAAATTGGAACTATCATTGAGTGAAAGCTTCTTTTAATATACAATGTTTGAATATACAGTATTTAAAAATCTTTCTCCTTTAAAGTTGCTTTAAACTACATTGTACTTGAAGTCCTTTGTAAAATCAGTACAAGAAAAGTTTGCCCATGTTTGCTGTATTTTTGTTGCTCATCTAACAGATCATAAAAAATACAAACAGAATTTTTTTTCAGGTATCTTGGTGGTTCTTTTCTGAACAGACTAGCCATATATTTTATTCAATTCAGTTATTAAAATGATGAAAACTCAGGACCTGTGGATAGTTTGGGTTCTTAAATCAACTTTTTGGTGATGGCATAGTCTCAGCTGAGTATCATTGGTATACAGAGAAAGAAGAGATTTTAGAGATCATCTGATCTGACTTTCATTTTATAGATGGACACCGGGTCCCTGAGAAGTTAAATGACTTGTTCAAGATCCCAAGGTCAAAAGGTGATAGGGGTGTGCTTTGAACCCAGGTTTCCTGACCCCCATTCTAAAAGAGCCTTCATGCAAAGGCACTAAGAATGCTACAGAACACTATTAACTGCAAAGCATTAAATTGCTTCCTTAGGCATCTAACTGTCCAGCAGAATGAATGGGGCATCGGGAGAACAAAGTCTCATCAGGGAGGAGAAAGTGATTCCTTGGCAACAATCAAATGGACACTTTTATAAACGGTCACAAGACTTTCAAAACTCAAGTGACTATTCTGAAAAGCTAGCCAATTTTAATTATTTCTGGCTGATTTATTTAAGGCTCCCTAGAACCAGAGAAATGTTCAGTTTGGGCTGCTTCATAGCATATTTCACGTTTAAATACTGATCTCAGAAACAGTTTTTGCTCTACTGATCTTGATTAAACCAGAGGAAGGAACCCTAAATGCCCCAAAGCCTAAGAAAATGCCTAAGTACTTTAACACACATATTGTGGCAGAAAGGAAAAATGGATATCATATGTACTGTGTTTAAATATTATGGGAAAACGTGCAATTATACCTTTTATTTTCCTAATCTTATGTGGTATATATAACTTGTAAAGAGTCGACATTAAATTTTTAAATAAGCCTTTAAAGTACACAATAGACAATTTTTATCTGAATTATTTCCTGGAAATTTACTTCATAGGCTACATACTTACTGTTGTATTTAAATTGGAGGTATATTTCCAGAGTTATAAAAAATTAATAGTTTATATGATTCCAAAGGAAAATATTTTTCCATATTTTACTGGAATACTGGAATATTTACTGGAATAAATGCAATCTGCTATTTGCTATAATTGAAGTTAATAGGCCCACTTACATTTAAGAAAATCTGGTCATTATGACCTATAACATGTGCTAGAGTCAAATGGTAATTGCAATCTAAAATTTAAAATTTGATACTAGAACACAATAGGGAAATATTTGTTGTGCAAGACTGAAGGCATTTACTTTAATAATATATATATGAAAAATGTTAAATCATAAAACTGAATACTCCAAAGCATAATTTTTAAAAAATTTCATAACTATATAATTTACATATGTATATGAAACTTTCCACAATCTGCAATGACATTAACGACAGCACTTCCAAATTTTCTCTTACCCATCTTTCTTTAAAGCTGTAATTTCTTTATTATTGTATGACAAACTTTCCTTCATAGTATATATTTCTAGGCTGGTTATATATAAAGCATTTATCACAAAATTACATAGTATAAAGCATACATGAAAACCTTCCAGTTGTCATTTTATAAATCAAACTAAAATCAGCATGAAATTCCATGGGTAAATAAAGTGATTATCAAAAGTAACTTCAAGCTTACCTAATTGTCTATTTTAATTAAACAACTATTATATTTTTGAAAACTTTCTATTTACTAAAACAATAGATCCTAGAAAGTCTGAGTTCCAATTTCATTATAGGTAATATAAATAATTTCTCTTAAAAATTAGGGCAGCTCTTTTAAGCCACAATGTCCAATTTATACACCATAACAAGGTTGGTATCAGATTATTTAAAAGCCTATGGCATTATTGGTAACAGTTTTGCACCTATGAGGATTTTCATGCATGGGAATTGACTTTAAGGTTCTCTGACTCTATCATATAAGGATATTTGAATTGTTTTGAGCACCATCCACACTGATGTGATCATCCTTGGTCATCTAAGGAAGCTCTTTTGTCTCTTCCTCTCAGTTTTCATCATTTACAGATAGGAACTAATGGCTTGAATCGATACAGTTCACACCATCATATTTATGTTTATGCACCCATAACTTCTTTACTAAGAGTAAATGTGGCATAATGTAAAAAAATAATATAGTTTAAACAAAATGAAAACCAATTTGAGATGAATATGTTACGCATCAACTACATGAAAGGAATAAGATTTAAAAATTGTAAAACACTGGGAAAATCCATGGTGTTTTTCACTAGGTGCTCAGATAATGCTCCACGTTCATTAAGTTACTCACACATTTTAGCAGATTTTAGTTAATCAATAGTGATCAAATCAAGTCAGGAAGAAAATGCTGTTATTACTACTGCTGATTCAAAAACCTCACAAAAAGTCTAACCTATATTCAAAATTCTCTCCACTGTAAAAGAACAATTTAAAAGTGGTCAGTTAGATGAACAGCTGAACTTAAAGTAACTTTAAGAATGCAAATTAGCAGTTTTCACTTTAATGATGACAAGCCTACTCTTACCTGAGTATGGGAAGGTGGTAAGCCTTTTCGGCCATATACTCCGATCAATGCATCCTTCTGAAGAGAGATATTGAATTTAAGAAACTGTGGCTGATCAATAAACAGCTGGGATCTCCAGAAGATCCCGGGAGGAACCTCTTGAATTGCTCTTCGGCCGATATCAAGTTCTCCAGAATCTATGGTATTATTTTCTTGTGTAAATCCACCTAATTTTCCTGAATGTAAGAAATCACAGAAGAAGAAAGAAAAATAAAACAAAACTACAAGGTTTTCTGCTAAAAATTCTTTTCACTAAAAGTTCAGACATTTCATCATCATCCGATAAATGAAATGCTCCCATAATTTTCACTTTAAAAGCTGTTTTTTCTTTTGGTTAGATATTATTGTTTTGCTAATTCTGATTTAAGATATTTAAGTCAAAATCCTTTGACTTCCCCCAAGGTATGCGTATTTCTGAAGCTGTTTTCACACCTACAGCCTTTCTTGGTCACTTGAGAAACATAATTACCTTAAGATTTATAAGTCTTGTTCTTTCTTGGGAGCGACTGCCTGATACTTAGTCATTCTAAACATACCATAATACTGCAAAGTGTAAATTAAGGCAGAATGGATTATGGAGATTTCCAAATCAATCCTTAAGCAAATAACAACAAAACCGATCAATAGCACTAATTCATGTAGTTCTCCCTCAACTATTTATCAGAATGAATGAAAACTCAGATGCTGGAAGGTAAGTGAAGGGGACATTGTGAGGGGAAGGGAAAGGAGGGGTAAATTTAGATTTTTATAAACAAAGTTTTGGTGTAAACTGCCACAATATTTTCTCTTTCTTTTGACCCTAATCTCAAATCCCTTGCAGCCTGAGTAGGTACCCTTGTACTATCCATCTCAAAGCCCCTCACCCCATAGGAGCAAAAATTCTGCTCCTTGAATTTCTGCCACTTCTTTGAGAACATCCCCTCTCTTTCTCCATGGCCTAGTTTTAGAGAACAGATCCAAGACTTCCATTTTTTTTTTTTTTTTTGGTATGGTGACACCCTCTGTAACCACTGGGCAGTTTGATGTAAATATGAATTACAAAAATAGATAGTGGATTATGCTTGTAAACTGATCTGTAGATCTGGGCATGATTAAGTTATGATTAGGGCGTTGACTGGGCTAGTCAGTAGGGCGATGAGCCCCACCCCTTGGTGGGTGGGGGAATCGAATATAAAAGACAAGGCAAGCAGTCTTGATGTTGGAGAGAAGGCCCCAGGATAGAGACAAGCCATTTGTCTGAGAGTTCACAGCTGGCCTTGTGCAGAGAAGCAAAGCCTAGAGAGCCTCACTGTCTACAGCTGAACTTGTGGAGGAACCAGAGTTGCTAAGCCCAGAGAGAAACGCAGCCCTGGGAAGAGAGGAACCCGCGAAGCCTGAACCGTGGCAAATGTCAGCAGCTGCCTTGCTCCAACACGTGGCAGTGGACTGTGTTGAGAGAAGAAACTTATGCTTTATGGCCTGGTAACTGTGGACTTCTACCCCAGATAAATACCTTTTATAAAAACCAACCCATTTCTGGTATACTGCATTAGCACCCCTTTGGCTGACTAATACACCCTCTTTCCCTCATTTCCAAGGTTTGTTCTTAGTTATGCTGAAGGGGTTAGTGATAGAAGATGTTTTACAATTTGCCTTAAATGGAAATAGTAATCCCATTGTCTCTTACGCAGAAAGGGTCCATGAAGAATGAGGAGCAGAATGGAACTGGGAAAATTATCCTCTCTCAATTCAACCTTTTTCTTAAAGTAATAACAAAGTTGACTTACTACTAAGTTGTTTCTTTTTCAATATTAAATGAATATAGCCTCCAGAGACATTGTTAATTCAAAATTTAGAGGACTTACAGTAAATTTCAAATCAGAGATTTGCCACTATCTATTTCAATAACACAGGAGAGAGTCTTCTGACTATCTGGGAATAGTTACTAAAAAAATTTAACAGAGTATCTACTAGGGACATGGCACTCTGGGTGAAAAAAGAAATATAAATCATCTACTCTGGCTTCCATGGCTTTTGCCATCAAGCAACAAGTTATCTGCTAGGAGATAAGATCTATAAACTGATAACATTAAATGACAACCTAGAGCAATATATGATTAAGGGTCGGAGAAAGATGGTATCACTGTGGGCTGGAGATTGAAAGATTTCACAGAAGAGTTAAGTTCTGAGTTGAACTTTAAAGGGCAGAAAGGGTAAGGGCATGACCAAAAACATGGCAGTGGAAATGGAAATGTGTTAGGATGATGGCAGCAGAAAGATCCACCTGGCTAGAAAAGAAATTAAGAAAACTGGTTTTGAGGTCAGATACACCTGGGTTTAATTCCTGGCCCTGTCACTACCTAGCTGTGTGACCTTGAGAAAGATACTAAACCCCATCTGTAAAATGGGCTGGGATAGGAATGATGCCAACACAGGGCTGCTGTAAGGATTACATCCAGTATTACAATATAAAGTGATTATTATAGTGCCCAGCCCTCAGTAGGCATTAAAGACATCGATGGAGCTGTCATGGGAAATGGGACATGAAGCTGGAAAAGAAAAATGACATCACTTTTTGGAGGCCCTTGAATGCCATGTTAAGGAATTTGGTCCTTATACTTTATACTTCATGTTAATGATTTTTTATATTTTCGCTCTTTCAAAGAACATTAGTCCACCTGTTTCCCCAATGATGTATATATTTACAAGTACTCTGTTACCATGCATATCATTTATGGTATGCTTTAAAAATAGAGACTTGTTATTGGTAAATTGCATTTCATTGACACAAAGGTACTGCTCCTGACTTGCGTGTTTTGGGGAGGGGGTGGTGGGTGGTGGGTGATCAGGAGAAACAAAATTGAAGATTACTAAGGAACCTGCCCTCAGGTCACAAATGGATACATACAGCAGGTATCTAGTTTCTGGTGGAGCAAGTCACAACAAATTCACACTCACAGCTAAACGTGAGGTTTGAGGGAGAGTATATTATTAGTAAACAATAGGAGTGTGTTTTACCTGGACTACTGCATCCCACAATTGTGTAAGTACCATCGGCCGCAAAGGACAGCTACAGCTAAATGGAGCCCGATTAAAGGTTCTGAGCAGGCTAAAGGTGAAATGAAATCATTGTCTTGAGAGCATTAAAGTGCAGGGGTGTAGGGAGCCTGGAAGTCGAGAGAAGAGTTAGTATATAGTTGCAATAATCCAGATAGCAGGCAGGAAGGGCTTGTTCCAAAGCTTAATAAAAAGACATTATTTACAATGTCTGCAACCCTCCTTTCCTGATGTCCATAATGATGACATTTAACTGTTTGGTTATTTTTCTTGAACTAATTTAGTAGTATAAAATGTTCTAGGGATTCAAATTTCAAAATCGGGTCAATCATTATAATTTTTCATGTATCAGTTCCTAGGTTATAAACTGTGCATCATTCATAGAAATTTTAAATATTTATTTTCAAATACTAGTACATGTTCATTTTAGAGAAATTAGAACAGATAGTTAAGTAAAATGAGAAAAAGTGTAATCCTGCCACTCAAATTATTTTTGCTTCCTATCTAACCAGGTATCTTTCTTAACTCAGAATTTTTAAAATATCTGAGGCCAGTTTCTACTTTTCATTTAGGATGCTTCTGCACAGGTACCAACATTTGTCATCAATAAGATTTTTTTTTTCTTTTTTTTTTTAGGAGGTACCAGGATTGAACCCAGGACTTCATACAAGGGAAGCAGGCACTCAACCACTAAGCTACACCTGCTCCCCTCAGTTAGCTTTTATTGAGATTAAAGGGGTTGGGGGTGATGGTGGAACTAATCTTTACTGAGAACCTACCCTACAATATGCCAGTAGTTTCACCCAAATTATCTGTTTTAAACTTCAAACAACTCTTTGAGGTTAATATTATTTCAAGAGGAGGGAATTAGGCTCCGAGAAGTAAACTATGTACCCAATGTGTTAAGTCAGGATTCAAATGTAGGTTCTGTATAATTCTAAAACTACATATTTTATATAATCATCATTGTAATCTTTATTTTTACTAAAATGGAAATATTTTTATATTACTATGTTTCAAATTTATCTATTTCATACAACATCAAGATATATTAACTTATTGAACTATTCTAGAAAATCCATTTGGCTAGCAATTTTAGTACATAAAGGTATATACTTATTTTTACTAAGAATGGATGCCAATTTTTTGTAAAACAAAACTGTCATGGATACTATAACATAATATTCTTTGTGTTATAATTTAAATTCCTAATAAGTTTTTGCCATTAGGAAATGACTTCTACATGAAACTATTTTTAAAATACTGAATAGAGAAGCAGTCCTTTTCCCCATTAAGACCTATTAGTACACTTGTATATTTAAATATGAATATGGCTCACTCATATTTGGACTCATTCATCAAGTTCAAACATTTATAATGCTTTATGGTATTAACAAGTTCTACCTTTACCTTCTGAGCCTTATGTAATTTAATCTACTCTTTGGTGTTGATTCTATTGTTGCTATAAATAGTTTATAACAGCTTTTATAGTATACTTGTGCTTTAAGAGCTGGTAAACATAAACTACTCCTAATCCCAGATTTTATTTACTTTTTTCCAAAACATCACCTTTACCCAAGAACATTAGCTCTGGTAATAAGTGATTGAGTTCTGACTGCTAAGGTTTCAGGTTTCCTATCTCAAAGTAGTTTAATAGCTATGTATTTTTGTTTTGTTGCTTCCTCCCATTTATCATTAAAGGGTTTCAAATATTTCCCACTGAAATATATAGATCCAATGTTGTGTCAACAGGTGTATCTATTTACTTTATCTATTTATCCAGTTATTCCTATAGGTAAATTTAACAGGTGGCTATTTTTTCAGAGCTAGGGCTCTTTCATTTGTAAAACAAAAGAACCAAAGTTGTCTGGGTGTGATTGAAGGGGGCAGTAGTAACTGATAATTGCCATAGTCTTCTCTCCTAGTGCAACAGCCTAACTAGTAATAGCACAGAATCTCCGGGTTGGAGTGCCATGGTGGTCCTCTAGTCTAGGGGTTTTCAGATAAGGGTAGCTGTACCCATGGACTCCCTGAAGACTTTTTAAAAAAGAAAGGCTACGTTTTAAGGGAACTAAATTTTAGCACCTTAACTACCATATGTAGACTTTGTTTACAACACAAAGTCACACATCCAGAATCTTACTTTACACATTGTCCTGGAATATGAAGCTTCCACTGTTCCAAACAAAGGCAAAATTTAAAGTATTTTTGTTGGTGAAGCCACCTTTATACCGAAAACGCATGCTAAGGCTGTGACATCCGTCCTGTCTTATACTTAGTTCTGCCAAGGGCGAAGTGTAGCCTTAGAAATGGAGTATTTATGACTGTTGGCAGGTTTAAAAATCAGGTCTATCAGAAGGGAGGAATAACATTTTTGTTTAATGACCTCATCATCATCAACCCTAGAGCCCAAGCATGGTCAAAGAATGCTTTTTACCTACAGAAGAGTCTCATAATTGCAAAGAGAGGGTCAATAAGGTAAGAAATATTAAAGGAAGTGATTCTTATTTAATCCAATTTACAAACTCATGACAAGGATTTGTGCCTAATCTGTCTTTGTGCCTCTCTACTTACCTCCCTAGAGTAAGAATTCAGAACTGAGATGGTTGTGAATTCTATTAATTAACGGTTGTAAATTTTATTTATTTGACTGAAAAAAAAGTCAGACTTTTTCTCATAGAAAGTTTGATTATATACATTATGTAGTGGGCATTGCCCATAAATTAAATGAGCTAATGAAATAGTTATATTTAAAGCACATATGATAAAGCATTTAAAAACATTATAACAATATTTGTGAATTAAAATGAACAATATTTGTATTTCCACCTTATTCTGAGTATACAGATTAAACAAAGTGTCTCTAAGTAGAGAAAAACAAGTATAATCAGTAATATTTTGATAAGCCTTTTTTGGTATATTCCACAGAAACTGAGGAAGGGAATGATTCTAATAATTGTATAGCAAATCCTTCTGAAAGCAGGTATTTGTCAGTTCTTTGCTTTGGATAAAACTGAAGAAGAAATGTGATGGAACTGACAGCTCACAGGTCACTGAATATGCTTTTAGCAATAGATCACAATGTGATTTTTGGCATATGACTAATAAAGATTTCAAAGAGTTGAATGGCCTTTCTCAAAAAATCTTTCTATCCCCATCTACTTATTTATGTAGCAAGGTTTTTTAAGTGTTTACATTTATAAAAAAGGAAAACAGGAATAGAATTGATACTGAATCTTATGTTGTTCTTGTAACAGAAGTAATGTTCACCTATGGATACATAAACTATCTGAAAAAAGTCCTCATTCATTTCATTAAGAGAACTATTTTCAATAAATTTTCCCTTTTTGTGTTGAATAATTATCAAAATGTTTAGCATTTATATAGCAATTAGGTTATTCTTAGTCAAATGAGTACAGTAAATAATGGTAAACATAATTCAATATAGAAAAAAAACATTTTTTTCCCTTAATGCTTAGCAGTATTATGGTCTCAGGAAATTAAAAAGTTAAACTTAAATTTGTCTACCTATTTTTTTTTTCAGAGGCACTGATCTATTCTAGGTTTTTCCATGAAATAAGAATCTCATCTTTAAGCACCTACGAACTTCTCTTTTCTTCAAATTATTACTCTATTTAGAAGAACTTTATTTTGAATGAAAGTCTTAAAATGTTTCTTTTTTAGAAGGCAGATGCAGACCTGACCTCTCATTATAATCAGTGATTACTGGGGTTGAATCATGTCCCCCATAAAAAACACGTTCAAATCTTAACCCCGCATCTTGGGGGTGTGAACTCATTTGGAATTAGGATCTTCAAAGATCCTATTTAGATGAAGCCAAATTCAATCAGGACAGCCTGTAATTCTACATGACTGGAGTCCTTATAAACAAAGGTAATTTCATTACCATAGCAGAAGCCACTGGAGGAGACGGAAACAGATCGCCACGTGATGGAGGCACAGACTGCTAGCCAGCACGTCACCACCAGAAACTTCAGACCTTGCAGAAGGCACAGCTCCCTCTAAACTGTGAGCTAGTAAATTCCTGCTGTTTAAGCCCATCAGGCTGTAGTATTTGTTGTAGCAGTCCTGGCACACTTAAGACAGTGATGGAGAGATGGAAGGACATCACTGGATGTTTCTCTGCCTAAATCCACTGAACTTGCAGCTCAGATTAGTACAGCATTCCTGCTTAAGCCTCTAACTTGAGTATCAGGGGACTAGAGTCTTTCTGGAAGGGGCCTTGTCGATTTAAATTCTGCACCACTGCTTTTCAAGTCATGGACCTTCTCTAATTTGGCCAAGTCAAGTGTGCTCATTCCTGTCAGCATTTTCAAATGCTCTTATTGATTGTAAACATACCTGGGAGTCAGTGAGCAACCGACAGAGTTTGATAAACTTATAAATAATTGCATAGCCTTTTTCTCTGAAGCTCACAACTCCTCTTAGATAAAGGCTGTTCACAGAAGTCTTTCATCATGTCTTGAATTCCAGAAAACTTTGGCTTCAGAGGAAATAAAAGGAGGGCCAGTTCTAGTGCTCTCTATTGTGCCTTACTGAGATCACTCCATCTCTAAATCCCCAGAGCTTGAACCTGGGAACGATCATAGGAAACACTAAGATTGTCTGTGGGTTTTACCAAGAGAAAAAGGAGGAAAAGTGTAGGAAAAAATAGAAACAGGGCAACAGAGTGCCCTGTATTTATTCTAAACTCAAAGCTTGTAGGTTAGGAATCAAACCAATTAAAGCCTTCGCAGTTAGAGTGAGATGTCCCCTGTCTTCAAACACAATAGGATATCATCTTGAATACTTTTTTCCCCAACATGTCCTGTTGTGCCTGAATGTGGGAGCCACTAGCAGGCTTTTCACCTGCTAACTGTGATTTTTCCTTTCATCAGTAAGTATGTGTCACAACAGTCTTAATGTCTTAAAATACACTTGTCAGAGTGTGAAAACATAAAGGGGCCACGTACACAAAGCTATTGTTATTCTTTTCCTTTTATGTGATACCCAGTATATGAAAACACATCAGTAAAGTGACATTTTTTCAGATAATGCCTTTGAAAAGTTCTTTGTACTATAAGAAACATTTTATAAATAATAGTTTACCAACAAAAGATGTTGTAAGGATAAAACAGTATTTAAAATCATACTGATAATTAGGAGGTTTGGTATCTGTTCAAAAATTATCTTGTGACATTGGAAATGAAACAAAAGTTACAAAATACTAAATATTTTGCCATACATATCATGAATTGGCCATCTGCATATGACGTAAGTGAGCCCATAATGATTAAAATGGAAGGGAAGAAAAGAAATCCCACTGTGAAATTCTAACTACAATTGTTGAAGAGGATAAATGATAATATCATTTTAAGACTCACAGAGGCACTAATAATTAAGATGTCAGGAAGCAAGGTTAGACATTTATAGACAATCAGTTCTATGACCTAACCTTGGATTCATACATTGGCTTTGAGATCTCAGAGAGAATATATCTTTTTATAAACAACCACATGCCATAACTTCACATAGTAGATACAGATTGTTATATCACAAAGCTCGGTAAAATAAAACATAACTACCCTGCATACACAGTTTAATGTACACAATCAATATAGCATCTAACTAAGGAACTATTACACACCGCAATGACATAAATACTATGAACAATATTGAATAAAACTCATTGCTCTTGCCGTCCCATTAGTCTCATTTCTTCAATTCACAGGCAATCGTTAACCTGTTAAAAATTCTAATTCCCTGAAGTTGTCCAGTGTTTGAGAAAATTGATACATGATTGTGACAGTTTGAATTTGGTGAATCCCAAAAAGAGATTATATTTTTGAACTAATCCATTCCTGTGGGTGTGAGACACTTTGCTTGCATTACATTCTGTTAAGGGACCCTGATTAGACTGCTTGATTAGATCACTTTTGATTGGACTACGTTAGTGAGGCATAACTCAAGTTGGGCCTCTGACCTCTTGCTGGGTCTGATAAAAATGGAGAAAAAGAGAGCTGCCACTATCTTTAACCTGCCATGTGTGAGAGAGGACTCAGGGATCACTAGCAGCCAAAGCTAAAGTACAAAGCCCCCAAGAGGCTGGGCCCGTGGAGCAGCTCAAGGCTGAAGAAAGAGCCGTATGCCTAATCGCCCAGAGCTGGGCTCAGGCAGAAAGTGGAGCAGCCACGACTGAGAGAAGAGGCCTGGAAAGAGACTAGCCACATGCCTCATCACCCACAGCAGGGATCTGGAAGAGGGTGAGCCTGGAGGGGAAGGCAGGGACCACAGCAGATATTGACCACCATCTTGCTTTGCCATGTGGCAGGATGCCGGGGTCACCAGTAGCTGACTTTGGTAAGAAAGCATCTCTGAAGGTGCCTTGATTTGGACATTTTCGCAGACGTGGAACTATAAGCTTTTACACCTAAAAAAATTCCCATTAAAAAAGCCAACCCAATTCTGGTACTTTACACTGGATTTTGGCAAACTAAGACAATGATGAACAATCATATAAATTTGAAAAGCAATTGGAATTATTTTGTTTAAACGGAATGAATCATATATATATTATATATAAAATATGTACACACACACATATATGTGTATCTTTTCAATTTGTACTAATGGACAAGGAGTTTTTTTTGAGGGAGGAGTCATTTGCCATAGTTTTACTAACGTAAATTCAAGGCCTTTTATTTTAGTGTATATTGTCCCAAATTATCCTATGCTTGATTTTGATATTTGTTTTACTGCTCTTTCCAAATAAAGCTAGTGTTGAAATGTCCTGCTATGATACTCTCTATTTTTCTCTATCATAATTTTCTAATTTGTTGTAATTCCTTGTTTGAATCTTGTCTTGCTAGAAATTCACATAATCTGGCAACAACTTTGAGTGTCTTCTTCCTTGGTATGTTCTCAGTATCTTGCTCAGTGCCTGGCACATAATATATATTCAATAAATAAATGTTGAATGAATGACCACTGTGCATTAAAAGGACATTAAGAATAAGATTCCTTTCATAAAATCCAAACACCTAAAAATATAACTAACGAGAGGGATTTCTATTATTGCTTTGGAGGATATTATTGATGCTGATTTAATGGTCTAACTTCTTAAGAATTTTGTTAGATTTGCATCACCTACTCTCCGGTTCATTGGGCTCACCCAGGACAACTAAGGAGATGATGGTGGACAACGCCAATCCCAAGGAACAGAGAGTATCTGCAACTGTAAGCAGGATAGCTCCATCCATCTGCCCCATGAGATCTAAGCCCCCTCGCAATTAGAAGCAGAGTGGGCATCACCATCCCCAACTCCTCAAGACTGGGGAATGAACAATGGACTAAAGAAGACCTATTATTTTTCTACTATAGACTTATTATTATTCTAGCAATGGAAGAACTCTTATCATTGATGTAAAGGCAGTGGCCACCAGAGGTTCTGAGGGATGGGAGAGGGAAGAATAGGTGTAATATGGGGGCGTTTTTGGGACATTGGATTTGTCCTTCATGACACTGCAGTGACGGATACATTGTATTTTTTGTCACAACTTACAAAACTGTGCAGGAAAAAGTGTAAACTATAATGTAAACTATATTCCATGGTTAGTAGCAATGCTTCAATATGGGTCCATCAATGGCAACAAATGTCCCACACTAATGAAGGATGTTGTTAATGTGGGAAAGTGTGGGAGGGAGAGGGGGCGGGACATATGGGAATTCCTTATATTTTTTATGTAATATTTATATAATCTAAAACTTCTTTAAAAATAAAAAAATTAATTATTAAAAAAAGAATTTTGTTACAGATACAAGCACATAATCCTGAACTGCAGGCAAAAAGAGTGAAAAAATTTATGCAGATTTTCCAGATTGCGGGAACACCGTATCCCTAACCCCTGCAATATGGAAGGGATAACTGCACATATATTTTTCTGGGGGGTTATATTGGGAAATGAAATACAGCATTCTTTATCCACTTAAATTCCATTTTTAATTCAGTTGATTTGAAAGTCTCTGTTAGTGCAAAGTACAAACTCTTAAAGGTTTAGAAAAAGGAAAAGCAGAGGGAAGGTCAATAAATTATAATCCTTAAATGTGTTCTGTATTTAAAAGCTTTTACAACAAAATTAAAAGAGTATTACAACTCCATATACTAACTGAATTAAAAAAAATTAATATACCCAAGGTAAAATTAGAGATGATATACTGTATTAAAATATGTTCACAGACTAAAAATAAAATTCAATACACACTTACAGGAGGGAAAGGCAGAAAAGGCTAGCCATCAAATCAGAAGGCAGAAAATCATATTAGCTCTATAATAAAATGTGAATTTTCAACGTTTCAAGGAAATTAATACAAAGCACTTGTTGCCTTCGGGCAGTTTGATGTAATTATGAATTCCAAAAGTAGATATTGGATCATGCTCGTAAACTGGTCTGCTAATCTGGACATGATTAAGTTATGATTAGGGCGTTAACTGGGCCACGACAGTAGGGCATTGAGCCCCACCCCTTGGTGGGGTGGGAATCAAATATAAAAGGCATGGCAAAGGACAGAGTTGAAGCAGTTTTGATGTTGAAGTCTTGAGCTGGAGCCCCGGGAAGTAAAAGAGCTTGGAGAGAAGGCCCTGGGATAGAGACAAGCCATTTGCCTGATAGTCTACAGCTGGCCTGGTGGAGAAAAGCAAAGCCTAGAGAGCCTCATACTCTACAGTTGACCTTGTGCAGGAAACAGAGGAGCTGAGCCCGGAGAGAGGAACCCAAGAAGCCTGAACCCTGGCAAACATCGGCAGCTGTCTTGCTCCAACACGTGGCAGTGGACTTTGGTGAGGGAAGAAACTTATGCTTTATGGCCTGGTAACTGTGGACTTCTACCCCAAATAAATACCCTTTATAAAAACCAACCCATTTCTGGTATTTTGCACCAGCACCCCTTTGGCTGACTAATACAGCACTCATGAAAAGATATCTATAATTTCAAAATCTTTTCCCCCTCTCCCATAAAAAATTGGATGTAAACAAGGGTAAAAATTAATTTATGGAAAAAGGATGTTAAGAGAAAAACACATGACAAATAATTCTTTCTCTTACCATTGTCGCCAGAAGGTAAGGATACAGTGTTTGTTGGCATGGTATCAGAATTCACTTTTCCATTCTCAAATGTGTCATTTTCAGTCTGCTGTAACTGCCAGTTGAGGCCAAAGAGATGCATTGCTGGGGGTGAAGAATACACGTTGTTTAAAGGTCACAAGAGCAAATGGCAAACATGCTTATAACAAGAATCATAGGGAAAGCTATGATTGCCGTGTTCTGAAACATCAAGGATACTTGTACCAAAAATTGATGAAACAAACAGTTCTTTGAACAAATGTAATTTGCATAGCAATACAGCCCAATATGGCAACACTTTAATAATGATTGCTATTACTCAGTTAATTGGTACCAGGAAATCCTTAGGAATGAATTATTTGCTCTACTTTGTCCGAGTTCAGCTCTTTACCCTCATTCAATGAAGTGGTAAACTTCCTGAAATTAAGACTATTTCTATTTTCTGAGGTTTTAAAATAGAAAGGGTCAACTTGGGGAGCCCTCCCCTGACGGTTAAGTTTCTCTTCCAAGGCTGTTTTAGTTCACCATTTACCATAAACAGCACTTGCCTGATACCTGGCAGGTCTCAGTAAGTATCTGTCAAATGAATGAGTGTAAATTAAGACTATTTCTATTTTCTGAGGTTTTAAAACAGAAGAAAACACTTGTAGATAAAAGTATAGTAACTTGAAGGATAAGTTAACAATACATAAATAGCTAGAAATGGAGTGTCATTACTAATCATTAATGAACCACTGCCTTAATATTGTGCTATGTGAAAGGCAGTTGAATCAAAGTCCCCTAATACTATTTGTAATTGATAGAAAAAATTTTAAAACATTCAATAATTTGGGGACATTCTTCTCTTAATACTACCTGATATCAATGCATGCAAGAGTAAGATCGATACCAAACATAGCTAGCTAGCGATCTACCATGTATATTTGTAACAAATACATATACTCACAAACTCTGCTTAAATTATAGTCTGCCAGCAATTCATTTTACACTCTGATATTCATGGATTAAGATATAGGCTGTAGAATTCTTGAATTTACAAGTTGTCATCTTATAAAGAGGTATAACTTCATGTGTCATCTTGTATTAAATTACATAGTGTTTGAATGGCAAACTGTCAGGAGCTTTGTAAACATTTTATCATTTCACACATCTTTCAGGGTTTCAGATACCTCTGTAATTTCTGAACAAAATAATGGGAGCTAGTTGTGCACACAGAAAAAGGTTTAGATACTTGACAAACATACTTTGGCAGGGCAAGAATAAATATTCCAAGAGGGTCAAAGTTTCCATACAAAATAATTGAAAGCATTATTGTGAGCTTTTAACATAAAAAGTCTTCTTGAATGGAATATTTGCTCATATTATTGGTTTTAATAGGCTGAAGAGTAGAGATAATCCTGGAATAGTGCACAGATATCAAATTTTAAAAAGTAATGTAGCATTTGTATTTGGAAAGCTATTTTATTTCTTGCCAGATGGGCAACAGCTTTATTATATATATTTTATTACATAAAATTTCAATAAAATTGGATTCTTGTTCTTTCTACAATGTCTAAGACATTGTATAGTGAGAATCATACCCAATAATATTATATCTTGTTTTAATACTGCTTTGAAAACAGAGACTAAGAATTTGTTTGGTCTTAGGATATTATCTACTTTGAAATTGCTGATGTTTGGTATTTAGTGAAGCTCTTGACACTTATATTTCTATAAAAATGCAGAGTGTTAGTGGGAATGACTCCAAAATCAAGAGAGAGAGAGAGAATGGTAGCAAATTGGTACCAAATTGGTACCAGCAAATGGTAGCAAATTCACAAAAGTCAAGAATGCTACAGAAATTACTGAGCACTATTTGCATTTAACAGCGCCTAGGATTCGGTTTTGGGAGTTCAGGCATTTTCAAGGTTTTGAGGCTCCTCCCAGCAGGATTCAAGGATTGCTCTCAAGTGCTGCCAGCCATTTTCTGTTTTTCTTCCTTTTGCATTGCCAAAACCCTGTTTAGTATATATGATGATATTAGAGCTTGTTTTATAAAACAAAACAAGGTGATTGGGAACCCTATCTCTTTTAGTTAATCTCCTGGCTTTTGTGTCAAAAGTCACAGTGAAGTGAGAAGTCAGAGTTTCAATACTTCTTTTCCAGTTGTCTGACTTAAATAATTTTACAAGAAAGGCACTATGCTTGAAAAGAAATGAAGTTATGTTGGACAGAAACAGTAGCATTTGTAGCTGGAAATAAGAGAACTGATTTCTAACCGTAAGCTGTAAGCACAAAGCAATTAATTACTATCCGAAGCTGTGAAGAAAATCATCCCTGTTAGCTATGATAGGATGAATATGTTCTTTAATCTCGCTGCACCTCAATTTGATTAGCTGAAAGAAGGGGCTATCAGCATCTCTACATCACAGGGCTGCTATGAGGATCATGGGATAGGAAGTACCAGCGGAACGCTCAGATGAGGTTCCTTTTCTCTCTTGCCCCTTTCATACCAAAAGATGTTATACTACACAATTAGTGGCTTAATTTCCCTCTTTTCATGTGTGGTATAAATCACAGAGCAGGAAAGGCAAGGAATGTACGAGTTGAAAGGAGTATTAGTAAGTACCTAGTACAACCGCCTCATTTTACAGATAAGACCTGAGGGAGAGAAAGACTGTAATGATGATGATGATAATATTAACAACTACCATTTAATTGAGTCCTTATTTACTCAGGGTTAAAGGTCACAGTAATGTAGTGGCAGTCTGAGACTAGAATCTAGTTTACCTGTCTTCCGTAAGAATGCAAGAATCCAAGTACAATGCATATCCAAAATGCTACCCAAGGCAGAATGGCATTTATCGATGATAACAAATATATTGTATATCTCTTCAGTGCATTTTTCACATTTGAAATTCTTTGGTATGTTATCTCCTAAAATGTAGTATGTGGCAGGGATCACTACACTGTTTTATGGGAATGAAAGAAAGGCACAGAGAAAGTCAGGGACTTTCCCAATGTCTTTTAAAAAGTTAGTACATGAAGAGAACTCTTGATGCCAGATCTCCTGGTCCTATTCAAGATTCCATTTCCTACATTATACTGCTTCCCTGCTAATCTAACTTGTTCTGAATTAAAACTATGCATTCATGTTAAAGAAATTTTGAAGGTTTGATGCAAATTAATTTATTTTTCACAGTGGCAAACGTAATCAGAAGTTGTTAATATGTTAAAAGTGGCTTCTAAGTACAAGAAGTTTACCAACTATAAATGGTTGCATTTTGAAAGGCCACTTTTAAGTTAGCTGGTTGAAATTGGAATGTATTTTCTCATATTAAAAATCTTAGAAATGGTGCTTAAGTCTTCTACAAAAGTCTGTCTAAATATCCAATAGAAACATGTATACACATATGCACCAAAATATGGGAACAAAAATATTTACAGAAGAACTATTCTAATACCCTCCATTTCCACTGGTTGATGGAAACAACCAATAATAGTATGGATAAAAAAGTTATGGTGTAGTCATCCCATGGGATTCTATAATGCAATATAAGTGAATGAACCACGGATAGATTTAACAATATGAATGAATCTCACAAAGATAATATTGAGCAAAAGAATGAAAAAGCAAAAGAGTATTATTTAAGTCGATGTGTATAAAAGTTCAAAACAGGTAAAACCAATCCATAGGAATAAAAGTCACCAGAGTGATTACCTTTATGGAGAAGGGGCAGGGTAAGGACTGGGGGAGTACAAGGAGGTTTCAGGGGTGCTAGTAGTATTCTATTTTTTTATCTGGAGTTGGTTCAACTGCTGTGTCCACACTTATGATCCGTGTACTTTTCTAAATGTATATTATAATAAAACAAAAGTTCATTTTAAAAAGTCCACCTAATACATGGCATAGCCAAAGAATATTTGGTTTCACCCTCCCTATCCCTCTCTGCAAGGCTTTCCTTCCCAGAGGCTTGTAGGTGAGGCCATTATGACAAGCCTAATTTACACTCCTGTGAGATACCTGGAATCTATAGAGAGAGTAGAAGATGCTGGGGGGAGGAACACCGAGGAGTGAGGACAGGCTTCCTGCGGTGCAGATCTGAGATTAAACAAATGCATTTATTGTGTTAATGGCAGTCAGTCCAGGGCCCTCTCAAACTGATTTGCAGTTTACAAACACCGACTAATCACCCCACAGAATACGGCTCTGTTACAGACTGAGCTGCAGCTTTCCCGAGTACTGAGTGATCAGCATCGGGCTGATCTGCACAATGAAGGTTTCTGTGTCTGGCCCTCCTAACTCAGCGTGCTTATCAATGATTTTGGTGAAGATATAATAAAAAACAATGTTAACACAGTGTAAAGACTACACAGAACTTTGAGGGAGGTCATGAATGCTGGATTGCAGAGTCAGGATTTTAAAAGATTCTCTTCTTAGCTCCTTCAAACTACGATCCTATTTCTCTCCCTTCACTGCCGATATCTCAAAAGACTCTACAGTGCTGTTTCTTTTACTCCTTGTTTTCCTCGTACTTTCACTTCTGTTCCTAATTACTGAACTAAAACCTCTCTCTGTAGTTATGAGTGATCTCTTGAATTGCCACGTTGAATAGCTTCATCAATATTCATGTGCCTACATTTCAGTAGTATTTGGCATAATTAGCCATGCGTCCTTAATATTTCTTTTTCATAACTCTCCCAGTTCTCTTCCGAGCTCTCTGCTTCTCAGCTGTCTTCACTGAATCCTTGTGTGGGTCATAAGGGCACTTCGTAAGTATTCCAGTTCTCCGGACATCTGGTAGGATTACTCTTCCCTGTACTCCTGAAGACCTGTGACTTTGCATTGGACAATGCAATGCGGGCAGAAGTCATCAGTGTCTCTATCTGAGAGGAAGCTTTAAGAGTCAATGTGTAGTTTGTGGCATTTCCTTCTGCCCGCTGCAGTGATCATGGAAACGTGCGCTGAGTGCCGTTTATGTGAGTCTAGGTCCTTGAGTGAGCAGAACCCCCTGCCATCCCACACTGAGCATGTAGCTTAAGAAACACAAACAAACATTGTGTTAGCCACTGTAGTGGCTGGCCTCTAAGATGATCTAAAGAATCCCTACATCCTGATATTCATGCTTTTTAAAAATTGCCTCACCTTGAGTGTCGTCTGGACTTAGTGACTTCTTCTAATGAAAAGAATATGGCAGAAGTGGTGGAATGCCGCTTCAGAGGTTGAGTTTTTGGCTGTGGCTGCCATCTTGGTTGCGCTACCTCTCTGTTTCTTTGCTTGCCAGGGGGGAAACCAGCTACCATGAGGCGGCCCTTTGGGGGGCCCATGCTGTGAGAGCCTGCGGCCTGCCAAAACCCCTATGGGAACTTTTAAGTGAATCCCCCCAACCCCAATCAAGCCTTCAGATGACATTGCAGTCCCAGCCGACATTTTGACAGAAACTGTAAAAACCTCGTGCCAGAGACACCCAGCTAAGTTGGCCCATATTTCTGACCCAAAGAATCTGTTAGATAATAAATGTTTTGTTGTTTTAAGCTGCTAAATTGTAGTGATGTGCCGAGCAGCAAGAAGTAACTAACACAGCCACTGAGATTTCTGCATTCTTACCACTGCCTAAAACCTAGTGCTTCCTGATGTGTATAACTCCTCCTCCATGTATCCCCAAACACAGACGTTCACCAGTCTTTCCCTGACTTCTCCTTATTCTGTCATCTCATCCACCTCTATGACTTCATCTTTCAATCTCATGTGGATAGATGACTTTCAAATATGTACCTCTGAAAATCGACTTCTTTCCTGACTAATCCATACTCCAAACTTGACATTTTCCCTCTGGACATATCTAGAAACTGTGTGGGTTTCTCAAAACTTACTAAAAACAGAATAAATTGTCTTCAGCATCATAACTGCTCTTCTTTCTGGGTTTCCTTTCTCCATTCATGTTGTCATTTTTGCCTGGGCAATGAAGTCAGAGAGCCTTGGGTTAAATCACGGTTCTAACTCTGGCCCTGAAAGTTAAGCTCTGAAATTCTCACTTTGCTCACGTATTCAATGGGAATTATAAGAGTAATGATTTCATAGGCTTGCTGTAGAAATTAAATAAGGTTATGCATATGAAGCCCTTAGACTGGTGTCAACATTCAATAAATGTAGTCACCATTTCCAGTTACCCAAATTTTAAGCCCTGAATCTTTAACTTTTCTTCCTCCCCGATCTTTTCATTCAATTCTCTTATCCAATCAAGTCCAGCAATGCCTCTCCTAATTGTAGTCATTTTGTTTTCAGCATCACTGCCCTATTCTAGGTTCTCATTAAAAAATTTGTTTTAAATTAATTTTTTTCAAGTTATAAATGAACACAGTTTTACAAAGCTTGTTATGGAAAACAGCAGTCCTCAACCCGCTCATCTAATTTTCTCACTCGTTAGACAAAACCATTCCTGATTCTTTGGGCCGGTTCTTTTAGTATTTCTATCCTTATGTTGGAATAACATTCTTAAAGTGTTTTCAGCATTATCAGCATTATCTGCTGAATTACAGTTTGGAAGAGGCCCTCATTACTTTTAATTAGTTTTCCTGTCCCCCATTTCAATCCACCATACATTGTTGCCCAAAGTAATCTTCCAATGGGGTGTAAGGAGTGGCGAGGGAGGGTTTAAAAGAAGTAGAAACGGATCTTTGCAACTAGGAGATAAAAATAGGCACTTCACTGGGAGAGAGAAGGATGAGATCGGGAGGAGAGGGACTTTTAGTTATAGAGCAAGGGGAGAGGATAGCTAAGGGAACAGTTTAATAGGTAAGTCAGCTTTTTCAATATTTTGCATAGAGTTGATTTTGGAGGCCTGGATCTCAGCAGCTGGACTGGTTCCTGAAAATCAGAGGTGACTAATAGAAAATCTTAGGTGGTGAACAATCAGAAGCAGCCTTGATGGCAGCTAGTATAATTCCTACCTTTTTCTCAGGGCAAGAGAGCATAGATTTCCAAGATGATTCCTAGTCAGTCAATACCCCTTTTATTTTTTTATTATTATTATTATTTTTTAAAGATTTTATTTATTTATTCATTTATCCCCCCCTTGCTGCTTGTGCTCGCTGGGTCAGCTAACCACGCCGTGCGGGCGGACTTGCCTCCACCAGGAGGCCCCGGGAACCAAACCCAGGGCCTCCCACATGGCAAACGGGAGCCCTACTGACTGAGCCACAGCCGCTTCCCAATACCCCTTTTAAAAGTCAGTCAACACCCCTTTTAAAAATATACTATCTGACATATATTATCTACAAAATTAATGAGCATAGTTTTTATATTATCACCCCACAATATCAACTCTAGTTGTGACTCACATGGGATGCTAAGGCATCAGTCACTTTTGGAATTTATGTTACTAATAGCCAAATGGGTACTCTAGATGACATCATTTCCAATTGCCTCGTGGTATTCTTGCACCATAACCAATTTTAAGATGTTGAAATGAAAATATTTATTATGTATTAAAAATAATCGGGAGGCGGCTGTGGCTCAATCAGTGGGGCTCCCGCTTGCCATATGGGAGGCCCCGGGTTCGGTTCCCGGGGCCTCCTGGTGAGGGCGGGCCCGCCTGCACGGCGTGGTTGGCTGACCCGGCGAGCACAAGCAGCAAGGGGGGCGATAAATGAATAAATAAATAAAATCTTTAAAAAAAAAAAATAAATAAATAAAATAAATAAATAAAAATAATCATCCTATAGCCTCTTAAGTCTTTTTTTCCCCAGTATACTTTTCCAGTAAATTTTGAGGGCGAAACTTCATGAACAGAATAATTTTGAGACAATATGATGTCAGTGAAATTTAATGAAGGTTTTCTTCAGGCTCAAAGACCATTCAAATGACAGAAATTACAGCTTACATACCTTTTGTTTTTCAGTGCTGGTGGAGATGAAAGAAATCCATGATATAGTTTCACCTCCTCCCCATAGAAAAGTATATGCCATTGTTTTTAACCAATATATATTGGTTTGATATTTAAGAGCCAGCATGTAGAACACTTGAAACCAAAAAGTGTAATTAAAGAAAATTATATACCACCAAGCAGCAAAGTCAGTGCCATCTTTAGTTCCACACTGACAGAAAAGGTGCCAAATTTTGATCATGTCTCTGGGGACCATGCCACTGAAGTTGTTACCACAGCTATTATAATTTCTACTGGCTTGCCTGAGTTCTCAGATCCTGCCAAATAAGGATGGGAAGGAGGGGTGGTGACAGCTGGTGACATAGTCCAGCAATCTGCCAGAACCCTGGAGCAAATGACAGGGGGATGTTGTGCAGCGAATGTAGAAGCAAGCACCCTTGCCATCAGAACCCCGAGTGAAGTTTATGCCACCAGAACCCTGAAGAGTACATTCGGAGGTTTTGGCAACATAGAGCACAGTTCTTAGCAGGCCTGCCATTATTGGCTAAGTGATGTTTAATAGTACAAGCTCAAGCAAACAGTCTCACAAAGACAAAAATTGAGATAATATGGGAACCAGAATTTGGTAAGAAAAACTAACAACAACAACAAAAAAAACCCTACCACTCTGATGAGGCCTGTAATTCAGTTTTGTTTTAGCCTCCAATACCTTGAAAGTTCATCTAACCAAGCTAAGGTCTAAAGTTTCCCGTCTTGTAACTCATCTCACATCCTACCACGGTATATTTTCCCCAAAATCACCTTTCTGAGAAGGAACCATTAAGAACATGTAATCTAAACTGATTAGACAGACTTAGAGATTGCAGGAGAAGAAAGTCAGAGTCGGACCTTTTAGAGATAAGTGCAGTTTTCAATGCATGCGATATGTGGCGTCTCCTAGAGTCTTTTGTTTACATTAAAAGAGACCTGGGTCTGAGGAAGGACTGCTAAGGGGTGTGGAGTCTTTCTTTTTGGAGTAATGAACTTGTTCTAGAATTTTTGAGATGAACAATGTACAACATTGTGATTATACTAAAAACCACTGATTACACATTTTGGATAGAATAGCCAGAAACAGCAGCTATGTATAGTGGGGGAAGAATAGAGGGACTGAGAGGTGAGGAATTTTCTTGTCTGTTTTTTGTTTATTATTATTATTACTGAAATAATGAAAATGCTCTAATAATGATTGAAGTGATGAATGCACAACTATGTGATTATAGCTTTAAATACCACTGATTGTACACTTTGGATGAACTGTATGTTTTTAAATATGTATCAATAAAATTGATTTGTTAAAAAAAAAAAAAAGAGAGAGAGAGACCAGGCTCCGGGTCTCAATTCCAGCACTAACTAGTCGTGGAACCTTGGCAAGTCACCCGCCTCTCGGAGCTGGGTCTATTATGTATAAAAATTGGAGGGTTTGGACTAGATGCTCTGTAAGATCTCTTCTAGATTTATATACTATGATATATCCGTATATATTTTAAAAGATTATTTAAGTCACTGAGCACAGGAAAAAAATACCTGGCATCAATAAAATATCAATGTACTAGATATCATTATTGTCTGTTTTTACTTTAAAAACCATATTGCGTAGGGTCAAACTGTCATTTTACACATAAGATTCCTTGGGTTTTTATGATTTTGAACACAAAATATCTTCATTTTATATTTTATTTTCATGCATACATAAATATACATGAGTCACATGTAAATCATTAGATTTTACAGCAAAAAAATAAGAAAAGTCCTCTTAAATGTAGGGTAATAACTTGATTTTGATACTTGCTTGCAAAATGCAACCAAGTTTTCAATGTAAAATGAAAGCATCTCCATGTAAAGACTGCAGTTTGTAACTTGGACCCCTACTGGTATAAACTGTCATTAGGAATACATAGTTTTCCATAAATTAGCTTTTGTTTTGGATTTCCTGCTGTGTTCACATACATGTTGACAGAATGTGTTAGGCAATATTTTGGCATTCTAATACATTATTATTTATTAACTTATAAGGCTAATATTATTTCAACAGCCTATACCCTGTTAACCCAAACACGATTATTTTAAAATCAATAATTCTTTTGAAGCTTTCATGCTTAATATGTACTCTAGTAATTAAGAAAAATGGAATTATTCTCTTTGTCAAATACAGGAACTTTGGATAGTCACAGCAACTAGTAATTGATGTCGCAAATTCCTCTGAGTATAATGAGTTAATCATTCTGAACTCAGGGTTTATTAATTATGTTTTTTTTGGGGGGGGATACGTAGGGATGGAGGGAAAAACAGGTAAACGGTGGTTGCCAATATTTTATATTTCTATGCTGTGGTTCTCCTTTTCTTCCTTTTTTGGCATGATGTCATTAGTGGGAAAGTAGAATCACAGGGTTATCAAAATGTCTTGATGAGACTAAACAGCTATTTAGCTATGTAGGTTTGTTTCTTTCTGAATATTGACTCATACTTTCTATAAATGATAATATTTTAAAAATTCTATTTTTCCAATTAATTGTAATTTTTTCTTTCTTAACTCTATAGCTGCTGTTTAAGACATCTATATTTGCTGCTTAGGAAATGGCAATTCCAGCTGCCCACTGATAGATAGTGTTCATGCTGACAAAAATGCTTTTATGAAAATCACGCTGTTGTTTCTGTAACCAAGGGTGATGAAATTAGGATTTCTAAAACAGACTGTTTTCCTAAAGTTTTGTTAGTTTTTCTTTTTTCTAGGCTTCCTTTTCTGAATGAAGGAACATTCATTCTCCATTCTAATGAAAGAAGTGTTGACGAACATGGCCAATCTTTGAGGTAACAATTGTCAAGATTAAAGAATATGGTAAGAGGACCTACTTCATGAACACTCAAAATACAAAAGAAAACTGCAGACTATTACCTGCTCGCCAAAGTACTGAATTTACTATCATCATGAAATGTATGTAGCAGAAGATTTATTCCTCACCGTTATTAGCAGCCTTGCCACTGAAACCCTATGGATTTATGCCATTATTCAAGTCCTGCTGTACTGACTTGATTTTCATCTGGATTCCTTTCTTCCATAACAGCTTGAAGAACTAGAGCCTATTTTTCAGTAACAAATTTGTATGTATGCTAATGACTTATTTAAGCTTAAATTTTTCTTGTCCTGTTTTGACTTTTGAAAAAGGGACTGAAGGTAGGATCTGAAAATTAGAATTCTTTGAAATTTTAAGACACTTTAATCGCTAATATAAAAAGATCCAGCTACAAGGGATATGGAGATTCTTATAGGGAGGTTAGTATATTAAAATGATATGGTATCCCTATATTTTTTATGTAACATTTATGTAATCTAAAGCTTCTTTTAAAAAATGGTATGGCAAAATTCAGGGAAAAAAACAAACAACAAAACAGCCCTTTCAAAATATCCCCTTTGTAACAGTTCACTTATTTTCCATGGGGTTACATTTGAGAGAGAGAATGTGATTTGCAAGTGTGTCTGTGTGTGTGTTTGCCAACTGGCAATTTTAAAGAAAATCAATGACTCTTCAGGAATCTAGGCATGATCAGCTCGTGGGTTTTATTGCTTATCATTCACTCAACAGATACTTGGTAGGCAATGGCCTTATGAAGTTCTGTAGCATGAGAGAAGTAGAGGGATGTGGAATCCACTTCAACGTTTCTGGATCCCTTCAGCACCCAGCAGGTAGTGGGAACTCTGACAGATCGTATCAGTCTCCCTCGACCAACTCATCTTACTCCACAGGTGGGGTGGGGAAATTCTTAGAAGCCAGTGCTCTAGCTGCTCCTCATTAATCTGGGGTTATGTGGAGAGCAGTTTTCCTTCGTTATTAACTTTTCTTAACTATTATTAATGAACATTTACGGAGCATTTGTGGAAATGTATTTCGAAGCCAAATAAGGAGGAAATTGCAATCTCTGATCCCCAGGAGACTTGTTCACACTGCCAGCTCCCTTCTGTATTTGGTGGTTGGTCTCAGCTCCTTTCCTAAAAATAAATGGCCCACTTTTCCACTTTAAAAATGCACTGCTTTTCTGTATGTGTTTCTATTTTAAGAGCATAAAGAACTTCTTCGAGGAAGTAAAAAGCATCTAAAAATCTTTGTAAAAACAGAAAACAATGGCATAATTTGTCATTATTTGAAATGATTGGATTAATGTGGGTAGATTTTATATAAATTCTCGCACATAGAATAACTCACATAGACTCACTAACCACATCATGCAATTAGCTTGTTGAAACTATAAATGCACTTAACAAAAAGATTAAATATCTAGAATAAAATCAAGAGATCCAATGAAAAAGAACTACAGCATTTCCAGTCCCCACAGCAGAGATTCTTTTACATTTTAAAAAATGTGCTTCTTACCTATGATATAATTGAGAACCTTCTATGGTATTATTTATGTTATAAATAAATAAATATTTTTAACATGTGTATATTTTACTACATTTTTTCTTTGAAATTACTGACTTAAATTTTTTCAAATACATTTATTTTAAAAGGAAACTTTATATCATTACCTTAAAGGAAAAATCAGTATCTCTTATATGAATAGAAGGCAACAATAAAAATAAATGGAATGAACTGTAAACAATGTTATTAAAAGCTAGATATGAACTGTGGCCAGCAAAATTACTTTTTATTTGTGAAAGAAGTGTTAATTAAATACAAGTGTTAGAGACATGTTGACATATACTGAGACCTTATTATGACATAATCAGATATAAGACACTAAGAATTCAAAACGGAATAAATTTTTCATATTGTCATTCAATGTTGTTTATTCTCCTTTCCATGTACCACCTCTAAATTCTTAAATCTTATGAGAAATAATGATTTAATGGGGAAAAGTTCTGGACTCAAGGAGACGTGGATTATTATTCCTGTTTTAATACTTACTGGCTTTAAGACTGGACAAGTCACTGATTCTCTGGACCTAAGACTTTTCTTTCTAAAAAATGTAGATAATAACATTTGATTTAGTAGGTTGTTATAAGATTACACAGCTGGTAAGTAAAATAGGTGGGATACAAACCCAAATCTTGTGGCTTCAATAGTCAGTTCTTACAAATAGTGTTCTAAAACTATATTGAAATGTGGTATGTAATCTGACATTATATTTTTCCATATAAGAATGGGAGATCACTGTGATAAATGTTGTGTCTTACTCATCTTTGTGAATTCATTGTTTGGGAGGGTATTCAATAAATGCTAAATTTAATGGAATTAACTGTGATACTAGAAATAATTAAAAGGAGACGTGAAACTATGTGAAAAATGTGTATATGTGTAAAACAAACAAAAATTCTGCAAAGCTGCAAAACCACTTGTATCATTTTCTCTCAGAACCATATTCTAGAAATTACACACAGTAAGTATACTTCCAGGAAGCCTTGATATCCTACCATCATGCTGGGAAATCTAGGAGGATATATGTGGAAGACTTGCTCGCCTTCAAGGGGCAGAAGAAGGTTTATCTAAAGAGACAGAGGAGAGAAAGAGCTCACTACTACAGAAATGATCCGCCTGTGGCAGAAATATTAGGGTGAAAAGATAATCCCATGCTAGCTAGTCCTGCCATGCCAGGCTTACTGATGGAGAAAACCTCCAGAAAAGGAGCATTAATTCCCTTGTTGGAAACTTGGATAAGTCACCAACGATGAAACTATTAACAGGTAAAGGAAAGACTGGACATTCTTATGATTACAAATTCTGAATATATTCTCAAAAGACACCTGAATGTTATATGGAAGAGGGTCAAGCTAAAAGATTCATATGAGGTGTGCTTAAAACGTATGCTGGGAGAATCTCAAAGCACTGCACTTTCCACTTTTAGGCCCAACTCAAAAAATGGAAATGCTGATCTCTTTGGTTTCAAATACAGAGCAATGCGCCCTTTATCTCCCACTAATTTTTTTTTTTTTTTTTTTTGAGGTACCGGGACCAGGGATTGAACCTGGGACCCTCATATATGAGAAGCCGGTGCTCAACCACTGAGCCAATTGGCTCCTCGGCGTTGGTTTTCCCGTTTGTTTGCTTGTTGTTTGTTTTTTCATTTTTAGGAGGCACCGGGAACAGAACCCAGGACTCCCCCCACCACGTGGGAAGCAGGCATTCAACCACTTGAGCCACATCTACTCCCCTCCCACTAACTTTTGAAACACAGAAAACATGTTGTTTTCTTCAAAATCGATGAATAAAGTACTCATGAATGTTCAGAAAGAACTCAGAGCATCCTTTCCTTAACAGCTTTAAAAACTAATTTGTAGGTACACATTATAATAAAATTCTTAAAACGTGTATATATATTATCTGAAATTAAAGAAAAGGAGAAGACATGAAAGCAACTATAAATTCTTGTGGCCATTTTAAATCTACCAAAATTTCCAAAGTAACATTTCTTTCCAATTTTATACTCTAACTGCAACAGAGTTCTAGCTAGGTGAGGTCAACAGAAAAAAAAAAAATAAATAATGAGTATCATAACTTTTTATCTTTTTCTCAGCCACATCTAGATTTTATCTTTAATATATCACAATATACTGGTTTTAATGTACCTGAAAACTGATTTTTGGGTCACATTTGGGTTTATGTGATAACACTTAAAATTTGTTCCACTGTCACCATTTGTAAGAATACGCAATTCTAGTTATTATTCAGGTCTTAGCAGGAAAACCTTTCATTAGTGCCCAAACTCAGTAAGTTCTACCTTTCATGCGCCCTCATAGTTTCCTATACTTCTTTTCAATTATTCATTATGATTGTAATGAACCATAATGTGTTTACATCCACTAAAAGACTAAAATCCCTAAGAGGGAAGGACAGTGTTATCTTAGTCACTGCTGTATCTGTCACAGTGTCTGACCCACAGAGTCACTCAATAATAAATAAATGTTGAATTCATGATGGATGGACGGACGAATGGTGATTTCCTTTTCTGAGAAGTATTCCATAGCTAAAGTCACCAACAAAGGAAAGAATAAGGAAGCATGACGTGGACAGTCTATAGACATCCTAAGATTATGTAGAAACAATAAATTGGAAGAGTCAATAAACATTTAAATTTTACTATGCTATTCTAGGATGAGAAATTTATTTGAATATAGATTTGATGGAATTTAAAGGTTTTGTGTTGATTTCACTTCTAAATTTCCTAGCAATCTAACAAGTCTTTTTTTTTTTTTTTTTTTTTTTAATTAGGCCAGTAATTTATTAAGGTAGGGAGGGAAGAGAAGTGGAAGAAAATAACAGATCATAGGTTCCAGGTAGAGAGGAACGAGCTGAAGAGTGATAAAGAGGGCTGATTTATAGACAACAATTTTCCATTATAGATTATAAATGCCCAGGTTTACTTGCATGTTGATCCATGTGTGTGTGTGTGGGGAGAGGGGGCGCAGAAGGAGAGCGGAAGAGAGAGAGAGAGAGAGAGAGAGAGAGAGAGAGAGAGAGAGAGAGAGAGAGAGATTCTTTTTTTATTTAACCTTATGCATGCCAGTTTTCTTTCCACTACTCTGTACGTAGGTATTTCTCTCTGAACACACGGGTCTTAGTACCAATAATGTAAAAGCAAATGACATAGGCAACATCAATTAAATATTTATGAAATATAGCACTGAAATGGTAAACATTATATTATGCTTTCCATTTGTCATTAGTCAGGAGATGTTGCTACACTCTGCAAAAATGACAGCCTAAAACAGAGCAAACATCACTGCGTTTCACAGTCACGATATTTATGTCTGGCACAACCTGGGTTTTAGTTGACTTTGAAGGTATTTCTTATTGTCGCTGTTTTTGACTGTTGTTCAAATCAGGGAGATCCGTTTATCTGAATGGTAAAAACAGTCTGCTTAAATGCCCTGTTTTCAAATATTATTTACTTTAGCTGACCTCCTATCAAACTAAGAGTAAAATAAATTATTTTTTGGGTGGAGGGGAGGAGAATGCTTTCTATACTTACAGAATTTTTTGAATTAGTGATTTCTTTCTAATGTATAGCAATAAGTATTAGGGTAAATTCAAAACTATTTTTATCTTGTGCTAATAAAAAGCAGCAAAAATTTATAACGTCAAAAAGTTGACTATAAATACATAGCTTTCCCCTCTTTTAGGTTCAATTCAGAATTCAGTGACACGATTATTACAGAGGTTTGGCTGTAGGCGGACTGAATTTTAAGTGACCTTGCAATGTTTTCCAGACTTTTATATGATATACTAGGCATCGAAAACTAATGTTGTCTACAAATTAGTAGGTAGATTTCATACTGAAAGGCAAACAGAGTGTAAACGTGCCAAGATAGCCAAAATTTCAGTGGGATTTGGAGGAATGATATCCATGCAAAGTGCTGTCATTAATAAGGAAAAAATACAACTATCTAAAATGGATTTTTACTAGTTTTTCTCCTTTCTGAGTTTACAGACTCAGAGTACTGCAGTAGTATGCTTTATCAGATGAGTATTTTCCTTCCCTTCTAGAGGTAAGCTGTTTTATTCTGAGCCTCCATTCACTACTGAGTCAGATTAAAAATGATGTCCTTACTTTCATGTATCCAATTTACAATTGGTAAATTGATGTCTAATTTTTAGTTTTATCTTAGTCTCTAAATCTCTAAAATATACTCTTTTTTTACAATGTGATGAAACCGCATTATTATTTAAATGCATTTTCTGAATGTAATGCAACTAAGAATTAAGGGAGGAAGACTTAGTAAAAAATGGCATGTAATTCAAAGCTTGGCTGTGTTCTGTAACCTAATAAAACAGCACTTTTATAACAAAGATATGTCCAAAAAGAAAAAAAGAATCTCACAGTACATTTTATTTTGCCATATATATTTAAATGGTTGATTTTTTTACAAAGCATAAAGGGCTGGCATATTTTTCTTTCTGACCCTGAGTTGCATACATATGGCTAGTACCACAATCAGTATCAAGGTACACAGAGAGGTAAAGTGTTCATAAAATGCAAATAGACAGAGAAGTAGGGTAGATAACTGCTCAAGAATCCTAACTGCAATGAACCTGGATTCGACAGGTTATGTTTTGCTAGATTTAGGAAATGCTTATGTTGTTAGACAGCCTTTTTAGCAGACATCTATTTTAGGAATCAGTTGGTAGCAGCTGTTCAGAGGAAATAAATAACTACATATGTATTTTTTTTTTAATGAAAAGGAATATTGAAAATTTGAGTAGTTCTTTGGTTAGCAGCATATTTCAGGAGTTCGTAAGGAAAACATTGAGTTATTTCTTGTGATTGGGAAATGAGTAAATAAATACCAGCCCCTTAAAAATTCAGACAGATTTTAGGTGAAAAAAAAAAAAATTCCACTGGGAGGATGGGAAGTGATTACTAAGGGCACAGGTTTATTTTAGAGGTCATGAAAGTGTTCTAAAATTGATTGTGGTGATGGTTGCCCAGTTCTGTGAATATACAAAACACCAGTGCATGGTACAGTTTAAATGGGTGAACTGTATGGTATGTGAATTATTATATCTCAATAAAGCAGTTACTAAAAAAAATTTTTTGTCAAATGAATGACTGGTTGAGGCTAACCTGGTTAAAAGGTCAAGAAACTGAGATGATATGCTAGCATAATATTTCTTGATGAGATCTGTTGTCTCTGGTTTTCCTTACATTTAAAGAACTTACGCAATTACCTTTGTGCTACCCTACATGGGAAATTCTTTGAACTTTCTGACTCTACATTGCAGTATGTGGAAATCTCATGAGGCTAAACGTTTATAAGGGTGTTATTTGAAGTTTGACTTGAGTGACTTTTTTGTTCTAGTTTTAATTGGTATTTACACAATAATTCCAATATTTACTTTGGTTTCTGTAATGACTTGTTTTATAATATTTCTGGACATTTTTCTGTGTGTTCAACAGGAAAACATCAGGTTATCTCTCACAGAGGAAAGAAATCTTCTGTGAGTAAATTAAAATAATGACCAAGCCTCTTATTTCTTTCAGAACTATGAACAATAGCAGAAGAAACTGTAAGCAACAGACTGTCTTTTTTTCTTTGGTGAACTCCTGTTGGCTGTTGCACCTCTTTAAAGTCTTCTAATTTTAGAGCAGAAAAAGAAGAAGAAGGTATATATTAGGGCTCAGAATGTGGGACAGGTATTTTTTGACAGGTCTGTATCATTACTACTGTCACTGACCTTAACACCTGTGGTTAGGAACCAGCAGTATTTTCATTGTATAAAGGCACACCAAAGTGAAGCCCTACAGATGAATTTTAATTGGAGACTCAGTGGTTCTTTAAAAAAAATTACGTGACTCTGCTCAAAGAAATTTGCCATTCTTAGACATTTGATTTTTACATAATACAAAATCATGGCACATCCTTTCTATTATGTGCCTGCTCTGGCTTCTCAGTTCTGCTCATTACTCGATCCCAAGAGGGTCACATGACCTCCCACACTGACTAGCCTATTAACAGGTTGTCTAGACGTACACTATGCGGCTGTTTAAGTTTAAATTAATTCAAAATAAAATCAAAACTTCAGTTCCTAGAGTGCGCTAACCACACATCAAGTGCTCAATAGCCACATGTGTCTAGTGGCTACTGAAATGGACAACACAGGGGGGCGGATGTGGCTCAAATGGTTGGGCGTGGGAAGCGGCTGTGGCTCAATCAGTAGGGCTCCCGTTTACCATAGAGGCCCCGGGTTCAGTTCCCGGGGCCTCCTGGTGAAGGCAAGCCCGCCTGCATGGCGTGGTTAGCTGACCCAGCGAGCACAAGCAGCAAGGGGGGGGGGGATAAATGAATAAAATAAATCTTTAAAAAAAAAAAAAAAAAATGGTTGGGTGTCTGTCTCCCATATGGAGGGACCTGGGTTCGATCCCTTGGACCTCCCAGTTAATAAATAAATAAATAAATAAATAAATAAATAGATAGATAAATAGATAAATAGATAAATAATAAAATGCAACAATTCTTTCAAAAAAAAAAAAACAAAAAACAAATGGACAACATATAGAGGACATCCCCACCATCGAACAGAAATTTGACAGTGCTGGCCTAGACAGTCTATGTACCAGGAGCACAGCGTCACCTAGGGTCCTGTCTGAAATACAGAACCTCAGTTTCCATCCCAGATATGCTGAACAGGAATATGCATTTTAACAAGATCCCCAGGTGATTTCTAGGCACATTAAAGTTTGCAAAGCACAAGTCTGTACTTTCTTTCACCAAATTTCATGTTCTGGAAAGCCACTAAAGCAATCTCTGAAAATATAAATGTGTCTTCTTCATTCCTAGGCTTTTAATTTCTTCCCTATTTTCAGTTCTTCAAAAACCTCATGGGACGTAGTATAGTGTAATGGAGTCCTTGACAGCTTCCAGTCTAGCCTCCATCATTTAGTAGCTCTGTGAGAAGGTACTTTATCTCTCCAAGGGGCAAATTCCCTACTTGTTAAATGGAGAAAATGACTAATAGGGTTGTTGTAAGAATCAAACAAAGTAATTCATACACTGTTCTTAACACAATGTCTGATACACCATAAGAACTCCTTATGCCCCACTGTAGATATTCCACATTTCTTCCTTTCCTTGCCTTGGAAGACTTCTCAAGGCGATTAATCTCCTAACTAGCCATCAGGGGGACAAAACCTGGTGAACACCTCTTCTTCATCTTTTAAGCTCCAGTTCATGCATCACATGTTAGGTCACGTGATTCCCTAATATCTTCAGCCAGAGATAGTTATTTTCCTTGCTGTCTCTTCTATGTTTTGCTTATATACATTAAAGTGCTAAGACAGCATATATTGTGAAAAGCATGTGAGCATGAATGTCCTTATGATTTGACTATGAGTTTCTAGAATGAAGGAATAATTTGGATCTCTAATATTAACTACAGTGGCCAATAAAATGCAGATGTAAAAATGGTTATTGAGAAACCATGGAAATACCAGAAGAAAATTCAATTCAATTTTTAAAATAATACTTTTAGAGTTAATAAGGACTTTATAGGTAAAATAGGAAAGCCAGAAATTAAAGGAAAAAATTGGTAAACTTGACTAAAGAATTTTGTAAGACAATTGTGGGAAGAGGGTGGAGTAAGGAGCTCTAGCACACAGTCCGTCCACCAAAACAACTATTAAACACACAGGAATGGTCTGAAACAACTTTTTTAAAACTCTAGATGCCAGAAGAACACTGCAAAGCACCCAGGGAAGAGCAGGAGGAAGAAGCTGATAAATTATAGTAAAAAACAATAAATTGCTCTCTCCATGCAGTGGCTTCCTGTGCCCATTCCCCACTCTTGAGGCAGGCACCTGAAGGGCCAAGCTCCTGTTGACAGAAAGACACTTAAGATCCTCTTCCCCAAGACCAGGGGTGGGCATGGTCTATCACTGACCAAGGCTTTTGATTAGTTACTTCAGCTCCCTGGGGGCCCGGCTGTGAGGGAATTCACTGTATCAAACCAACCAGGACAAAGGTCATGGCGGAGGACCAAAAAGATGCTGCGCTTCCTCATGGGTGTGGGCAAACTTGAAGGGCAGCATTTGCTGGGCAGGTCAAGAAAACTCAGGTTTGGATAGCCATGGAAGAAGCTATTGTTAGATCATACAACTGAACACACTAGGACAAGGAAAGAGTTCAGAAAGCTGCAAGAGAAAAGCAATGTGCTAAGTCCCAATAAGACTGAATGCCGATTTCTTATCAGAAACTATGGAGGCAAGAAGGCAGTGGGTTAAAATAATTAAAATGCTGAAAAAAACAACTGCCAGCAAAGAATTTTATATCTGGTGAGAATTTCTTTCAAAAATGAGAGAGATTAAGAAATTCTCATAAACAAAAGTTGAGGGAGTTCATCACCACTAGACCTTCCGTAAAAGCAATGCTAAAGGGAGTTCTTCAGTCTGAATGCAGAGGACACTAGACACTGGGTCAAAGCAGCATAAAGAAATAAAGACCTGTGGTAAAGGTAACCATTTGGGTAATTATAAATGCTAGTATTATTGTAGTGTATTGTTTGGTCTGTTACCAACAATACTTCCTACATGTGCTAAAAATGAAATGCAAGAGCCTTACCTTAAATTCAAAGATAGAAGCAGGTTGAAAGTGAAAAAAATATATATCATGCAATTAGTAGCCAAAATTGGGGTGAACCTGGGGTGGCTATACTAATATCAGATAAAATAAAAGACTTAAGTCAAAAACAGTAATAAAGGACAAAGAGGTTCATTAAACACTGATAAATGGGACAATGCAACAGGAAGATATAGCAATGATAAATATATATGCATCTAAGAGCAGAGCCTAAAAATATAAGAAGAAAATACAGATTTTAAAGGGAGAAATTGACAGTTCTACTTTAATAGTAGGACACCTTAATACACCACTCTCAATAATGGATAGAACATTTAGTCAAAGAATAATAAGGAAAGTACAAGACTGAAATGATTCTCTAAACCAACTAGACCTAATAGATATATATAGAACAATTCACCGCCCCCCACCCAAAAAACCAGAATACGCATTCTTCTCAAGAGCACATGGATCATTCTCCAGGATAGGCCATAAGTTAGGTCACAAAACAAGTCTCAATAAATTAAAAAATACAGAAATCATATATATATTCTCCGACCATAATGGAATGAAACTAGAATTCAGTAACAGAGGGAAAATGAAAAATTCAAAAATGTGGAAATTAAACAACATATTTTTAAACAACCAATGAGTTAAAAGGAAATAAGTGAAATTAGGAAATATCTTGAGGCAAATAAAAATGAAAATATAACATACCAATACTTATGGGATGCAGCAAAGGCAGTGCTGAGTGGAAGTCGTATAGCTCTAAAATGCTACATGAAAAAAGAAAGACTTCAAAACAGAGACAAAACCTCAAAACTGGAAGAACTAGAAAATAAAAGCAAACTAACCCCACAGCAAGCAGAATGAAGAAAATAAAGATTAGGGCAGAGAAAAAGGAAACCGAAAACAAAGAACCATAGAATTAATAAAACAAAAAGTTGGTTCTTTAAAAAGATCAATAAAACTGAAAACCTTTAGCTAGACTGACAAAGAACAAAAAGAGAGGATACAAATAATAAAAATCAAAATGAAAAGCGGGATAATACCAATGACCCCACTGAGATAAAGAGGAGGACTATAAAAGGATACAATGAACAACTACACATCAGTAAATTAGATAACCTAGATGCAGTGGACAATTTCTTAGAAACATACAATATACATTGCCTCAAGAAGAAATAAAATAACCTAACAAATCAATAACTAGTAAAGAGATTGTATCAGTAACCAAAAACTTCCCAATGAAGAAAACCTAGGACCAGATGGCTTCACAGGAGAATTCTACCAAACATTCCAAGAAGATTTAACTCCAATTCTACTCAGTCTCTTCCAAAAATGGAAGAAGTAGGAACATTCCCTAATTCATTCTACGAGGCCAACATCACCCCTATACCAAAGCCAGATAAAGACACCAAAAGAACGAAATCTACCGACCAATATCTTTTAAGAATATAGATGGAAAGATCATCAACAAAATACTAGTAAACTGAGTCCAACAGCATATTAAAATAATTATACACCAAGAACAATAGAATTTATCCCTGTTATGCAGGGTTGGGTCAACATAAGAAGAGCAATTAATATAGCACATTAACAGAATGAAGGAGCAAAACCACAAGGATCTCAATGCAGAAAAGGCATTTGACAAAATCCACCACCCTTTCTTGCAAAAAACACTTAGAACACTAGGAATAGAAGGGAAGTACCTCTACTTGATAAAGGGATATAAGAAAATCCCACAGTTAACATCCTACTTAATGGTGAAAGACTGAAAGCTTTCCCTCTAAGGTCAGGAAGAAGGCAAGCATGCTCACTGTCACCACGTTATTCAATATTATACTGGAAGCTCTTACCAGAGAAATTAGGCAAAAAACTAAATAAGGGAGTGGATGTGGCTCAAGCAGTTGAGCTCCTGCCTCCCACGTGAGAGGTCCTGGGTTTGGATCACAGTGCCTCCTGAAAAAAACAACAACAACAACAAACAAAACAAATGAAAAAAAAAAAAAAAACAACTCAGGGAAGCCATTGTGGCTCAGTGGTTGAGCTCCAGCTTCCCACATATGAGGTCCCCGGTTCAATCCCTGGTCCCTGGTACCTCCAAGGGAAAAACAAAAAACAAAACAAACCAACGAAATAAAAGGCATGCAAATTGGAAAGGAAGAAGTAAAACTTTCCCTATTTGGAGATGACATGATCCTATACACAGGAAAGACTGGAAAATCTACAACAATGTTCCTAGAGCTAGTAAATGAATTCAGCAAAGTGCTGGGGCACAAGATCAAAACCCAAATCAGTATTGTTTCTATTGTAAAATTCCATTCACAATAGAAACTAAAAGAATCAAGTATCTAGGAATATATATAACTAAAGATGTAAAGGACTTATACACAGAAAACTAAAAAAGGTTGCTAAAAGAAATCAAAGAAAACTTAAATAAATAAAACTTAAATATATAAATGAACATTCCTTGTTCATGGATTGGAAGACTAAATATCATTAAGATGTCAGTCCTGCCCAAAGCAATTTACAGATTCAAGGCAATCCCAACCAACATTCCAACAACCTTCTCTGCAAAAATGGAAAAGCCAATCATCAACTTTATATGGAAGGGTAAGCAGCCCCAAATAGCTAAAGCCATCTTGAAAAAGAAGAGTGAACTTGGAGGACTTTATACTTCCCAACCTTAAAACTTACTACTACAAAGACACAGTAATCAAAATGGTATGGTACTGACACAAGGACAGACTTATAGACCAATGGAATCGAAATGAGAGCTCAGAAATCAACCCTCAATTTATAGCCAACTGAATTTTGACAAGGAGTCAGAGGCTACGCAAATGGGGAAGAATAGTCTCTTCAACAAATGGTGCTGAGAAAACTGGATCTCCATTTGCAAAAACGAAAAGAGGACACCTACACCTCACACCATATACAAAAATCATCTCAAAACGGATCAAAAACTTAAATATAAGAGCTAGAACTACCAAACACCTAGAAGAAAATGTAAGGAAGCATCTTCAGGATCTTGTGTTTAGGCAATGGTTTCTTAGACTTCACACCCAAATCACAACAAAAGGAAAATTAGATAAATGGGACCTCATCAAAATTAAAAACTGTGTGCCTCAAACAACTTTATTATGAAAGTGAAATAACAACCTACACAATCGGAGAAAACATTTCTGATAAAAGTTTAATACCCATTATATATAAAGACAAAATAACAAAAAAACAAACAACTCAATTTAAAAATGGGCAAAAAACCTGAATAGACTTCTCTTCATAAAAGAAATACAAATGGCCAGAAAGCACAAGAAAAGATGCTCAATATCATTCGCCATCAGGGAAATGAAAATCAAAACCACAATCAGATACCATTCACACTCATTAGAATGGCTGCTATTAAAAAAAGATGAAAAATATCAAGTGTTGGGAAGGATGCAGAGAATAGGAACACTCATCCATTGCTGTTGGTAATGTAAAATTGTGCAACTGCTGTGGAAGATCTTTGGCAGTTCTTCAGAAAGCTAAGTCTAGAACTACCTAAGGACCCGTAGTCCCACTATTAGGTATATTCCCAAGAGAAATGAAAGCAGGGATTTGAAGAAATATTTGCACACTGATGTTCCTAGGTGCCATATTCATGATGCCAAAAGACGGAAGCAACTCAAGTGTCCATCAACAGGTGAATGGATAAATAAAATGTGGTATATACAGACGATGGTACATTATTCAGTTGTAAAAGGAATGAAGTGCTGATACATGTGACAACATGGATGAACCTTGAAGACATCATGTTGAGTGAAATAAGCCAGGCACAAAGGACAAATATTGTATGATCTTACAGGTTTGAAACAATTAGAATAAGCAAACTCATAGAGTCAGCATCTAGAATATATGTTTCCAGGAGACAGGGTGGGGACAGGGAATGGGAAATTAAGGCTTGAAATGTACAGGTTTCCTATTTGGAATGATGGAAATGTTTTAGTAACAGATGGTGGTGATAGTAGCACAACATTATCAACATAACTAACAGCACTGTATATGAATAGAAGGGGAAATGCTAGATTATATATATAGTAACAGAGTAAAAGTTGAAAATAAAGTCCACAGAACTACACTATACAAACAGCCGTAACTGAAACCATGGGCTATATACTTAATAGTATAATTATAAAAATGTGTTATTATCAATTGTAACAAATTTTCCACACCAATGAAAGGTGTTAATAATATGGTGGGATATTGGAATCCTGTATTTTATGCATGATTTTTCTGCAAACCCACAACTTCTCTAATAAAGAAAAAAATAAAAATTAAAAACAAATAAGAAATTTTACAAGGTATATGGCAAAAGCAATGAAGAACAAAGTTAATAACAACTTGAAAAAATACATAATATATGAGACAAAGGATGCATATCCTTAATAAACACTTTTGCAAATCAAAATGAAAGGAGGGGAGCAGATGTAGCTCAAGTGGTTGTATGCCTGCTTCCCAAGTACAAGGTCCTGGAATCCCTGGCAAGTAGAAAGAAAAGAAAAGAAAGAAAAGTCCCAATAGAAAAATAGGCAAAAACTAGGCTATACATACATGAATGGAAATAAAAATGTTCAATAAATATGAGAAGATATTTAGCATTATTAGTAATAAAACAATAATGAAATGTTTTAAACCTAAGAGATTGGCAAAGGTTAAAAATATTGATAACTAGCATCCGTGGTTGTATACCCTGATACAATCTTTTGGATAGTAATTTGGCCATAGTTTTCAAAATTAAAAGCATCTCTACCCTTTGGCTCAGCAGAATTGTTTCAAACAATCTATTCTGATCAATAATTTGATCAAATGAATATCTATTTGCACACATGTCCTTATATTGATAAAAAAAAAAAGTAATTGCATGTTTGGAAACTGGTTAATTAAAAACAGCCATCAATAGCCAAACCGTTTCACACCCCATCAGGCAGGGACTACTGACCGTGACCAGCAAGAAGCAGCTACAGAAGAATGACCATCGCTGCCTTCAGTTCCCCCTTAAGAATAAGGGTGTAAACTCTCTAAGGCAGGTTGAGGCAGGTTAGTATAGGAAACAAGGGAAGGCGGCTGGTCAGAATAAAGCCGTAACAGCTGGGACCCTGCTGGTCAGAACACAGTCATGAGATCCTTCCCGGAAACCACCTGAGGGGAGGCAGCTGCTGGAGAACAAAGTTGTAACCATTAGAACTAAAAAGCCTGCCAAGACCCTGGTCACAAGGTCCCATTTGAATCTCCTGGGCTCAAAAGAAGCCCCAGATAACTCCAAACAGAAAGGCCTCCCTACTGGTTCCCTGAAAGCTAACAGTTGAATGTAGAAGGCAACCACTCAGGACAACAAATAGCTGAGATCCCTCCCCAACATGAGGAAGGGGGAGGAAAAAAGGCCTTAAAAAGGCCTACCCGGGTTGTGCGGCTCACCCTGTAGCACGCCTGCCCCCGTGGCTTGGGGGTGTACTACTGCTTTTTCTCATTTCTTAATAAACTCTGTTACTGGCCTGAAAAAAACAAAAACAAAAATAAAAACTGCAACTAAGACGATATAATGAGTGATAAAAGCCTGGGACAAAATGCATTAAGAAATAAGGACCTTTATGTGTATAGCCATGGCCAAATATCTGGAAGGTACACACCAAACGTTCACAGTGTCACCTGTGCATGGTGGGATTACAGTTAAATTTTTTTTTTTTACCTGCCCTAAATATCTAGAGTTTGTATCAAAAAGGAAACCCCCAGGTCATCATGTAATAAACGATAAAAATCCTCTCTCTGATGTGTATAATTCGTTGGACACTTTCTGCTTTTCTTCAGTGAGGAAGCAAGAAAAGATCCCTTGAGCAGGGGCCATCATGCTGCCTTATGACCTCTAGGGTTGTGTGGTGCTCTCAGGGCAAGGTCGAAGGAGTTCACATGCAGCTTCTTTAGAGGCTGGGAAGGACCTGGAATCTCTGCTTATGGGCTCCTCATTTGTAAAAGAAGGATAATATCACCTACCTCTTAGGGCTGTTCTTATGATGTATTATCAAGCATTAAACCTTTTTGTGATTCCCCAAAACACCTCATCCATATAATTATGGCTAAGATGATTCAGTCATAACAAAAATACCTGAAAGGTTTTACTATGTTTATTTACTATGTTGCCCAATGTTAATAGCTTAAGGACTTCAGAATCATTTTTTTCTTTTCTTCTTGTCTCTAGAAAGCATCAAGGGCAGAAAGCAGTCAGGGAGACCTGTGTTGGAATCTTGAATTTGCCATTCCCTAGCAGTTCCACTTTCTCGTTAGGCCTTTCATTATTCTCTGCCATTTTGATAGGAAGAGGAAAAATATAACACAAGGCCTGCTCCCTCCCTCCTGCCTCCCTGCCTCCTCTCTTTCCTTTTCCTCCATTCTTGTCGCCCTCCCCAGAGGTTACTCACTTTGACCATCCTGAGGTACTCTTTACTCTTTTTTGAGGTGTCTCTTTACTTTAGAGAAGAGACATGTTAATGCTACAATTCTCATCCCTTCTCATTACCTTATTAGAAGGTGAGTAAGAAAACCTAAGACAGAAACATTCCCAAAGTTTTTTTACTTATCTCTTAAGGGTTTGACTTTATAACTGCCAGAAGGGGAACTGTGAGGGAGTAGAAAAAAATATCTAAGGATGTTGTTCTTCTGTTAAAGGATGTGAGGTCAATCTGATGATGACATCGGTCTCCCCATTGATTCTGGGGTTTATCAGGCTGATCTGGCTGGACAGGCAAGTGCCTCTTCTCCCTCTCCGCTTTACATGCACACTTAATAGAAAGGATGACCTTCCGAAGTGCCCTGCTCTTTTTCTCAAGGGTAAAGCCAACATCTTCAAACAAAAATGATTTATCATGTTAACTGATGAAGAAATGAAATTCTTCACCTGATTAAGAAAAAATCATTGTTAATGCACCAGTCATTTAAGCACAGGAAGGCCAATGAAAGTTCTTAGCATACATATGCTTAATTAAGGCAGTAAAAAAAAAAAAAAGACAACTGTTTTGTGATATAAACAATTTTTGCTTGACAACACTGGGTTTGTATCTCTTTATGCCTAGCCCAATAACAAGATTATAATAAATGTTCAATACATATCTGTTGAACTAAAAAGAGTACACGAGTATATTAATTTAATTTATATTCTTCTGGATGGGGAAAATAAAAGCAAAGGGAGAAGTTTCTGAGAGTGGTACCAGTAGGAAAAGAGTAGGATGCTTGTTACTGAACAGCAAAAACAGGCAATTTGACAAAAGGAAAGCTATGAGTTTTTTATTTGAAAGCCCAGAGATGTATTTATGCATCTCTGAAAAGAGTACAAGTCTCAAAATGTAATAGTGATCTAATCTCATATTAAAATGTTATTCTTCCTGCTAGTTGTACCATGTAATAAAATTAAATGGTATCAGAGCTCTTAGTAAAAACATGTAACAATTGGTAGGACACAAGTACTTAGCAATCAGAAAGGATGCCTGGCTATTAATAAAGATACTGAATTCCAGCCCTACATGGTATTTATCTATCTGTTTGGCATGCCCTATAGTAAAAAAAAAAAATCTCCTACAAACATGTCCTTTTAATGTGTGGCTTTTAATTTATTATATCGCATTTATGAGCAGTGTATTTCAGAACCATTTAATATTCTTTAGCAGCACAGTCCTGACAGAAACAAATAATTTATGTAGCTAACTAGAAGAGGTTCCCTTAATGGCTGGGGTATTTCCTAGTTTCCTAGAAATCTGTCTCTGAATATTGATTTTGTTGTTGTAATATTGGTCATTTACCTGGAGTGTTGGGAAATAGCATGGCATTGTTTTATTAGTGTGTGATCTTGGCCAGGTGGCAACCTTTTTGGTAAGATTTTCCTAAGTAGCAGGTTAAATTAGATTTAAAAATGGCAAATAAGTGTCATATTGCTTTCATCTGTGATTGATAGGTAGTGGTTGTATGAAGCGCTCTGATGAGGCTCACGCGGCTGAATCCAGATTCAGTAGGAAAAAGTGCTCTGATTCATTAGTGATGTTTGCCATGGCCAAAGAAGTGGAAATAACAGTACACAAAATGCCATGTAGTTGTCTTCCCCGACTCAATTATCTCTAATGCTGCTTCATGTTCTAAAATTATATTAATTTGTTAAACATTGTGGCTCCAAATGGTAATTTCACTTTCCAAAGTACATAATATAATACTAAGGAGTATTATAGCTAATGGTAGAAACTGGTTCACTGAAGAAGCATATACTATGCCGAGCTCTGTCATACTCTTTTTGTTACAGGATTTCATGGGGCATCACAAATCACTTTGTAAACTTGAGGATGCATCCCTTGCTGCCATAGGCTGCGATTTATCCCAGTGGACATCGTGAGCACTTACAAGCAGATCACAATCTGATAAGGTCATTTGTGACCATTTAAAAAAGCGTTTTCCAGTATTTAATGCTCGCATATATTATGAAATAGTTAAAAGGAATATTTACAACTTCTGTTGGTACCTTCCATTATTTGGATTACTTACTAAATGAAAAACATGATCGATACAACAGCTGAGAAGATGAAAATTCCACATATCCGAATGAGTATAAAATCCATTCACTGTTTTATGGATGAACAGTTCTCTGGAGAGTGTTCCTGAGTGCAAGATGATGGTCCTAAGTGACGAGTTTTACATTTAGATAGCTGAGAGGACTGCAAGACGTGCACTATCACAAGTAGCAGAGAGCTCACTGCCCATGCATTGAAGGAAATCCCTGCATAGTGTTCACTCCTGCGAGGGCATGAATTATTCTGTGTAAATGAACTACCACAGAGTAATTCAGGTTTCACAAGGGATAAGTCAAACACAAATACAGACTATAGTCTGTATTCAAGAATACGCCTCACTTCTTATGAAAATAAACTACTGACAAAACCAGCTTTTCTACTTATCTAAATCTGTTGAAAATTAAAATATTCTTGTAATTTATAATATATTACTGATCCCCCCATAAAATGTAACCTTGTGATACGCTTATAAATAAATCTGAAAAACCAACCAAGCAACCCTATAACATCCTGATTTACAGACGTAAGAACTCTCAAAACTTGTTCTTACCTATAAAATATGATAGGAGTATTGCCAGAAGCACCGAGACCCCTACAGCGCAGAGGGCAGTACATTTCCAGCTACAGTACTTTGAAGACTTCTTGAATTTAAAAGCACTTCTTGACAGGGTGTTTCTAGGTAGTGGCCGAGTAGGCGGCGAATAAACAGAGCCCGATGCCATCGTGTATCCTGGGGTTGCAGTACTGAACAGTGGCGTTGTCCCTGCTCCTGTTTTGAATAGGAAATGCCTGTGGAAAAGCAGAATGTCATTATAAAGTGTAACTATGTTAAAACACAAGCGAGGGAGACGGCTAAGCACTCGTTCTCCCCTCGGTCTTTTTTCCCTTTTGCCATTTCCCTCATATAATTTAAAAAGCTTAAAAAATTAAGGAACTATTTTTTAAAAGCCCAACTCATAAAATGACTGTGATGAAAGAGACTAGTTTTTAAGGTATAGAGCAGAAGTTACACATGCAAAGGAGACATCTTCAGGAAGGCAGTATAGTTATTCTAATCGCTGCATTGATTGAACAAAACCATTTTGCAACTTTCCTTTCTGATGTGTCTTAAGAGCATTTTTATATTTCATGTAAGAAAAACCAGTCTTGCTACTTGTGTAGACCCACTCATGTACCCGTGGGTATGCACGATCGCTTGGCTGTCCTGCAGGCTGATTCATTTTCCGGATGCCCATGGAAACAGTCTAATCCAAGCTGGCCCCACCACTAATGAGTACTACCAGGCTTGGCCACAGGCAGCTAGCTGGTCAGGCCTCAAAGGATGCAAATTAGTTTTATTTTTAGTTTATGTCGAATAAATTCAGGAAGGCAAACCTGCTAGGGGGCGAGGGATATCATAAAGTATTTTCTAGAACCAAACCTAAAAAAGGGGTCAATGAAGCAGATTTCAGCTCAAATACAGAAAGCTTTCCTTACAACTGAGTCATAAAATAGTGGTGCAAACTGCCTCTAAAAGTTATATGCTATAGAAAGAGTTCTTTATTGGAGTCATTTTAAGATTCCTCTTAATAGTAAATGTCCTTATGTTTAAACAAACACACTGTGCTTTATCATGTTTTTCATGGTTTCCATTTAATATTATACTGACACATTTAAAGTATATGCTTGTGTCCTAACATTTATTATTTTGTTCCCTTCTAACATGTCCAATGAAGTGAATAGACTGGGCTTTCTCTTTTGCAGTCAGGAGATTACAGGAATCCTTGAATGTTCTACCATCGTACTGTACAATCTTCATGCAAGATAATTTTAGATGATAAAAAGCTGAATATTTTAAATTTTAAAATGCATATACTTATTTTAATGTGTATTAGAAAAAATATTTAATATATCAAACAAGTTAGGGGTTAAAAGCACAGAGCTTGGAAACTAGACGCCCTTGGTTCAAATTCTGCTTTACTACTTACTAGGTGTGTGTATCCTTGGACACATTTCTTAACCTCTCTCTGTGTTTTGGTTTCTTGATCTGAAAAATTGAGATAGTAATGGTATTTACCCTGCAGGGCTGTGATGAGGCTTAAATGAGTTGATATTTACTGTAAAGTGCTTGGAATATAAGTACTACATAAGTGTTTGATAAATTCGAACTCATGATTTCATATATATATTATTGCATAGGAAAGACTAAAACATATATTTAGGTTTAAATGAGTCAATTTACAGAAAAGTATTAAGTGAATGATAGTGGAGTTGGTATACAGATACGGCAAACGTTACAAAAGTTTGTCTAATGCAGTTTTGTGGAAAGAATTCTAGATTAGAAATCTGAAGATCTGGGTTTAAATTCTTAGTCTTGGGGGCGGATGTGGCTCAACTGGTTGGTCATCTGTCTCCCATATGGAGGGACCTGGGTTCGATCCCCGGGACCTCCCGGTAAAATAAAAAAAAAAAAAAAAAAAAAAAAAAAATTCTTAGTCTTATTTCCTAGTTAAGTGATCCTGGGAAGCCTCACTTTTATCATCTGTAAAATGGAGCTAATGATTATCCTGCAGCGTTGTAAATCAGAAATGCTTTGCCAAGCATAAAATTTAAACAGATGCAAAATATGTTACTACTTCTGTAAATTATCCTAGCAACTGCACTGTGAACCCATTTTTCCCCACTGAAATACTTTCTAAAATACATTTAAAAGTTCCTGGCCTGAATTAGGGTAATGGAGGCAACATTTTCAGTACCTACGTCCATTTTCGACATGGTTATTAAGAATGTGGTCTCTGGAATCAGATTGCTGGATTCAAATCCCGACTTCACCTATAATTAGCTGGATGACATTTAGTAAGTTACTCAAACTTGGTAAGTCTTAGCTCTGTCAGCTGTAAAATGGGGATTATAATAGTACCTACTTTATAAGCGTTTTATGAGGATTAAATAAAAGAATACATATAAAGTGTTTATATCAGTATCAAGCACAAGGTATGCTCAATAAGCATTAGCTATTATTTTCCCCAAATTTGCTTATCAGAATTTATATGCCAAAATAACCACAAAAATTATTATTTGGAGACTTTAAATTCCTATCTGAAATGTAACACCATTAAAACCAATGTATTCAAAATGCACTCCCTAGTTTACAGATTTGCTACCAGATAGCCTGCACACTGGCATGAGCTCAGGATGAAAAGATGGACTGTATCATGACAGAGGAATCCGATCATCTAGATCAGATGTTGGAAAACCTTCTAGGTAGAGGATCAGGTAATAAACATTTTAGGCTTTGCCTGCCATAGCATCTCAACGCTACCGTTATACTGTGAAAATAGTCATAGGCAATACGTAAGTGATCGAGCGTGGCTGCCTTCCAATAAAACTATTTATGGACATTGACATTTTAATTTCATGTATTTTTCAAGTGTCATGAAATATTCCTCTTCTTCTTATCTTTTTTTCAGTCATTTAAAAGATGTGAAAGTACCAGTCAACGCTCACAAGCAGTGCAGAAACAGGTGGCGGGGCTGGGTGTAGCCTGCAGGCAGTGGTTTGCTTCCTCATCTAGATTCCCACTTCTTTTAGGATTACACATGAAGCGTGAGCAAGGGGCTCAGCAGCCTATTGTATTCTCACAATGCCATTAGAAAGGATTAAAAAATGCAGTCCCAAAGATGTATATCCACTCTTCCTGGAGAAGGCTCATGTAAGGCTGGACAGATATTTGTAACTGAACAGAGATCCTACTATTATCTTCTTGGAAATTCCACCCACAAAGTCTCTGGCATACACTAGAGTATGCATTTCCCAGATATAGGAACAGGATTTACATAACCTATGGTTGTGGAACAACCCATTATTTATTGTACACTTGTGAGCTTTAGCATCAATTCAATTTTGGATGATCTCTCCTAGAATCACTACTGACTCACTGCAGCTAGCAATTTATCTGTTCTGTTGGCTTCATCAACAACGAGAACTGCCATTTCTTGAGTACATATTAAGTGCCACGTAATGCCACTTCATTAAATCTTTACCATAATGCAGTGAATGTAAAAATGACTATTTGCATTCTCATCCCTTAGTCTCCAACCTCAAGCTCAAATTTTAGTATTCTAGAAAGATATTCCCAGACCACCCATTCCAAAGTCCTATTCCCTTTACTGTCCATCATATCACCATGCTGATTTTCTTCATAGCAATTATTATAATCACTTATTATCTTATCCATCTATTTGTTTACTTGAGTGGTAGGTTAATATTTTTAAATATTATTTAATGTGCTGTCATTGTTTTTCCTGCTGAAATGTTTTTCTCTTTTCTGTTTTTTGCTCTGCCTTACCCCCTCTCTCAATCCCAGCAGCCATTTAATTTCATTAGCTCCAGAAAAGATGAGAAAAGATGGAAAGTAGAAATAGCCTGCGTCTCTTACTGGCTTCCTAAAGCCTAGGCTAAGACATGGAGTGGAACTGCAGTATAACCAAAATGTCTGGGACAAATATGGTGTGAGAAAGAGGCATTTCCCCCCAGACTAAAAGAATATGTTCAGGCTGGGAGCAGGAAGAAAAACAGAAGGGAGTTGATGAGAGCAGAGGATTCAACCAGGCCCAGCGACAGTGAGAGTGAAGCACAGCCATGCTTTGTGGGCAGCATCCTGGGGAGGTGGTGAGACTCCACAAGAAATCTGAGGGTACAGAAATAGTTGAGGGAGCTACCCAACAAAGCGAGGCATGTAAAAACAAGCAACATTTGAGCAACATTCAGCATGTAGGCTCATGGTCAAGGCCTCGCGCTCACTCTTCCGTACCATGTACAATCTCAGAGGAAGGGGAGTAGAAATAGGGAGGATGTGGGATATACCCTTAACATTAGAAAGAAATAGGAATTTAGGAGATGAGGATTCCCTGTAGACCAGAAAAATAGCTCATTTGACTAAGGGTTAGGGAGAGAAAAACAGAGGCAAATGGATGAAGGCAAAAGATTCAGAGACAGAGTCCCGGAGAGGTAGAGACACTACAGAGAGGAATGGGGCACCTGAAAGTAGAGGAAATTGGCACCTTCATTCTTGGACAGAGACCTGAGGAGGTAACAGGCTCCCAAAGAGAAAACTGAAGCATGGAGTTTCTAAGTGATGCCATTACAGCGAGTGTCACTGATTCCTATGCTTCAGCATGATTTGTAAGGAGCTGAATTACTTCTATGGCTTCAAGGTAGCACCCGAAGGGGCCTCGGGGACAGGAATGAATGCTATCTCAGCAGTGACATGTGGACTAATAAGGAAGGAACAGACAGCATGAAAACTCAGTGTCCTGGTGGAGAACACTGGAGAGGCAGATGCTCCCTGCTGTGCTCGGAATATCATGTAAGGGGGTGGGTGGTGGGAGAGAGAAGAGAGGAAGGGAACCAAATTGCCTGAAATAAAGTGTTCAGAAATGGGAGCTTAAAAGAAAACATAAGGGAGCGGATGTGGCTCAAATGGTTGGGCGTCCGTCTGCCATATGGAGGGACCTGGGTTCGATCCCCGGGACCTCCCGGTAAAATAAAAAATATATATATATATAGAAGGCGCATGGGCTGCCAGGCTCTATGTGCCGGTGAGCCGTCAGGCCCCGGGAGCCGTGCAGCAGTATGATGATGTAACAGGGGAGAGACGAGATGCTCCGAAAGCTCCAGAACCCAGGAGCTGAGGTGGTGCAGGCAGCAGAATACCTCTTTCCTACATCGGAGGTCTCCAGGATCGAATCCTGGTGAAGACTGGAGGAGGAGGATGAGAAGAGATGGCAGGAAATAGACACAGAGAATTGCCCAGCAAATGGACACAAAACAGCAAATGGGGAAGGGGGTGTTTAAAATGGATAAAGTAAATAAATAAAATCTTTAAAAAAAAAAAAAAGAAAACATAAAAATATGGAAGAATAAAATTGTATTTCTAGCATACTAAGTTGATGGTCCCCAATGTACAAATCTATTGTTTGTCTTCTCCCATTATAACGTAAACTCCATGAAATCTCATTCAGGTCTGTGTTTCCAGGACTTAGAAATTTCCTAGGCCATCGTAGGTGCCAATAAATATTGTGTAAAAATATATATATTTTATAAATAAGTATTTGTAAAACAAGTAAAATGGTGGCCATTTTGCCAATGAGGAAATTGAGGCTCAGAGAAATTATATACCTATTTCGAGAATCTACAACTAATAGCTAGAAGAATTTGAACCTGAGCCTATTGGAATATCAAGCTTATGCTCTTACCCTCAACACTAAAAACATGTCACTATCTAGCTTGCACAAGACAATAAGCTAGAGAGATGTTGACTTCAATTTGGGCATCCATTTCAATTTCCAAAATCTGAGATACCAATACTTGATGTCCATCTGCTTTGTAAACTTTTTTTAGTGATCCTGGCATGAAACTCAAAGGACTTGGCTTGAATTGCTACAAAATTTTCATTTTTCTTAGGGTAAAATACAAATTTGAGATACTGCTGAAAACAAAGATGTAATAGTCTAAAATATACTATTAGCAGAACTGAAAACCTTTTCACTTAGAAAGGGTTTTTTAATTAATTTAATAAATAAGTTTACTTTTGTTGCTGCAAGAGGACGTGGAAATTATATTTTTTTGGCCACTGTTTTTAAGTCTCAGAAGTACAGCATTTTTCCTTCCTCCATCCAGATGATTTACCTATATTTTGGAAATATATGTGCTAATAAAAACATGGACCTCATAAAACTTTGAAAGAGGAACCAAATCACCAGTGTGTTATATTTTAAAACCACTGGTCTTTAAGATTTTCAGATGGATTTCTAGTATGTAAGTATGGAAATAATTAGTTAAGATTGCTTAAAGTGACATATTTTGAAATCATTTAAAAATAGAGTCATTCGTGTGAGGATTGATTCCTTTAAGTAAGATTAGGTCTCAAAATAGACACGTTATAACATCCATGTAAAAACCTCTTAGACATTAACTAGAATCGAACGAAAGGTCTATATCAACATATTTTCTATAGAAGAGAATATCAGATTTCAAATTTGGTAGTACTATGTTAGTTTTGGGTTCAGACAAGATACCGTCTTTCCAAAGACAATATCCTTTTCATAGCAACATGGAAAATAGAAAACACTGACAATGACATGTGCTGTCATTAATGCTTATCTTTAAGCCTGAGACTTCTTTTGAACTATTTCAAGGTCCAACCTAATTCCTAATACTTGTCTAGAGGTCCACAAATATTTGATAAATGAATATTTAAATTCAGTTGCATAAAAAATATACAATGACTTTCCATATAAGAAAACAATTTTGCCACCTAATTCTTTATAGGACACACATTTCTGTGTGTTATATTACAGTCTTTCTCCATCCTGTGAATCTTTGTCAGATAATATAGCTTTGGGAATATGCTTGTCACGTATACAAAATTCTGCAAAAATTACTATCAGGAACATATGGTTTTGACCTGGCATCCACATGGGGTTTATAAGAATAAAGGCAGAAATTTTCTTTACACCTTAGACCGTATTTGGGAAAGAGAAAAATCCTGTGAGAATATTCCCCATTGTATCTGGCAATGAAGCAGCAGCAGCCTCTTTTTAACACGGAGCACAGCGGAGCAGGCTGATTTTGTTCTGATGTTTCTAACGATGCCCTGCATGACGCCTGCCTCCAGTTCCTCAGCTATTTGTGCCACCGTTTTCACTCTGGTGATGAACTAGAGAGGTACACTTGAAGAGAGACTATCAGAGGCTGAGATGAGGAAAATCAATTTCAAAGCCCAAAAGACAGCTGGTACAGAAGGTCACTGAACACTACCAGTTGCTTTGTGGCTTTTGGAATCTTGAGGGGGATTCTATTCAACAACAACAAGAAGACAAGAACGGCGGCACTGCATGGCATCATTAACTTGTAATGCTATGTAGCAACTAAAACATAGACGGGAAGGATTGCTCTATAATTAGCACAATTAATAGCTGCTCTTTTTAAGTAAAAAACCTGTTTTTGGGGGGTGGGGTGTGTGGGGGTGATCTGCCTCAGACCAACCACTTCACTTTAGCTTCTACCCTCTGTCCTAGCTTATATTTCCAAAGATTCTACGATGTAACCTTCTGGAGGTCACGTCACAAATTTAAAATTAGTAGAACAAAGATTGAATCCCCTCATCTTTCTTGCTGACCCCACTCCCGAACCTTCTTGGTCACTGTTAGTAACGCTATCCTTCAAGTTTCTCTAGGACAGACTTGGTATAATTTCCCATTACTTCTCTTTCCCGTCACCTGCACGCACCCTGCATTCAATTTGTTAGTGAATCTTGCATTCTTTCCTCCACAAATTTTTCTTTTCCTTTTTTCCCCTCTCTTCCTTCTTTTTTACTGGGCAGGTAGAGAAGTTCTTCTGAGTTCTTATACCTCAACCTCTTCTTTTTAATCTATTTGGTGGAGGAAGAGAAGGGGCAGAAGTAATATTTTCGTTTCACATTTTCTCCTACCCTCAAATGAAATGTCATGTTTTAAATTTTGGACTTGCACAGTATTCTGAATTACTTCTCTATTTCCAGTCATGATTTCTAACTACTCTTATTTCAGGCCACTCAAAATTGCTTCTTATAATTTGTTCAGCTTTTTAAGCCCCTTCTCTTAGCAGGTATGTTTTATTCCTTAGTCTTCACTTTTGGTTGATTTTGTCTTTCACAGTAATCACCACAAAACTTACTATCATAGGATTTTTAGTGGCAAGATGATCAGATTTTTTCTAGTAAATTTAAATGTGCATTTCTATATTATATCATGTATAATATCCATATAGCAATGGTTATTTAAAGAGATCCTGACATCAGGTACAAAATTAAATAAGTTACAATATTTAATTCAATTGTAAGCATACAAGAATCACTAGGGAAGAAAATGGGTTAATACTAGATTTTGTTCAGGGGATTAATATCATCATGTTATTCTTCTAATATCAGGAACACGGATTAATAAATTGGAACTTATAGGGACCAAAATGAAAAGAATTCTTGGAAAATGTGCTATGGTTTTATTCAAAGCAGTTATTTCTTTAATGGAAGATGAGAAGAGAAAACAAAAATCAAAAAGAAACTGCAACTCCTGAATGAAATTTTAATTATTTTCAGTATTGGATATAGTCATAGGAAATATTTTGTTTTCTTCAATGTTTTATACAGTATTGAAAATCTTTTTTAGAGGCTAACAAACAGAGCAAATGATTAGAATAAAAAGAATGAAGTAGGCTTTTGTCTCTGTTCCAAAGTCACATTTGAAAGCTTCATTAGTGACATAGAGACACTAGTACACACAGACTAGGCACCTGGAAAAATATTTCTCTTGCATAAAACATCAATTACATCATATGGGGAGAAATGCAGTAAGGCATAGAATATAGCGATAACTTCTTTCTCTTTTCAAATTCTTTGTAGGACAAAGAGAGTAATTTACATTAAACTAAATGTGAAATGTTTACATAAAATGTTTTGATGATCTGTGCTCAACCGATGTCCCTAGGGAAATGAATAAAAATTTAACTAGAATACAGACTGCTTTAAAAGATACTCTGATTTCAATGACAGTGTGCCAATGAGAAGAAAAAATAGCTATATTTGACCAAATTTACAACCTTTTCAGAATCCAAAGTTCTGATTTAAGAGCTGGGGAAATTTTAAGGTCTAGGTTCCTTTTCCTTCAGGCAAAATATGACTTTCTGGACTTAAGAGGCTTATTAAAGGTCCCACAAGATTTTCTCAACATCAAACGACTCTTACAAATTGACATTTTCAGATCTAAAGCAAATGAATCTCACACTTATGGATTAAAGTTATCTGGAAATATATGAAGGTTAAAATGAACTACTGCATTCAAAATAGTTTTAGTTTCTTGATGATGCCAAAATAATGACTTGTTTGCCTGAAACTCATTTTTTAAGTTAATGTAGTTTTTAATAATTGTCAAAATATATGAAATTGAATTGCTATTGAGTATAACCTTCCATATTGCCAATTATCACTCATTTAATTACTTATAGTATGAAATTGAAAGGCAAGTATATTTACTAAATATGGCAGGAAGTGAAGCAGCCCCAAATATTTGTCAGTATATATTTGAAGGAAATTATGTACTTGAAATATTATATTAACCATTATCCAAGCATTCTGAGCACTTAAAACCTGTGCTTCATTATCACACTAGTTAGGATTTTCACCATCAAATTCTGACTTTTAAATTACAAAGCCAACTTGATGATCTGTTGAACGTATATTTAGCAATGTGCTTGTAACTGATCAAAAAGCGGAAAAAGCAGCCTACTTAAATGACGTGCTTTATACAATGATTACGGGAAATACAAAAGTTCTGGAAATAGAAAACTAAAGAAAGCAAGCTCATGTAGAAAATTACCTGTTCTTATTCAAGACTGGGTCCCTGTTTGTTGTTCCTTACAATTCTTAGTAGACAGCCAGAGAAACCTAGTATAATTAGTTACTGACTGTGCTTCAATGCCTAGCTATTTGGAAAGAAATCTCGCCAGTCGAGGTTGCTAGCCCTCAGAAGCTCTGTTAAGATTCCTGATTTAAGAGACTGCAGAAGCTGCTGTGAATTTTCACGGAGAAGCCCACCCACACTAGCATCTGCATAACCCTGCAAAAGGTATTCCGCCGGCACCCATCCTTTACATGCAGAGTTCCACCAGCACGGTTATGGAATCACAGGTTTTGACAGGGCCTTGTGAACTGATGGAGTCCAAAATAATGGCTGACGCCATCAACATGAGCTATAATGCTCTGAGAGATCATTCCAGACTATCAATGCAGTGTCCTCAAACCAGCTACATCAGAGTCATCTCAAGGGCTGGGCACAAAACAGTAGGTCTGGACTGGGAAGCCAGCTGCTGCTGTTGCTGGTAGAGACTCCACTGTGAGAACCAGTGCAGTAAGCTACTGGCATACTACGTTCTTAGCTCTAAGCTTAGACTTCAAGAATCTTGTCCAGATCGTGTAACAAATCAGAAATCAATTCAAAACACTCCTGCTCTGAAAGTCAGTGCCGGTGGAATTTGTGCAGTGCAAGGCTCAGTCCGTCTCACCTCAGAGTCAAATGGTTTCAACACTGAATGCTTTGTATCAGCTCACTCTGAATTTTTTACTTTCAACATTCCCTTTATTGTTCTTCCCTTCAATTTCATCTGTTAGATTTTCCTGAATTGGCTCCCTCATTCTTTCTAATCTCACTGCTACTTTTTAAGCATCTACTCATATTTATTGACCTTCACTTTATCCCCAAATGAGATACAAGCATTTGCTCTCTTTTGATTGCTCGTTTCCTGTACTATCTATATCTCCATGTGCTTATGTAACATACTTGGATTTGCCAGTCATGTATAAGTCTAGCTGATAATTCACCTTGGCTATTTACAACTGCTTGAAAATTTTTGATTATTTGCTTTATGCAGAAAATGCTATTTCTCTAGTCTCAAACATTCTGGCTGGGATAATTTTCATATCATCTTTTTTTCCTCTAAACTCTTCGCTTCTATTTATTACTTGTATTTAAATTTATATAGGGAAGAAAGAACTAATCACTCTTCTCAAATGATCCTGTATCTATTTGTCGTGACTATTCTGGAAAACTCAATTACAAGTATTTTTAAAGAACTGTGTTTATATATATGCACATCTATAGAAATGAATATAATATCTTCACCCTTTACACTTCTACTATTTTAAGGAAAAGACATAAAAATAGTTTTCCTAGAAAACATGCTTCCCCCATAACTTTTCTTCTTTGAGCGGGAATGCTCCCAGCGCTGGCCAACGTGGAGACACCATCATATCATACCCTGACAGGCTGGAGCAAGAGCAGCTTCTGATCTACAAAACAACACGGAGCAGGAGGGGAGGGGCTGGGGTATATGGGCATTCCCTACATTTTCAAAGTAACATTTGTGTCATCTAAAGCTTCTTTAAAAATAAAGAAAAGAAGAAAACAACATGAAGGAAGTAAAAAAAATTCTCCTACTGGGGTTAAGAGGGAGCATTGTACCAACATGCATGACAAAAAATGTGACATATCTAACCCTCACTATAATTAAAGGGAAAGTGTTTTCTTTCCTTTTTTTGGAAATTATTTTAAAACAAGCTTTCAAGGGTGGGAGCAGGAGAACCCAGAAGAGTACTTAACGGTATGAGGAAAGTAAAAAGTTATTAGGAAGGCTAGTTTTGAATTAACTTCTTTAATGACCACGGCAGTAGGGGTAGCACTTGACAAAAGCTGTAATTAGAAATAAAAATTAGAAAATGGTATCTAAAAATGGAAAAGCCTTGTCTGAAGTCTTGATCCAAAGATGAAACAGTTAAGAAACAAGGAAGCGTACCTATACTGTCATAAACTCAAATTTAGTATTTTTTTCTTCGCATTTCGACAATTTAATCTCTGCTAATTTTCAAATGGGATGATCCTAGAAAAGATGCAAGTGCCTATATGTGTGTGTAAATTCTCTAGGAGTTGGCCAGAAATTGTTCAAAATGGATGGACTATTTTATTTCTAATATAAAGGTACTAATACTATAATTTCACAAGTTTTACTGTAAGTAATATACTATGTATCCCTGATTGTAAAAAAAAATAATGACTCTTCTATCATTTCCTCTAAATTATTTATAATATGGTTTTTGAAAGAAAAAAATATGAAAGTTAAACAACCCAAGTAAGTAATCAACATTAGAATGTAAATTGTATATTTTGACATGAAAACAAAAGAATAAATAGGTAATGATTCTAGCTGTGACATAGCGAGTCAGTGAAGCTGATAAGCTACTTCTTCATGCTGTTAGCATGTTGTGGTCTCAAATCTATTACATTTTTTTTTTTTCTATTACACTTTTGAATTGATGTGCTATTATCTTTGGACAACTTTCACACTAGGAGGCGATCCCAGCAAGAAAAATATCTTAAATGAAAAGCTTATAAACAAGATGCATTTCACTGTTGTTACCTGAATTAATATGACTTATTAGTAATTTTAACAGAAAGTGGTTTGAGACTAACAGGTTTTTAATATTTTACATAAAATATGCAACATGAATATATTAAGAATTATACATTTTGGCAGTAGCCTCTGTATCAATTTGTAGTTATACTGGATATGCAAACATATTTGTGGTAAATACAGCTATATGTGTTAACTGATCTCTCAAAATTGGGAAGCAAAATTCTAGAGTATTAAGGTGATTAATGGGGAATATATTTTAGTGAATTCTTTTACTATTTTTTACATTTACTTTCCACAGTTTTACTAAGTGGAAGACTTACATAAAAGTTTAATATAGTGACAGTTGGATAAAATGTATAAGGCTATGACAGAAGCAAGATATTTCTACTATGATTTATTTTAATAAGTCATGTCTATAAGCAAGCACCAAATCATGATACAGTTTATCTGGGAGGGTTAAGGACTGAAGAACAGGATTAAAAATGCAGGATTTTTTTTTTTTTTTTACCATTATCAAAAGGGATAAATAGTATGCCAATCTTTGTTTCACATTTTAGTAATTTTAATGGTATAACCATGGCATCAAATGTATAAACCTATATTAGATATTTTCTTAAATGTTTTAACATCTCAATTACACTGTTGTCAAGTTATTACATAACAAATATATTAATATTAAAATGGAAATGAAAAAGAACAGCTTAAAATTTATATGTGCTCTTTGGACAACGCTTAATCTATTTAATTATTAATTCATTTAACTACTGATGGCCATCAATGCTTAACATTGTTCAGTAAAGTTCTTTTCATAAATTTGAGAAAGAAGTATGAGAGAAGAATTTCAGAGGAAGATGTGATTTCATGAAGAATAAAAGCCCTTCAGGGTTATGAGATCTTGGAGGCACCTTAGTCAACCACCAATCTGATGGGTGTAAATTAGTGAACAAGAAATAGATGACAAAACAAACCAAAACAGAATACAACCAGTCCAAAGAGTGGAACTGGTTGTTTTAAATAAAGTTTACTGAGCACCTATTTACTATGTGCCCAGCAAATATTATTCACAAAATACTCCCGTATGTGTGTGTAAATTATAAAATCTATTTTTTTTTTTTAGATTTTTTAAGGTTAAACAGGGGCAAAGCCAAACTAGTAGGATAAGAAGAAACCATTCAAACTCCATCTGTATTTATTTATCTAAAATGAGAACTACACCAAGCTTTCATAATATTTAATACACTGATGACAGTGAAGTCTAAAGTCAGTCCTTTTTTTGGAAAGCCACTTGTGCATATGAGGTATCTTGAGGGTGGATAAGAGTTCCCCCAAGTAAAGGCCATGACAGTCATGCCTTCAGCTTTTAGTTTTTGCAGCTTGTGTGTGCCCAGTAAGTAAAGGATTCTTCCTAACAGTTTTGGATGAACTGTGGAGTGATCTTGAAAATCTTTTTTAACCATGTTAGTTTGCCAGTTATCCATGGCGAAGTACCCAAAAGAGCTGTAAGTCTTAAAAATAAGTTAAATGTACAATCAGTGGTATTCAGTGTAATCACATATTTGTGCATTCATCCCTTCAAACATTCTTAGAGCACTTTCATTATTCCGATAATAATAATAATGAGCAACAAACAAACAAAACTCATCACCTCTCAATCTCTCCATACTTTGGATGGATTTTTGCTTTAATATGTATCAATAAAATTGATTTATTTAAAAAAATAATTTAAGTGCACATAAGTTAAGTCCGAATCTGCTATTTCTGTGATGGCAAGTGGTTGTCAGTAATAATCTGTCCCTTCAAGGTAAAGATAGTGTTCAACAATGAGAAAAGAAAGTACTGCTACTCTAAAGAAACTATTGGTTTAGAGACAATTTTTAGAAAATTTAATATTTGGAACAATTTCCATTAATGAATGATTTTACTGCCAAAACAATGTATGCTGGCTATAATAATTTTCAATTTTCTAAGTGGATTAAGAAATCTTCCACACGTGGTATTTTAGTGGGCTTTGTCTTTGTTTTTTAAAAATGTGAAAATGCAACAACTTCCAATCAGTTTGCTAGAACATCCAGAACACATCAGAGAAAGTAGCTAAATTTCAACAAAATTCTTTATATAATTGCTAGATAGAACTGAAAACTGTTTTCATGGAACATTTAATAAATTACTTAATCATTGATTTTATTAATTAATTGATTAAATATTTAATAACATATTTAGTAATTACTGATGCATAATTTATTAAATAAAAGAAATAAAATAAACATTCTTTGCCTTGCCATTTCATTTCAATCCTTCAATTTTTAGTTTTACATATATATGAGTACAGTACTATATGTGTATAATTTATAATTTAATAAATACACATATTTGGTGGTTGAGTTCTTTTTTTCCCCAGTCAGATGTAATAAAAAACTTCATCATTTCTGGAAGAAAAGGTAATGAACTTAATATTTGAGACCTGCGATCTAGCTGAGTATGGTCACTAATTAGTCATGTGAGCTCAGGCAGATTACTAAATCTCTATAGGCTTTAAAAAGAAGGTGAGATTAAATAATCTCCAAAAGTGAATTCTAATCATAAATTTGTTCCAGAAGATAGTTCATCTTTCTCAAAATCAGTCACAACTTCTTCAGGTCCTCTATAACAAATTTGATCTTTACATATTTGTACTTTGAAGATTTTAATAAATATCTATTGAATGAATGAATGCATTCAGGCTTTATTTTATGATTTACCACTACCCAAGCCCTATTCAGATAATTTCTTTCTCAAATTGCCACTACCTTTTTCTAAAACAAATCCTATCTTTGAAAATTTACTTTATCATCTATCTCCTCTAAGAAAGTCACCCCAATTAAATGAAAAGGTTATAGTGATTATTCTCACTATCAAAAAATACCTTCCTCCAAAGCTGAAGAAAAAAAACAATTTTTTACAGCAAAAAAATTGTTGTAAAACAATTGCTCACCAAAGTTCATAAAGATGTAAGTTCTTGGTAGTTTTCATTGCTTCTAAGTTATCATCATAAATACTAAATCAATTATTTTTCCTTGAAATAGCATAAAAACAGAATAAAGAAAAAAGTAAAGACACTAATGTGTCAGGTATTTTACATGACATTCAATAAATCCTTATAATATCTTTGTGAGGTATTATCAAACCAATTTTACAGAAAAAAAAAAAAAAGATAATATGCATGACTAACTGGCCCAAGGTTATATAACTAGTGGGATGTTGAGTGTCTAACCCACAAATGTCTGTTTCAAAACCAATAATATTTCCAGTACACCAAGACTGAAAAGTGGCAATATTATTTTAGTGGAGAATGTAATTGGAAGAAGATGATTCTGGTAGTAGCATTTTAAGTGGTTCAGAATATGAGGAGATATGATGCTAAGAAATCATAAAGGGGTCATAACAGAATCACAGGGGTTATCAAATAGAATATAAGTTTAGTTGGTCAATTGCATACCCAAGAATTTTAATTTAAGGGCTAAGAAGAAAGGGTTCTGAGAATGGTTTAATGGAAAACAGGCTTTACCTCCGATTTAAATTAAAGGAGAAAGAAATAAAATAGGAAAACCCATGTCAAAGAAAAATGAAGGAATGCAGACATAGATAAGCAAGTATCTTTGGCAGGGTATATATTAATTGGTGATGAAACCAGAGAATGAAATTTCAGAGGGAAACCACAGTTTTAAATTTGGATAAAAATGAATTCTAGGGAAAAATAAAATCACCATGTGGTAATGATGTTAAGTAGTGATAAAATACATACACATACATGTATGTATATATCAGTCAAGTAAGGAGGATAGAGACATTTTCACAGACACTATAAGAGAAAGGGAAAAGGGAAAAAAAACTCACGAAGCAATTGCTGAGGTAGAAGAGGTAGGAGATGTCTCAAAATGAATAGGGCATATTCAAGAAGATAGCAATGAAATCACAATCATTAGTTATGACCAGGGGAAGGCATAGGTGACTTTTTAGTTTTATTGTGTTCACACAGAAGTGACTAGAAATATATTAGAAGTAATTAAGATCTCCTTTCTCTGAGTACTATGGAAATTAAGGTTATCGTATATGAATGTTCTTTTTTTTGGAACTGCTGTTTATCTAAAGCCAAACATTATCAGAGTATACAGCATGTATAATTTGTTGGAATTATGCTTTCAAAAATCACTTAAGACCTATAGCAAATGATTAATGCATGCTTTCTTGGCGTTTTAATTCTATTAAAAAGAAACTGGTTCACCCCCAATTAAACAAAATAACACTCCCACTCTATTGTACAGTACCTTAATTATGCTCAAAAGACACCTAAAGCTTTCAATACCTTAAATAAAAGTGGGGTCTAACTTCTGACTGATGTGAAGACAATGCATCTATCAAGGCTTTTATTGATTCATTCCAAACATTTACTACCTTACCTAATGAAATGTTTCAAGGATATGAATAGTTACCTTTCATATTATTTGAAAATTTTCTCTTCTTCTCAGAATAAAATTCACAGACATGGGGTTCCTATCTACAAAAATGTACCTACTTCTTTTTGAAAGACAGAAATAGTAAGAAAACCGATATTTTATTCTGGTAAAATTAATCATGTTTCAGAACATTTGAAACTTGTAATGATTTCTGATAAGAGGCTCCCACACCCTGCTCCCCAGGTTAGCGCCAAAGTGTTCATACCCCCTCCATAACTTTGGAGATTTGGTGAGCAGCAGCCACCCAGAAGTTGCCAGGAGAAATGGGGCATGGAGCATTTGACAAAAGATGACTGCCCAGGTGTCATGGGAGAGAGAGGCTAAGGGAGCCCTTGGCATTTCCTGTAGACCCCAGAGTGGCATGGGAGAGTTGTTAGGTTTGTACCATACTCCCAAGAAGGACTTGAAAGTCCGTTGGGAGAGAGAGCCAAGGCACCTGAAGAGGTCTTGTAGCTGGGATGAGAAGATGTTATCTGCAGATGCGGTATGGTCTGTGTGCCCAGAAATCAGCGGGCCTACAGAGGCCAGGGTGGACACATAATCATGACCGGGAGTTGCTCCTCACTGAGGTCATTACATTAGGGAAGCCCAACCCAAAACTGAGCCACTGCCCAGGGGTGAGGAGGGAAATGAAAAGCCCCAAACTCGCTGAGTTAAGCAAAAAACGTTTATGATTAATAAGACTTTTCTGCTACCTGGAAAATGCAGGCTCAAAAGAGAGATTAACTTGAATTACGGGAAAATAAAGTTATATTTTTCACACAAAATTAATCAAGATTTAAGTTTTTGCTTGACCCATCTACACATAAAAATAAATTATGCCTAAACATTCCAGTTAAGACAGATACTCTTCTTATCCTTTGGCGAGAAGAGAGCTAGTTGATGATTTTTCAAAAATTTCAAATGTTAACCTATAAGCTTCCTTATCCTATGCAATTGTTGTTATGATTATCTAGTCATAGTAAAAAAAAAAAAAAAAAAAAAAAACATTTATAGAGCACTTAACATGTGCCAAGTGCTTTTCTTACATTATTTCATTTAATAATCATAACGCCATTATGAGTAGGTATAATTATTACACCGGAAATTGAGCCTCATATTTAAATAATTAATAGATGATTACATAGATAGTTTAAATGATGAACCTAAGTTTTAGAAACCAGGTCTATCTGACTTCAAAGAGGATGCTCCTCTTCTCATGTTAAACTGTGTTTTGTATCCCTACTAGAGCAACCAGGATTTATTTAGAAATATATGTCAATACTGACTCCTGGGAATAACCTTCATTTTAGTGCTACTACCAACCAGTCCCTGCCTACTTTTCTAATTTAATTATTGGCATGATGCTTCCTAAGCAACAAAAGTGAAGAGCCATAGATTACAACTGATTATTAATAATCTTGCATTAAAAAGCATGCTTTTGCTTATCTTAGTAAACACCTATGAATATTTATCTCATACTTTATCTTAGATCTTTATTTCAATGTAAGAGAATCGTTTTGGAAACCTAAATTATAATGTTGCTGGATCACCTGGGTTTCATTCTTTGAGTAAATTCAGGACAAATTTTATTTTGTTTTGCATTTTTCATGTATAGAGATGTACCTTTAAATCTAATGTTTCACACTTAAAAAATTAACCTTGAACTTGTCAGATAAAATATCATTCAATATGCTGTTTTCAATAAATGCTCTCTCTTGTTCTCCTGATATTGTAAGAAGAAAATAAAGACAAGTATTTTACCTACTATTTTATAAACTACACATTTTAGAGGCCAACAGAACCTTTTTCTATGAAGGGGTTGACAAAGGGTTTATTTGCTATCAGTTGGAAACAGAAACCAGAAAAGCTCAAATCAAGAGTCACACCTATACTGTATTCAGCCAGGCTGCTTTTCCATGGTTCCTCTCATTTGATCTCTATATTATTCCTTACTTACCTTATGTATAAGACAATATGGGCTTAAAAACAACTTTATTCCTGGGAGTACAACTTAGTAGGGTAACCATATGTCCCTTTTCCAGGAATCTTCTCAGTAGTACCTGAGAAGTACTTGTAGCCCGAGGGTAACTGTGAATATTGCCCCCTTTCATGCTTCAAAATGCCCTGGTTTTCATGATAAATTATATGGTCGTTGCAGTAGTTTGATATTGTTTATGAATTCCAAAAATAGATATTGGATTATGTTTGTGAACTGGACTGTTCCTCTGGGCATATTAGATTGTACTAGATTCAGAGATTTCACTTTTACTTGATTGAGTTGTGATTAGGGCTTTGATTCAGCTCAGTGGGACATCGAGTCCTCATCCCCCTGGTGGGCAGGGAGTTACAGAGAAAACTAAACAGCAGAGGAGTTAGTTGGAGTTTTAATGCTGGAGCCCCAGGAAGTAAACACACAGGAGACGAACATAGAGGAATAGAGACGGCTCCATAGATACGGCAGAGACCCCGGGAAGAGAGAGAGCCTGATAGTCTATAGCTGACTTTGTGGAGAGAACAGAGCAGCTGAGCCCGGAGAGAAACGAGCCCCGGGAGAGAGACAAGACTTATCCCAGCCTACAGCTGAGATTGGAATAAGCTGGGACCATGGAGCCTTAACAGGAAGAAAAAGGCTGAACCCTTGCAGATGTCGGCAGCCATCTTGCTCCAACACCTGGCAACAGATTTTGGTGAGGGAAGTAATTTACGCTTTATGGCTTGGTAACTGTAAGCTTCTACCCCAAATAAATACCCTTTATAAAATCCAACAGATTTCTGGTTTCTTGCATCAACACCCCTTTGGCTGACTAATACAGTCTCCATGGAGCTAAGGCACTGAATTAGGACTACGATAGCTTCTTGAGTTACCCTTTTCTCACTCAGACAAAGGTTTATTAAGCCACAATTTGAAAGGAGCCTTAAATATAACCACCACCTAGCAAATACTTCCTCCCTCTTCCTCCTTCCCATTACTCTTACAAATAAATGTACACCTATCCTTTCACAGGCCTTTTTGTAAACACGGTAAGTTACTAAAGGCGCCATGCTTTGAGAGAGAGAGAATCCAAGTGATTTTTTACTATTCTTCAGTATGTGAGTATATATGAGTATATTGTTTGTTTTGTTTTTAATAAATGGAGATAAGGAGACTTTCAAAGATTAATTAAAATTTTCTAAGCCTCGGCTCAGGGCAAATTTTGAAGGTTGTATTTAGTCATCTTAGTCTGTTCATTTTTGCATCTATTTTCCATATTCTCTTTGCCTACAGGTGCTCAACCAAAATGATCTTTAACAAAAGGCTATGGCATCAACCGCGTCTCTTTTGGTGTATATTTAAGTCAATGTGCTACCTTTCCAGTGATATTTTCCTTAAAGCTCTGTTTTTAAGTATAGAGGACCTGCCCACTTCTAATGAAACGCTGTGGGTATCAGTAAGTAGGTAGAGATACACTTTTTCAACAGAGAGAGCGTTCCCCTGGTGCCATAAGGCCACAACATGTTGGCTGCTGCCCAGACTTTTTAAAAAATTATTCTTTGTCTGCTACAGGGATTTTTTTTTTTTTTTTTTTGGAAGAAATATAAGGAATACCATGAAGCAATACACTTTTACCATCACTCCTTGAGAAAATTCTGTTGAATAGACTAGTGGTTCTGAAAGTATGGTCTCTGGACCAGTTGCATCAGCATCATCTGGGAACTTGTTAGAAATGCAAATTCTCAGGCCCCACCCCAGACCTACTGAATTAGAGATTCTGGGGTGTGGCCCAGCAATATGTTTTAACAAGTCCTTGGGTGATTCTGATAGATTATAGTGGAGGCTTGTCAAGATGTTGGCTGCTGATTCATAGCAACAGATTCACCTGGGGACCTTCTCCTCTTGAGCCATACTGAATTTGAATCTCTTATGTCGGCGCTTGTGATCTATACTTCTAACTAGCCCACCAGGTGATTCACACACACCCTGAAGTTTTGTAATCCTTATTATAGGAGTCATCTATGTATGTGTATATATGTACGTTTTGCATATGTGTAAAATGCACACACACACATATATGTTTGCTTAGACTTCTTCTATGCAGACCTGATGCTTACATGATTTTCTTCCCTATTTTAGAGTAAGGAGAGGAAAAGAGGTGAATATCTTAGTTTGGTAAACAATACCTTGTTTAGGTATTCTCTTTTACAAAGATGGACCAACTGATGGCCCATTAAACCAATCCAAGACATCGCGATATTTAAATTAAAAATGCAGTAATAAAGAGGTCATTTAATATGCAATTTCATACATTAATAATTAGTAAAGCATTACTGAACTACAAGGTAAAAAGCTATGGGAACATAACTAATGAACCATCAATGCTAAAGTAGCCTTCATAATAAAATAAGACTTTAATAAATCTTTTATTAAACGGGTACAAACGAACCACTTTGTTAACATCTAATAGGTGAGTACTAAGCTACTTAATTCACATATATAAATGAAGAATTTGCAGGCAATTAACTTTACAATTGTCGAAGGTCAGGGCTTCGCAGTGAGTGTTACCGTATTAGGATTTTAAATGCTGCTGCTATGCTGAGTCCAGTCTGTGCTTTTTCTTAGCTGCTCTATATATTTGAAGCAGCTATTAGCTTGCTCTGAAGCAGCTAAAGTATATAAAAAAACAAAGGGCAAGCTACAGGCTATCAAATACCCTAAAAGTGAATGATATAAAGTATAAGAAATAGTGAGCTCAAATAAAAGGAATTTCAAGTAGAATTCTAAGCAAGAATTTAGTATTGTATATAGGCACTGACTGTTATTTACAGGATAAGATAATAAAGATATGCTTATAAATTGCAAATGCTCATTTGTATCTTGATGTGATTTTAAAAATATCTGAAATTCACTGTCTGGTTGTAGACCAGAACTACTCTATTTATGGAGTACAAATGTACGGTACACAATAATATTGATTGTTTCCAGCAACAGCAACTATTAAATTCGTTAGAGAAAGGAAATAAACATTTTTATGGAAGTAAGAAACTGCCTGCTGAAAAAAAATGCTTTTTTAATCAACCAAAATGAAAGCTACACTGAAACATATGGTACAAGGTAGAAAATCTTTTATACCTTCTCCACCAAGTCATATAAACTTTAACTCTACAAATTACTGAGATTTTTCATGGATTATTGCATGCCATTTTATAATCAACTATTATCAACATGCTGAAAGGAGAAAAGGGGGAGAGACAAAGAGAAAAAAAGAAATAGCAATTTCCATCTGTGCATAACTGAGTTTAATATTTTGTGGCCTCCATCTTTTAAATGATAGCTACGGAAAAACGAGAACTAGTAATATAGAGTACAGGTATAAATTAAAATAATTGCCGAAGATGAGCTACTTACTGGACTAAAAAATAGCTAAAGGCAGACACAAGTCTGGATAAAGTTGTTAATATAGCTGAAACAGAGCCAGAGAATCATACTCAATAGGGAACCTTAACTAAAAAATGAAAAAATCAATGATAAATAAGACTGGTTCTTCACCTCGAGAGTTCCAACCAAGTGAGACTATTAAAGAAACCATAGTAGTTGCGCGTCAGTACACTGTGAGATTTTCACATCACTGCTTAGGTTGGTTCACTGAGTACCTGGCAAGCTGAAATACAATTTCCTTTGATTATCAATACTATACGATGTGAACATTGGATAATGAGAAAATGACAAAGATTGCAAAGTTTTAGCATGATATCCAATTTTTAGATGCATTACTCTTTATATATATTAGTGAGAAAAGAACAACTAGTAGATTTTTCCTTCCTATATCATTCATAAAACTATAGAATTGATTCCACTGCTGGTCCATTAATGCTGTTGCTTTGAAATGGAAAAAAACCTCAGTAACTACTCATTATGGGAATGATTTCTTAAATGGTCAGAATATAGGGAAATCTGCTCTAATCTCATCCATAGCTACTATGGACTTTCCTCTTACCAGCCATTTTCTTTCCTAATTTTTCCCCGACCAAAATTCTATCAGTACATTATAAAGAAGACAAAGAACACATCTTATCTTTCTCCGAAATTATTCTAAATATCTTCACGATAGGACATAGCTTCAAGGAATAACAACTCTCGTACTGAGACTCACAGTTTTGGAGGTTTTTGTGCTATACAACATTTAAAAAGTTAAACACATTTCTGATGACTTAAGTTGACATATTTCATGAATATTTGTCAAAATTATTTTCAACCACAATGCAATTATCCATATTCAATTTGATGACTCGACTGGAAAATTACCTTTTTTCTTAATACATTTTTTCCAAATGACAACAGTGAATCAGTGTTGATTAGTTGTTCAGTGTGTGCTAATTAATTACACTGGGTAAATTTAGCTCTGTGCTAATAACCTCAGGAAAAAGAAAATCTGCATACATGACTCTTTCTTAAATGAAGAGAAATCTGCTGTTTGCCTATTTCTCTTGTACTTTCTCTTTTAATTTTCTCCCCAAAGAGTGCTCAATAGATAAAATAAACAATAAAGCTCAACAACCCTTGGCTGATATTCTAGATAAAAAGATAAGAGATCTTTGGAATCCTGTTCTTAGGTCAAGCATACAAAAGAGACAAAGATTTTTATTATTGGCAATTAATTGTGAGGGCCTCCTGCTAGCTCATCCTCAGGCAGCATTGTTTTAGATCATGCATCTAATGGCAATAAATTGTGATTTATTCATTTTTGAAACGGTTTCTTCATCCAGAAGCTAATTTGAATGCTGAAGTTAGCCAGCGGCTCTACAGGGCAGAGAATTCTGGGGCTATTCTCCCAGGGGATCCAGTGTCTTCTAATTTTTGGTTCTTATGTGTTGACGATTCCTTTCCTCTGAGCCTAATGGAAGCTCAGGGGAGGGAAGAAATAATAACAGGAATGTTAAAAGAACTTGCTGCAAAGCTACCAACGGAAAACTGTAAGACACCATACACTTAGCTTTTACAGTATGATAAAAAGGAGACACTAACTTGAATTTCTGTCCAAAGGTGAAATTTTTTGTACCTCGGAGATATTGAATAATGAAATGGACTGGCTACAAAAAAAGGTTTTATTGGTCTATACTTCGGCATGAGCAGATTGCCACCTGTGGCCAGCCTGTGTGACAAGTCATAATCAAGAAGCTCACTGAAACGCCAGTTAAGTGTACAGAGAAAGCACATGGAACCGCTGAAGCCTCTGGAAGAGAAGAATGGAAGCCTCCTATGGGCCAACATACAGAAATGGTAGCAAAATTGCTTCTAGATTACAGACGATTAGTTATATGATTACAAGTAGAGGATAGAAGTTCTAGGGAGTGAGATTTCAGTTCATGTTAAGGATGAACTTGCTAAAAGAACTGTCTAAGAATGAGTAGAATGTCTTAGGAAATAATGCTGGAAAGAATTTTAAAGGAGAGGTTCCATTTCCTTCATATTATAGGATACTCTAAAATACCTTTTAACAAGCGGCCATCCAACTTGTGCTTAAGTAAAAAAAAAAATTTTTTTTTTTGAGGTACCAGGGCCAGGTATCGAACCCTGGACCTCATATGTGGGAAGCCAGCACTCAATCACAGAGCCACATCAGCTCCCCTGAGTTGGTTTTTTCGTTTGTTTGCTTGCTGTTTTTTTGTTTTGTTTTGAGGAGGCACTGAGGACTGAACCCAGGGCCTCCCATGTGGGAAGCATGTGGCTTGAGCCACATCCACTGCCCTGCCTTAAGTATTATATGTAGGAGTCCACTATGAATTTATGACTTAATGGAGAAAATGTAGTCTGCAAAAGTAGGGATGCCTAGAACCAAGAAAATGCTAAACATGTTCACTGAATCAAGCTATGAGGGACAGAGAATTGCATTTTATACCTCCAACCTTTTTCCACATGCCTGATAAATTACAGATACACCCGAACAGTAGAAAGGAAAAGTTTCACCAAAATCATTTATTATCTCTGGTAGGCTATAGAATGCGTGAACAGAATGGGAAAGTTCACTGGCCTGGCAACTAACAAATTACCGAAAATCCAGACTCATTCTGGGAAATACAAAACACAGATTATATAAGTGTGGTAAACATCTTTCAGCGAGAAAAATGGTTGGACTAGTTTATCTCTAAATTTTACGCATTAAAAATGTAGTTTGCTGACTACTGTAGAAAATGCACTCTCTGTGCAGGTACATCATGTGGTCTTAACAATCAAATAATCTGAAAGTCTCACATTTGGGAGTTACCTGCTTTCCAGTGGTACATTACTGCCAAGGACCCAGCTGTCCTGCAGCTGGACGGACTCGGGTGTGGTTTGCAGCTCGGCGGGCAAAGCAGCCGGCGGGGCCGGACTCTGGTTCCTTCTATTGGTCAGGGAGTTTCTATTGAGAGAAGTGATGGATGGATGGTGTTGGGCAGAGGACTGCTTATGGGAAGGTGGCAAAGGCTGCAGCGTGGATTGGCCTTGGTTGTTTACAGGTTGCTCTGAAAAAAAAAAAAAAAAAAAAGAAAACTCACTATATATACATGTATGAGTATATATATATCTATACACACTACCCATTTCTTGGGGATCCACTGGAGATGAATTAGTATTAGAAATTGCATATAAATCCATAGCCTAATAAATTTGCATATTATTCTATTAGCGGATGCTCAATGACATTCTCTAAGAGCAAGTTTACCCTTGATACACAAAGTTCTAATTAATATACAACAGATGGCAAAATTGCTTTTGGTTTTAATTTGTTTCAGATTTTTTTCATCTGGTTTTATTAACACCTACAGAAAACAGCATCTGACAGCTCCCCTAATGTGCCTTTAGATTTCAGCTTTTTTTAACAAACCAACCCTGAAATTAAATGGGTAATTTCAGCAGAACACAAAGGTTTTCAAAATGCATATAATCCCTATAATTATTTAATGGAGTTTTTTTAAGCTTTATTTAACGGCAATAAATTATTACAAGCTAGTTGCTAAACAGCAGTAGACTACTCTAGTTTAGTGCATTTCAAATAAGGCAGATCTGCACTGTGATCTACTAATAGACGCTAAGTATTCTCTAGCAGAAGGTCACTCTGTGAAGCAGATGTTGTTTCATGGATATTTAACAGACTGAATCACATCTGATTACAACGTCAGAAGACTCATATACTTAATGACCGTTACATCCATTAGAACACACAGAGAACAGATTTTCCAATTTCACAGTATGCAGTATAACTACATTTTTGAGTAAGTCATAGGTGACCAGTGAGATGCAAGTCACTATGTCAGTGGTACAAATATTTTGTTCTAAACCAGAACATAAATGATACAGGAAGTTCAAAATATAAAGACAATGCTAGGTTGTAACCACGCCAAAATTCCCTGATGCTAAATAAATCATCATTTAAATTTCACAAATTCATGTATCATCTGAGACCCACTTTCAATGTCATTACCTAGCTTGGGGCATGCTAGAATTCACAAATATTATATTTTAGTGAACAGATCACTCCTTAACTTAATGCTAACCTTAAAATGGTTCCACACTCATAAGATGTCACTTTTTGACAAAATTCAGTTCAAAGTGCAATAAAATTTTACAATGATTCATTAAATCATGCTATTAATATAAATGCACATATTAAAAGGGAATAGGAAACACAGGGACTTTCATCTACAATGTGAACTTCAGCAATAATGGTTAAGTCAAATAACACAGTCTAACATTGAAATTCTGGTTATATAAAAATAAATACCTCATATATAATCATTTGAATACATACTATCAAACCTCTTTAGGGTACAACACAACAATGAAAAAAAGGTCCTTTCATAGCACATAAAATCAGTAATTACTGCATGTTTCTAACGACCTCTAATAATCAACATCATACAATTTCAAAACTCATAATATCTCACCCTTGAAACCAGGGCCAGAGATAATACCTAATTATATGAAAACAGAGCCACTTCCTTGCATATACTCTATTCCTGAAGATCCCCATACCAGAGTTGCAGTAATCCTGCTTGGCTTATTGTCTTGGCGTTCATGAAAACTGAGTGTCTAAATGTTAGTTACATTGAAATTAATCTTTGAGGGAATAGCAGGGCTAAAATGACTTGTATAGTTCTAGGTGCATTAGGGAAAAAAAAAGAAATTAACATTTAAAAATTCATGGAAGAATTCAGGTTTGTATAACTCACTAGTTTTGCTTTCCCCAGCATCAGTGCATATGATTAGTATCTCTATAGAAGTCTATAAGGTACATTTCAATAAGCTGCTTATAGAATAACATAACAAGTTACAGTTATGAGGGCCTAGAGCAGTTGGTGACAATGGAATGGAAACAAAGAGAAAAGGGAGGAACATTTCAAAGGGAAAAGTGACAAGCCTGTGCCTAAAAAATAGTAGATGGATGGGTCAGATGATTGCATATTTTTAAGCAGGGCCCATGGGGAAAAATGGTATTATATTCCATACATGTTATCTAGAAGAAATTATATATTTGATATCATAGTACACAGAGAAAAGAACAGTATATTACAAGTCAGAATACCAAAGTCAAGTCCTACTGTTGGGCATCATGATAGCGAGTGTTAGTTTTCTCATCTGGAATGTGGGAAAAAATATTGCTTCATCTAGGTCTTAGGAACACCTCTATGGATTTAATGGAATCCATCCATCCATCCATCCATCCATCCATCCATCCATCCATCCATC